>CM019700.1:20021956-20621956 GCA_009760885.1 Achatina immaculata
TCCATCCTCTCCAAGAGTCTGCTGGTTTTTTTTTCATAATGGTATTTCTAAGTGAAGATTGGAATAGAGTGTGGATTTCTTTGTTGTTTCTGATTTTCCATTCTTGTGATGTCGTCATCATCATCATCAGGTGCTGTGCCGACTGGCGTTGGCTATTATGCTTCTCCAGAGTACACGATCCTTCATGCAGGCCATCAGCTCACTTGGTAATCTCCTCTCACACCATCTCGTCAGACTGTCCAGTATCATTTCTCTTGGTCTTCCTCTGGCTCTTCTTCCCTCTATTTTTCCTGTTATAATATTTTCAATGCCCCCTCTTCTCATTCCATGTCCTATGAAAGTACATTGTCTCTCTCTTATTTTTTGGACAAGATTTTTTGTCTCTCCAGCTCTTCTCAAACATTCTCCATTAGTTATTTTTGCTTTCAATGGAATTCACAACATTCTTCTAATAAACCACATTTCTGCTGCTTCCAATGATTTTTGTGCACACCCGCCTATTGTCCATGATTCACTTCCATATATGAAGTTCAAAATAGCATTTTCTAACATTTATTGATAAAGATGTGTTGGATAATATGTTTCTCATTCTCTTTAAATGCAGTCTTTGCTTGGCTTATTCTGCTCTTAATATCTGTTGTGTATTTCCCATTTTGTGATGTGAGATCTGTAATCAGTGCAAAAAATTTTCTTAAGATTCTATATTTTGATTTGAATGTGCCTAAAATAAAGCGACAATTTCCGATTTAATTCAGGTCTCCGGTGAACTAATGAATCGAGGTCACTCTCTGACCTTGGAGGTAGACTTTGTCAGTCACTGGTCAGAGGGTGTGAATATTACAGGTGGACCTTTGTCTTACGTGTACAGGTAAGTGGAAAGGTAAGGTAGTTTAGGGCAGCCATTCAAATGATGGCTCCCTGATAGCCATGAAGATCTCGGGGAGGGGTGGGGGAGGGCACGGGCTGAAAGAAACCAAACAGGGAGCCATGAACGGACGAAGAGGGCCACGGGATGAAAGAAACCAAACAGGGAGCCATGAAGGAAAGAAGAGGGCCACGGAATGAAAGAAACCAAACAGGGAGTCATGAACGGACGAAGAGAGCCACGGGATGAAAGAAACCAAACGGAGAGCCATGGAAGGAATGAAGGAGCCCACGGCTAGGAAACAAACAAAAATAAACGGAAAATGACGGCACGGATTGAAAAATCTCCAATACATGTGCAATATTCTGGACTGTATTGTAAACAGCACGATGTTCTATGCAGGAAGCTCTACTGTAGAGAGCGGAACAACAACACAACTTCTTCAGATCATCAGAGGAATTACAAGTGTTTCGGCCCTATTAAACTCCTAGTACTCGGGGGTTGGGGTGGGAGCCTTTGGGTCATGACTCTTCTGAGTTGTTGTTGTTGTTGTTTTAATAATAATAATTATTATTTTTCCTGTCCCGGAATTGAATTCACGATCTTCCAACTGGCACTGCACTTCGAAGTGCATCTAAGCCATTCAGCTAAGTAGGATCGGTATTAGATGTGACAAATGAAATTATGTAAGGTCTCAATGCTTGTTTCGCGTGTTCCACAGCCAACATGTGACTTTTTCTGCTGTTTCTGAAAGGCTTTTCAATGCCCTTGCTCTTGCTTGTCCCTTTATGCCCAGTTGCTTACACGGGTCGTATGGTAATGTTGCTATGAATCCTCTCGCTTCCACTTCTACTTTTGCCTTGACTCCTTCCCCCTGCCTTAGTTTCCCGAAGTAGGTGATAACGCCCCCCCCCCCTTGTGGGCGTTAGAAAGGACCAGGGGGCGGTGGAAGAAAAGGCGGCAGTGGGAGAGGGGCGTTGATGGAAAACGAAACAGCAAACGAGGGCAGTAACACCTTCCTTCTTAACACTTTTCAATCTGATATCGGGAAACTTGTGTCCTTACATGAAACTCATCCATCACATTAAAAGTTGAGAAAATAATGCCACAGGGTGAGTTATAAACGTACTTCTTCATATTGTTAAATTGGTTTGGTAGATGAAGTTTTTAGTTGTGTAATGCATATCCTAGTTTAATAGGTCATTGTACGAGTAGTGCATAAGTAGGGGTTGGGGGCATTGAGGATAAGGGCTGAGAGAAAAGGGGGGGGGCGCAGTCCGAACAAGCCTGGGAAACACTGCATTACAGAATTAAAAACACGCACTCATTTGTACGCATCTTTCAGATCTATTTCCTTTGCGCATAACTGAACAAGTATTGTATATGGAATACGTGATCGACAGGCAACGTTTTGCTAATCTCGCAGAGGTACATCACGGTCTCTGCGCCCCACCTGTACCAGCCATGCGTAGAGGGGGAAGTATGTTACCTTTCGACTTGCCAGTTTTCTTTCATCTGTTTTTTATACTGTAGGTGTGTCAATGTTTGGTGTAGGAATGATTCTATTTTCATCTATATTATACATGCCATTTTCTTGTGTAGAAACTGTACTGTGCAATCTACATGGAGCGTCGTGATGACAGTCTATACAATAAGGAAACAAAATATTTCAATAACAAATAAGTTAGTATAGGGTTTTTTTTGTGTGAAGATAGAAAGTTAGATAACTCATCTTCGAATTGAAAAGCTAGGAAAAACAATATTATGTCCCAAAGAATTGGTAACTAATTGTTTACGTTTCATTCCTCCCTTAACTCGGTTGCTTGTGTATCACGGACTGGACATGCAGCTCTGAGAAAGAGAGAGTGATCAGATGATCAAGAAAGCGAAAGTTAGACTTTTGGTAGTCAGTCTGTGTCTTAGTTTTGTCGGAGTAGTATGTAATTTTTGTACTGTGGAATGGGAACTTATTATGTTGTAGAATTCTGTTGGTGTTGAAATCCTTCGACATCTGTAGACGCCTGGAATATTAAATATTGTCTTGAATTGGAGTTATCGTCATGTCTCGTTTCTTGGATCGTTACTGTCACTGTATTTTTTTCAGTCATCGCCATTATCATCCCATGCACAAATAAAGCCATTATAACTAACTTAGCTGCTACTGTGATGTTTGTCACTGAGAGATTGTCCGTTCCTGTGAAGCTAGTCTGTGAGTCTGTAGTAAACAGACAACGAAGACAGACGACGAATGAATGAATAAATGAATGAATGAATGATCTTTATTTTTAAACGGTAAAGAATTGGGCACGCAAGCCCGTCTTACATTCTGCCCTTCATCACTCCATCTTTCATTCTGCCCACACACTCGATTTAATACAAGTATACAAATTACATTAGGAAAAAAACATATCAAAAGAGTGTAAGATTAAACTATTACATTTAAAGTAAAAGAGAAAAAGTAATTATCATAATAAACTAGCTCTCATACATGTATACATGCACACACAGAAACATATCTTACATATTACATCCCTCCCGTGCCGTTAAACGTCACATTGGGCCCGCATGGTAGTTCGCCAAGATGTCCTGTCTTCGGCGAATTTTTCAATCTTATCAAGGGATGTTATGCCCACTGAATTGGCTTCTCTTAACAATGTCCTCTTTAGAGTTTCACGTGGTCGACCTACTTTTCTTCGGCCTGTTGTGTACACACAGACATATACATAAACAAAAATACATTTTCAGTACAGATCTTCTAACACATTTTTTAACAAACATTTAAATAATTTCTAACGATTTCTAACAATTTAAGAAAGCAATGGAGCTCAGCTGTTTTGAAAGAGTGAAAATCTCGACTGTATGTTGTTAGTACACTAGATAGTACTAAGGAGATACAACAAAGGAAAATCTAAACTTAGCAGCAAGAATACTTTCATGTGCCCGTAGGTTCTGGCTAAACAAAATCAGGAAATAGTAGAGTAAAGAGAACGTACATTTGCCCGCGTAAAAAGCCACCATACGATTCCTCTTTAACCGTAAAATTTTCCGGTTTTAGTTTATGAAGCAGAAACTCGCCACGTTTTAAGATATGCAATCCTCCATTACTGTTCTGTTTTGAAAGCTAATGTTTGTATTCTTCACCTAATTTTTTTTTTCCATAACTTTATCTCGAAGTTCACCAACTTCTTCATGGTACACGCCTTCAGGATCAGATGGTATCCTTCGTGGTCTTTTTTTAAATGCATTCTTCATATCATTTATTATGACATATATAGCTCCTGGTCCGCTGTAGCTCCCACACATATTCTGGGGGACTGTGGAATTAACAGTCAGGGGCGGAACCTCAGAAAGGAATTTTATACGAGGTTGCAAAACTAAATCTTCCCCCTCCTGCTTATTCTATTGATTAGCCATTCTGAGAAACGCTGATTAGAACTATAGAGAAAAGACAATCACTTATTAGAACAATGGAGAAAAGACAATCACTGATTAGAACCATGGAGAAAAGACAATCACTGATTAGAACCACGGAGAAAAGACAGTCACTAGTAAGAATCACAGAGAAAAGACAACCACTGATTAGAAGCACAGAGAAAAGACAATCACTGATTAGAAGCACAGAGAAAAGACAATCACTAGTAAGAAGCACAGAGAAAAGACAATTATTAGTAAGAATCACAGAGAAAAGACAATCACTAGTAAGAATCACATAGAAAAGACAATCATTAGTAAGAATTACAGAAAAAAGACAATCACTAGTAAGAATCACAGAGAAAAGACAATCACTAGTAAGAATCACAGAGAAAAGACAACCACTAGTAAGAATCACAGAGAAAAGACAATCACTAGTAAGAATCACAGAGAAAAGACAATCACTAGTAAGAATCACAAAGAAAAAACAATCACTAGTAAGAATCACAGAGAAAAGACAATCACTTGTTAAAACCACAGAGAAAAGACAATCACTTGTAAAAATCACAGAGAAAGGACAAACCACAAGGAAAAGGACAAATATATTTCATTACACATAACAAGCACTGCATAAAATGGATAAACATCATTGCCTATATTGATCGGCACAGTACGTGATGATGATGATGATGATGATGATGATGATGATGATTTTCTTATACATATAGAAACTTCATAAATCGTTTATTTTCTGTAGGATATATCAGTTGAGCATTCACTTCAGCCACTCAGATGGTAACGGCTCCGAACATACTGTGGATGGGAAAGGATTTGCTGCTGAGGTAAGCTATCACTTAGTTACAGATTTTTACCAGTCACTTAACAGTCATCTAATAACTTCATTTGTTCCCAATTATTTTAAAGTCGCAGTTACCTTGGGGCTAGTAGTTTTCTTTCCCATGATTCTCATTCATGCCTGACTCCATCTTGCCGCACTACTTGCTTGACATCTTAATCAAGAGGATCTCTATCTATTAAGCATTGTTTCTGTACTTATTTCTTATTTCGTTACTTCCGTTTTCCTTGATAAAACCAGAATGCCGAAATATTGGTTTGTTACTGTTTGTTTTACTTTTCTGCATGCTCGTCTCATTGTCTCTTTTGCTATTTCTTCTTTACGTCTTTCTGTCTTTTTTTTAACAAACAAAACTAAGTCACACATCTCTGACTGTGTCTACTAGAAGTAGTTTTACCGCAGTCTTTCTATCTAGGAGCCAATGATAGCTAACCTCTGGTCCCCTGTCAGATAATATTTAGTTATACACCTTTGGATATTTCTTGTTTACGGCATGATTAAGATGTTCTATGTGGAATCTTCCTCTCCGGCCCTCCCGTCCCCTCCTTTCTCATGTCTCCATAGACCCCAGGATTTACTGGATTTCATTTTTCTTATTGCATGTTTGTCTTTAAAAGGAGCATTCATTGTGTTTGCATCACCGTTATACGGCTTGCAGGAAGCTGCATCTATCTTCGGCTTGCAGGAAGCTACATCTGTCTTCGGCTTGCAGGAAGCTACATCTGTCTTCGGCTTGCAGGAAGCTACATCTGTCTTCGGCTTGCAGGAAGCTACATCTGTCTTCGGCTTGCAGGAAGCTACATCTGTCTTCGGCTTGCAGGAAGCTACATCTATCTTCGGCTTGCAGGAAGCTACATCTGTCTTCGGCTTGCAGGAAGCTACATCTGTCTTCGGCTTGCAGGAAGCTACATCTGTCTTCAGGTTGCGTATTTTTAGGACCAAATTCGCCATCAGGTTCCCTATTCACTCCGTCGAACTACTGTCTGTTTGCTGGGGCATCACTCCGTCAAACTACTGTCTGTTTGCTGGGGCATCACTCCGTCGAACTACTGTCTGTTTGCTGGGGCATCACTCCGTCAAACTACTGTCTGTTTGCTGGGGCATCACTCCGTCGAACTACTGTCTGTTTGCTGGGGCATCACTCCGCCGAACTACTGTCTGTTTTCTGGGGCATCACTCCGCCGAACTACTGTCTGTTTGCTGGGGCATCACTGGGAGATAGAATAGGGTCTTTGTCGGCTGTAGTTAGCCAGTTCTAACATACGCCGTCTGCTATTCCTCGCTGATCTAATTCAGTCTGAGAATTGCATCTTCAGCCCCACTACACAATATGAAGAAAGCCTCATTACAAGAATCTTGTCACACACACACACACACACATATCATATATATAATTTGTGTAGGTGATAGTATTTTCCTGCAGTAGATAACTCTATAGCAGTTTTCCCACTGTTTTTATCCCAGTTAAATTTTATGCATGTAGATTTAATTTGTACTTCTTCTTCTTCTTCTGCGTTCGAGGTTGTTGGTCAGATCAGATCCTGATCCCTGTCGACATGGCAAAGCTCATATCCTCTCCAGATTCTGAAAGGACCCCCCCCCCCCCAAAGCTTTTGCTTTAATTTGTAGACGTTTGTGCATTTCAAATAACATATACTTTTTTATCGCGTTGATACGGATCATTTATGTGGTGATTTTTTTTTTTTTTGGGGGGGGGAGGAGGTTTTCGCTGCTCTAGTGTATGATCCGATGACAGATTCTCGAATCTTTCAGGCTAAGCTACAGACAGAAAGACAAGAACAAAGAGGGGAGGAGCGAACGAAAAAACTTTACATTCAAAGGTTGAAGAGCTAGGTATGCAGGGCCCTCTACCATCCTGCTCTTTATCTCGTATGGGAAACATTCAACCGAAGATCTATGGCAGAAAATGAACCAGAGCAACCAATCAACCCACAGTGAAAGAAATGACAATGAAAAGACGCTGGAGATGGGTAGGACGTACATTTCGAAAGCCCATCGCAAACATAACCAGACAAGCTCTCACCTGAAATCCCCAGGGAAAGATAAAACAAGTAAGACATGGAAACACTCGGCGTCGTGAAAGCAAAGATAAAACGGCCGACAACTCCTGAAGACAGACAGAAGAAACAGCCCAGGACAGAGATAAATGGAGAGCCCTTGCTGGTGGCCTATGCCCACAGAGAGGGGTATAGAAGGCGAGGAAGGGAAATATTCAACGTCTGTTTGTACAAGTATATGGAAGATATCCAATGAACACTTTAGAGAAAAAGAAGCAACCAAAGGCAACCCGGTGAAGATCTCTAGAAGCAGAAATGGACAGCAGGCAAAACAGCTAGGGCACAATACGAAAGCTGGTCACAGACCGTGAGAAGTGGAGAGAATTTGTTCTTGCCCTGCAAAACGCCACGGAGCCGTGCCAATCACCAATCAGACATTGGATGGATGGATGGATGGATGGATGGATGGATGGATGGATGGATGGATGGATGGATGGATGGATGGATGGATGGATGGAACAAGGACAAGTAGAATTTAAAATGACAAACCTTTTACTTCATGTATAAGCAAACAAACAAACAAACAAACAAACAAACAAACAAAGAAGGAAAGAGAAAGAAAGAAAGAAAACAAAAGATCCAAATGAGATTTCAGTCTATATACAACAGTCGTTTAGTTTTCATATTTTGATCCCAACTACAGATATCATCTCCGTTGCCATCATCATTATTTGTATTATCACTGCAACAGATTCAGATGACAGCCTACAATTCTGACCTATACAATGATGTGATGTCTGCAGCAGTCTCCCCGAGGGGCGTGGTCTGTGTCTCAGTTCTGGTCAAGGTCAGTTCGTTAAGACACTTACCAATGTTTAAAAGCCCAGGTTTCTCACATAAGATCATATCTTGTGGCATGACCTTAGTGAACTCAGCTTACGTGAACATAAAACGAAACAAATCAATATCAAAGACAGTGGCAGATAATCCATTAGGCTGGACAAGTTTAAGCCTAAGAGGGCCCCTGGATAGCGGGGGTGGGGGGGGGGGGACACAGCGTCAAGAAAGAACCAAAAAAAAAAAAAAAGAAAACTCTGAAAATGCAGATTTTATGAATCCTTAAATGAAAAGATGAATGGTACACGTCGGAAATGGGGACAAGGGGCACTTACTAACTAGGGGCCATTATTAATTAGGGGCCCTTACTAACTAGGGGCTCTTACTAACTATGGGCCCTTATTAAATTTAAGCCAGGGGTGGGTCCGGGTGGTGGTTAAACCGCAACAGTTGAAAGGATGCCTCAAGTAACAAGCATCTTCACTTGGCTGAAGACAAACGTGTGTGACCGGACGGAACCGAGAAGATCCGAAGCTAGCTCCGGAAATACACGAATGACGTCGGGGGATCACGTGAGAAAGAAAACTTTTTTTTTTTAAAGGCTTGGAAAGCTCTAGGAACTTCTTCTTCTTCTTCATCTTTCCGAGCTATTATGGCTCATTGCTGCAGATAAAATTCGCCTCCATTCCTTTCTATTCCTAATATTTTCTCTCCATTTAGTGACATCAGTTTCTTTTATATCCTCTTCTATGTTGTCTGTTTTGGTCTGTCCCTTGGTCTTGTTTCCCTCATCTTTTGTGCATACATAATTTTTGTTTGTCTGTTCTCTTCTATTCTTTTTACATTGCTCAACCAGCGTAGTCTGTTCAGTTTCAACACATTTATAATTCTTTGGGATTTAAATAAGCTGTTCAGTTCACTGTTCTTTCTAGCTCTCCAAGGGCAGAATGTAAGACGGGCCTGCGTGCCCAATTCTTTACCCTTTAAAAATAAAGATTATTCATTCATTCATTCATTCCATTCTCCACTGTTGGTATCCTTTATGGGCCCAAAGATTCTTCGCAGGATCTTGTTCTCAAAGATCTGCAATTGTTGTTCACTTTTCTTTGTTGTACTTCATGTTTCTGATCCACACATGACGGCTGGTCTTATTATAGTTTTGTAGATTGTTATTTTGGTGTTTGGGACAGGAGTTTTGGATTTTTAACAGGTGTTGCAAGGCAAAGTGTATTTTATTCCCTATCTGTACTCTGCTCTAGGGGCTAAGGAAGCTGAATCTCCAGTAGATCGAGGACGGCTGAGGCTGAGAATAGGAACCCAGAAATAGAGCCTAGAGAGCGAAAATGATAGAGCAAAGTTGCCAGAGTGATAGAGCAAAGTCTGCCAGAGTGATAGAGCAAAATCTACCAGAGTGACAGATCTAAGTCTGCCAGAGTGATAGATCTAAGTACACCAGAGTGATAGATCTAAGTCTGCCAGAGTGATAGATCTAAGTCTGCCAGAGTGATTGAGGCCTGAAAAAAGGGCGTCTTAGTCAATAAATTACTGCATAGGAAGCAAAGAACTTGGAATAGTCTGTACTTTTCTGGTTGTACCTGTTGATAAGTGGTTCGTGTGAGCTTTCCATTAGACAGAAGAAAGAGACCCCATATCTAACAGGTCTCCCCGGCAGAAAACATGTATAGTGAGGTCCTGTATCCCTGAGACTTGGCCTGTTAGTCTTGAAGAGGGGAGAGTTCGCTCGCACTTTATAAGACTGGACCACAGAGAAAACACAAAGTGCTTTAAAGGCCATCACAAATCAATGCTAGTGACAAACTACAAATACTTCACTGATTTGTTACGCTACCAGTTAGTATTCTCACTGTTCATAAAAGGCAAGTACATATTCATGTCAGTTTTTAAAAATAAAAATCCATGTGACAGTCTTGTCTGAATGATAAATTTCTTCTTGTTTACGTTTCTGTTAACAGGTTTGCAATCAGACACACCCACACTTCGAGCGAATACACAAAGTTATAAACGACACATTATACAAAGGTTTGTTAATCTTCTCAATGATAACCACGTAGCTATATCTGTTTGTCTGTCTGTCTGACTGTCCGACTGTCTCTCTGTATGTCTGACTGACTGTCTGTCTGACTGACTGTTTGACTGATTGACTGACTGACTGTATGTATGACGGTCCATCTGTATGTCTGATTGACTGCCTGACTGACTGACTGACTGACTGTCTGTCTGTCTGTGTGTCTGTCTAATATTGTATTTTCTACTTTATATATTAATGACTGAAGTGTTCTCTAATTAATTGATTCATTCATTTGCATGTCCCTTGCGGAACTTTGCCTCCCAAACAGCACTCCTGTAGGCCTCTCGGTTGTAGGCAAGATGGCCTGCTGCTGCGGCATCCATTTTCAGATCGTCAACGATGTCTTGCAGCCATCTTCGTTTTGTCTTCCTCTTTTTCTTTTTCCCATTATGTATCCTTCCAATACGGTCTTCTCTAAATTATCATGACGTTTAATGTGTCCAAAAATATTTAAGTTTTCTCTCTTTAATCCTCTTTACTAGCCAGCCTTCTTCAATATTAAGCTCTTGTAGTATATATATATTTGTTCTTTTTTGTGTCCACGATATTTGGAGAACTCTTCTGTAGCATTTACATTCAAAGGCATTTATGTGTTTCTCAGCTGTTTTGTTAAGTGTCCATGTCTCACAGGCATATGTTGCGATGGGAAAGATGCATGCCCTTAAAAATCTTATTTGTGTAGTTCTGTCTGCTCCTCTCCCTCTAGGAGCTAGCAAGATGAATTTCCAGTAGATCGAGGACGGCTGAGGCTGAGAATAGGAACCCAGGAATAGAGCCTAAGGAGCGAAAATGATAGAGCAAAGTCTGCCAGAGTGATAGAGCAAAGTCTGCCAGAGTGATAGAGCAAAGTCTGCCAGAGTGATAGAGCAAAGTCTGCCAGAGTGATAGAGCAAAATCTGCCAGAGTGACAGATCTAAGTATGCCAGAGTGATAGAGCAAAGTCTGCCAGAGTGATAGAGCAAAGTTAATACTGTCTTTTAATTCTGCCGCTTGAATCGATGATATTGCTGGACTATGAGTGATGGCGATTATCACGTATGGCAGCACACTGTGGCCGTTTAAATGTTACCAACCTAATGCACTTTCATACAGCATTGTTGACACGTTGTGACCGAGACGATATTGTCTTTCTCCATTGTCATTTTTTATTTATGATTTTACGTTACTACGTCATCTTTTTGTTCACTTCAACATTTCAGAATGTCACTACATGTGGTACTATACGGTTCACCACAAGACTGAAGTCTTAACATACATAGTCGCTAGAAAATTCGGATGGTTTGTTCTTGAATCAAATTACAGTTCACCTTTAGTGTTCACCAAACGAAATTCACATGTATCAAACTGAGACATCTCAGAAAGCATTTTACACAAAGTTTCCAAAATATGAAATCTTCTGCATGTCTCGCGCAGTACAAATAACCACATTCTAACTTGAAACACATCTTCTGTCTGTCTTAAATTAATTCTGGTTCTAAACTGCTTTTTTTCTATCTCCTGAATATCTTCTGCTCTAATTGCCCATATGTTCTATCTGTCGTTGTTCTCCTATATATCTTCCTATTCTTCTTTTCTGTCTTCTTTATATTCTGTCCAAAACTGCATGCCTGGCTTATAAATCCTAAGTCAGTTGTCCAATAGGACAAAGCTCTAGATCTTTCTATCGGTCAGCTGGTTGACTACGTACTGACTGGACTTCTTTTTGTCATCTTATTGGTCCGCTGGACTATTCACGTGCTCAAATTGCGTCCTTAGAATTCATGCTGGTTTTTTTTTTCTTTTCATTTCCTTTGATCCCATGAATTCCGTCTGTGATTTATTCATACTAGTTTCCCTTGTCTCTTTAGCGTTCGTTTCTTTCACGTGCGTATCTGCTGATTACTTTTTTAATCAGGAAGACATAGAAGATGTAATCTTTCAGATGTGTGCTCCCGCGGAAGTAGATCCTGGGCAGGAATGAGTGTCTGGATCACCAAACTTCAGAGTGAATCTGTCTTTTCACGTAGAGTGAATCTGTCTGTTCACATTTACACTCGACAGAAGATGTCAAGAACACTTCCTGCTGCAGCAGATGCTAAGGACAAAAGCACTGATTAGTTAAAACTCCAGAGGTGGCAGCACTGTTATTTGTACGGACGGATCTGTGTTTCATGACAAGAGATGTGCCTGGGCCTTCGCAGTCAGCTCAAATGACAGAACAGTCCAAGAAGACAGCAGAGTTTTTGCTGAACAACACGCAGACTCACAAATGAAACAGTCGCTGTGATGCCTGGAGTCACAAGAACGCACACAAGCACGTACCTTGAGGGACTCGATGAACCTGTTAAAGAAATTTCAGACTGGCTCTCTAAGGCACCAGTGGCCCGAATCCCTGCAGATGTCACGGATCCATGGACATAACTTAGTGTCTGGGTATTCAGGTGTTATGGGAAATGAAAGATCGGTCAGCAGATGTCATATAGGAAGGGCAAGCAATGGATCAAGCCGACATCTTACAGAAAGGGCAAGCAATGGATCAAGCCGACATCTTACAGGAAGGGCAAGCAATGGATCAAGCCGACATCTTACAGAAAGGGCAAGCAATGGATCAAGCCGACATCTTACAGGAAGGGCAAGCAATGGATCAAGCCGACATCTTACAGAAAGGGCAAGCAATGGATCAAGCCGACATCTTACAGGAAGGGCAAGCAATGGATCAAGCCGACATCTTACAGAAAGGGCAAGCAATGGATCAAGCCGACATCTTACAGGAAGGGCAAGCAATGGATCAAGCCGACATCTTACAGAAAGGGCAAGCAATGGATCAAGCCGACATCTTACAGGAAGGGCAAGCAATGGATCAAGCCGACATCTTACAGAAAGAGCAAGCAATGGATCAAGCCGACATCTTACAGAAAGAGCAAGCAATGGATCATGCAGACATCATAAAGGATTGATTAATTGATTGATCTCTATTTCAAAAGGGTTAAGAATTGGGCACACAGGCCCGTCTGACATTCTGCCCTTTATCAAACATCTTTCACTCTATTCCAGACATTCTACAAATATGATGTTCATGTAACAAACATAATTAACATTGAAGCTGAGAGACATAAAATAAAATATAACATTTACCTTTCGCTCTCATCCATTCACTTGGTACAGAAGTAACTACATAAATAAATAAATGAGTATCTACTAAACAAAAATTTCGGGACTATTCATAATAAACAATTAACTGTATTCGGTGTCTGTAAGAGCAGTTTAAGATAACTTTTAAGTTTTATGATTCACGGAGGCATGTAGTCGATATCGAATGGATATTGGGAAAGTTTGTAGTTGTAGAAAGGAGTATAATTTATATTTTTTATACAGGATGGGAGGGTATTCCAAAGATGAGCAGCAGATTAACTAAAGCTTTTCTTGTAAAGATCAAGTCTAGGTTTTGGAAGACATATGTTATTCAAGCATTGGCTGCACTTTGGGTTAAATTTTAACAGGTTCCATAGATAAGGCGGGACATGCTGTGAACGAATTTGATGTACTAACTTGGCCTTGTTGAAGAGGAACCTGTTCTTAAGAGGCAGTAGTTTGATACGTTTGTGCTGGTTAGTTGTTTGTGCTTGATCTTTGTCACTAATAAGCTTTATTGCTCGCTTTTGGAGTGAACAAAGTATCTTTGTATTTGACACTGAGCAACCATCCCAGACTGTTGAGCAATAGTCTAAATGTGTTTGTATATGTGATATGTAGTATGTCTTCCTAGTGTCTTTATCGATGAAGTGCTTAATTTTGGCTAACTGGTATACTTATTGTGCGATGAGTTTTGTTAGACATTGCACATGAGCGTTCCAGGTCAGATGTTGGTCAATAATAAGACCTAGTGTTTTGTGCTCGCTAACGTTTTCTATCTGTGATGTTTCCGTGCTGAGCTGAAGTGTTGTTTTTGTTGCGTTTTGTAGTTTCTGTCTTGTTGTTATGAGCATTGATTTTGTTTTATCGGTGTTTATAATCATGCCATTGTTTTTGCTCCATCTAATTAAATTGTATAACTCGACCTGAAGAGTTGATTCTAGATCAACGATCTACAATCGTAGTCACTGGTGTAGACTGTGCAATCATCGGCAAAAAGGTCACAAGAAGAGTGTTTAAGATGAAATGGAAGATCATTGATATAGATAGCAAAGAGCAACGGGCCTAGAATAGAACCTTGCGGGACACCAGTGTCAACTTTACCAGAATTTGATAGAGAATTGTTGAAGAATACTACTTGTTGTCCGTCTGAAAGAAACGATGCAATTAATTTTATTAGACCAGGGTGCAGTTTATAAGTCTTTATTTTTTTTTACAAGAATATCGTGGTCAATCATATCAAATACCTTTTTAAAATCGACAAAGATGGCACCACAGAAAGGGCAAGCAATGCATCAAGCCGACATCAGCAGTGCTACAGGGAAAGCTGGCTACACAAAACTCTTCAGTGACAACTGCGAATCAGCATTTTTGCCAAGAAAACAGAAACTGGGCTGAAACCTGATGTGGGAAAAAAAATGAATGACTAATAAAGAGCTCCAGACAGATGGTCCCAAGCTTAGATCCTCTACTTCAACATCTTCACAGCTTCAGCTACAAAGAACACCAGCTTGTAGCTCCACGGAAATAGAAGTCAGGATAAGACAAGACATGCAGTTCATTTGCGGTTACCTATTTAAATAGCTAAAATGCTAATTTCTCACTGCGCTACTCAGCCAATCAATTTCTTTCTCAGTTGCCCATCCAGTCATTACTCTGCAGTGTTAACCAATCACCAAACATCTTTAACCGTCCAATCAACGCTTAGATATTTACACTTTCAGGTGACAGAAAGCTTATCTCTTACGTGAATCTACGTCGCTTGCTACCAGACACTGAGCATTACGTTACGTATGAAGGATCATTTACTCACCCGGGATGCCACGAGACGGTCACCTGGATTATCTACAATAAACCTATCTACATAAGTGACACGCAGGTTCGTGGCACATTCCTTTATACTTTGTAGAATAATCTACAATAAACATGTATGTGTGTATATATATATATATATATCCTGTTCAATTTTCTCGCGTGGGTAAACTTTTCTTATCAAGTATCAGGTGCTTGCGATACGTGTATGGGATTAGTTCATGTAACATAAGAGTATGTGCATTATTTACGGATGGAATTATCTACAATAATCTTGTCTACAGAAGTAATAAAAGTAGACAGCGGTGCCTGGTTCAGTTTTACAAAAGAGTAAGGAAAGCGGGCAGGAGGAAGAATTACCGAAAGTAATTCAATTACGTATAAATGAAGAACATACAACAATCCAATATTTCGGCAAAAGCCTTTTTCAAGTATCATACACAAAAACAACACAACAGTTTAAAAACATCAAAAATAGATGAAAACTTAAACACTTAGCTCTTTTTGTATCTTCCTTGCAAAAAATTCTGGCCTTTTTGGAAGAAAAAAGAAAGAAAGAAAGAAAGAAAGAATGAATGAATGAAAGTAGTAATAGTAGCAGTAGTAGTAGTAGTAGTAGTAGCAGTAGCAGTAGTAGTAGTAGTAGTAGTAGTAGTAGTAGTAGTAGTAGTAGTAGTAGTAGTAGTAGTAGTAGTAGACGGGAAAGAAAGAAAGAAAGAAAGAAAGAAAGAAAGAAAGAAAGAAGAAAGAAGCGATATAACTCCAGGAAAAAAAAGCATACTACCACCAAAATACATACAAAAATATCTTTTCCACACAAAGAAAAGATCATAAAAAATACCATGGCTGAAAATTTCACCAAAAATTTTGCCAGAAATCTCATAAATAACTTTTCACGTTCGCTTCTTCCTTATAAGATTTCAGGTTTGCGTCGGTTGAAGAAAGACACAGTGTTCAACCCGGTACTGCTGATGGCGGGCAACATACGACCTCTGCAACCTTTGAACCTGCGAACTATCCGGACAAATATAAACTTTGTAAGTCAATTTGGAAAGTAATAAATAAATAAACGTCTTACTTTTTTTTTCATTAAAAGAACATATAAGTTCGTTTCTAAAAATAAATGAAACTGCTTGACATGTAACCTTTAAGACAATCGAGTTAAGTCATCCAGACGCTCCCTGTCCGAGGTTACAGATTCTATGAACCACTGATATTAAGTTCCAGGTAGAAGCTGCTGGTCTCCAGATAGAATGTGCTAGCCTTCAGACAGCAATTGCTAATCTACAGGCAGCAGTTCTCCAAGAAAGCATTTGCTGGTCTTCAGGCAGCCGTTGCTATCCTCCAGATATCAGTTGCTGGTCTTCAGGCAGCAGTTGCTGATCTTCATGCAGCAGTTGTTGATCTTCAGGCAGTAGTTGCTGGTCTTCAGGCAGCAGTTGCTGGTCTTCAGGCAGCAGTTGCTGGTCTTCAGGCAGCAGTTGCTGGTCTCCAGACAGCAGTTGCTGATCTTCATGCAGCAGTTGTTGATCTTCAGGCAGCAGGTCTCCAGGCAGCAGTTGCTAATCTACAGGCAGCAGTTCTCCAATAAAGCAGTTCCTGGTCTTCAGGCAGAAGTTGCTGGTATCCAGGCAGCAGTTGCTGATCTTCAGGCAGCAGTTGCTGATCTTAAGGCAGCAGTTGTTGATCTTCATGCAGCAGGGTTCCAGACAGCAGTTGCTGGTATTCAGGTAGCAGTTGCTGGTTTTCAGGCAGCAGTTGCTGGTCTCCAGGCAGCAGTTGTTGATCTTCAGACAGCAGGTCTCCAGATAGCAGTTGCTAGTCTCCAGACAGCAGTTGCTGGTATTCAGGCAGCAGTTGCTGGTCTTCAGGCAGCAGTTGGTAGTCTCGAGGCAGCAGTTGTTTATCTTCAGGCAGCATGTCTCCAGGCAGCAGTTCTTCAAGAAAGCAGTTGCTGGTCTTCAGGCAGCAGTTGCTAGTCTCCAGGCAGCAGTTGCTGATCTTCGTGCAGCAGTTGTTGATCTTCAGGCAGCAGGTCTCCAGATAGCAGTTGCTGGTCTCCAGACAGCAGTTGCTGGTCTCCAAATAGCAGTTGCTGGTCTGCAGAGAGCTTTTGCTGGTCTTCAGGCAGCAGTTGCTGGTCTCCAGACAGCAGTTTTTGGTCTCCAGGCAGCAGTTGCTGGTCTTCAGGCAGCAGTTGCTGGTCTTCAGGCAGAAGGTCTCCAGGCAGCAGTTGCTGGTCTAGGGGCAGCAGTTGTTGATCTTCAGGCAGAAGGTCTCCAGACAGCAGTTGCTGGTCTCCAAATAGCAGTTGCTGGTCTGCAGAGAGCTTTTGCTGGTCTTCAGGCAGCAGTTGCTGGTCTCCAGACAGCAGTTTTTGGTCTCCAGGCAGCAGTTGCTGGTCTTCAGGCAGCAGTTGCTGGTCTTCAGGCAGAAGGTCTCCAGGCAGCAGTTGCTGGTCTAGGGGCAGCAGTTGTTGATCTTCAGGCAGAAGGTCTCCAGACAGCAGTTGCTGGTCTCCAAATAGCAGTTGCTGGTCTGCAGAGAGCTTTTGCTGGTCTTCAGGCAGCAGTTGCTGGTCTCCAGACAGCATTTTTGGGTCTCCAGACAGCAGTTGCTGGTCTCCAGGCAGCAGCTGTTGATCTTCAGGCAGAAGGTCTCCAGGCAGCAGTTGCCGGTCTAGGGGCAGCAGTTGCTGAGCGGCACGGATTTTGTAGGGACATAATTTCGTACACCTGCGCAACGCCACGCGGGCACTGCCGACGGGAGATCCCGGACTGACTTGGAAGGCGTCGTAAGGACTTCGGGAACTCTCAGCATATGCAGCTCGCACATGGACAAACCTTTTTTCTCTGTTAACACCTTCGGTCGACCGCTTCATGGGCAGTCACAAAGTCTCCTGAAACTCGTCTTACAGCTCCATGAGGGAGTACTATCCTGTACTTCTTTGAGCAGGCCTCCAGCTTCTGAGCATAACTGCTGGAGTGGATGTATTGTGTGACAGTGAGTACCCGCTGCTGCAGCGTGTACCCCACGACTACTCAGTGTTCTTCACCACCTGGACAAAGCAAACTTGTACGTGTACGTGTACGAACTCCCTGTAACTGCGAGCTGGTGTTCTTTGCATCTGATGCTGTAGAGGTGTTGGGGCACAGCGTCGTATCGGCGTGGGAGCGGGTTATGGTGGCTATTTTGTCAGTCCCGGAGTACAGCTAAAAAGCAGGGGATGTGCAATACTTCTTTAGCAGATTCCACCACAATGGGGACTATGTCGATCCCTGACCCGTTATTCAGTACTAGGGATACCAACGGAGAGGTGGGATAGGGTGTTGGCCAGCTATGGGTCGCTGATTTGCCTCATCGCCCTCGTACAAAGCACACACACACACCACACACATAGGTTTCTCCCCCCCCCCCCCCCGTTTTTTTGTATTGAGTCAGTTTTATTTTAAATATCCTGTGTCAGGTAAAGATAACGGTAATCCTGTCATGCCTTAGAGGCACATAGGGATATGGTGTTAGTGCCCATATTTTCCTTGACCTGTCAGCACACTTGAGGGTGATATGATCAGTATCACGCCTGGCCGCCTTTCCTTCCCCAGCTTCAGAAGAAGTCAGGGTACCCATTTCTATAGCTTTGATGACTGGGTCGCCTCTAACCAGATTCGAACCCCCGACCTTCGCTATGAGAAGCCAGTGCACTAACCACTTCGCCTCTCAGATGCCCATTCTATATTAACAGAGGTAAATTGCGCAAATTTCGGCAACATTTATAGTCTCTGTGTTCATTCATATACGAGATTTGAACTCTGCTGAACTGTTACATCTGTGAGTGACCGAATTACTGGAGACATCACCGCGGTTTGTTGGACGGAGGTAAAACTTCTAGAACATGACTATAGTGATAAAATTTCTAGAACATGGCTGTACTGATAAAACTTCTAGAACATGACTGTACTGATAAAACTTCTAGAACATAACTGTACTGATAAAACTTCTGAACATGACTGTACTGATAAAACTTCTAGAACATGGCTGTACTGACAAAACTTCTAGACCATGGCTGTACTGATAAAACTTCTAGAACATGGCTGTACTGATAAAACTTCTAGAACATGGCTGTACTGATAAAACTTCTAAACTTCTAGAACATGAGTGTACTGATAAAACGTCTAACCTTCTAAAACATGGCTGTACTGATAAAACTTCTAGAACATGGCTGTACTGATAAAACTTCTAGAACATGACTGTACTGATAAAACTTCTAAACTTCTAGAACATGACTGTACTGATAAAACGTCTAACCTTCTAAAACATGGCTGTACTGATAAAACTTCTAGAACATGACCGTCATGATGTTTAATAATTTTTGTTCACAGATGGAGGCAGCTTGCAGTATGGAACGGGAGATGAATTATAGAGGTCAGTCACATTTTTTTTAGATGATCATTTCTAAGCAAATGTTCCACATTTAATAAGTAACTTTAAAGGTGAGATTGTCTTTCTGCGCGTGCGAGAGAGGGATAGAAAGAGAGAGTGAGAGAGAGGAGGAGAACTTTATTTACAAGACAAAAACGCTATTTCAGCTTTCGCTTTATCAAATCATAAAACAGCTGGAAGAGAGAGAGAGAGAGAGAGAGAGAAAGAGAGAGAGAGAGAGTATTTTAAGTATATTTTAAAAAAGATAACGACTGCCGTAAAACTGATTCTATTAATAAAGATAGAGATGTATGGTCATCATCATCATCATGTGCCGTGCCGACTGGCGTTGGCTATTATGCTTCTCCAGAGTACGCGATCCTTCATGCAGGCAATCAGCTCAGTTGGTGATCTCCTCTCACACCATCCCGTCAGACTGTCCAGTATCATTTCTCTTGGTCTTCCTCTTGATCTTCTTCCTTCTATTTTTCCTGTTGTTATAATATTTTCAATGCCCCCTCTTCTCATTGCATGTCCTATGAAAGTACATTGTCTCTCTCTTATCTTTTTGACAAGGTTTTTTGTCTCTCCAGCTCTTCTCCTACATTCTTCATTAGTTATTTTTGCTGGTACAGTTTTACAAAACGACATTGGGAATGAGGAAAGTGAGAAAATACACAAATGGCAGAATGTATGAAAGTAAGGTGAGAATGTATAAATGAAAAACATACAACATCCAATATTTCGGCGTCAGCCTTTTTCAAGGATTATATACAAGAACAACAAAACACATAAATAAAAAGAGGAAAAATGAAAAAACTCAGCTTTATGGCATCCTCCTAGTACAGAATACAAGAAATGCGCCCTAAAGACTGGGAAAATGGAAGCGATGAATGGCTGGGAGATAATGAAATGTATATTACTATTTTACACGTTTAAATCTACTTGATGTTCTTCACGTCTGTCTGATGTTCTTGAAAGCTACATCATACCCTTGGTTGTGATAGTTGTAGGTTCAGTGAAGTTAATATTGTCTCCAAATTCTTAAAGAATTCGGGCTCACACACAAAAATGGGCACAAAAGTCGGAAAGATGTTAGGATAAAGTAACTTCATGACCTCTCGTATGTTTGAAGCTAAGAGTGATTGATCATTTCCTGTGGCAGTTAGAACTACCCGCCAGCTCTGATTTCAGCACGTGGGTACAGTTTATCCACGGAGACCATCTCGTACTCTCAAATTTATGATCATTGCACTGATTTTTATCATATACTTTTCTGGTGTGATATACTTTTAAAAAATTTATCTCATTTTTGTCTCTTTAATTCTCAGTGAATTCCAACTTTTTATTTAAACAAAGTGGCGATGAACAGCCTTGAATGTGGTTGTTAGATGTGAGAAGACGTACTGTTCGCTTCAAAATGTAAGTCGAATACACAAAATATTTATTTCAGTATATACAAGGATGACCAAGATTTTTTTCCATGGGCCAGTATCATAGAGGTTTAGTTTGTTATGAGGTTATGAGTGTGATATTTCAATTTACTTTTATTCAGAAAAAATTGAAAACACGTTTTTGGAATTAGCGTTCTCTGTATTCATTGTTCTTATCTGCGCAGGCATCTCAGTGTTTCCCAATCTTTTTGATGCTCTAAACAACAAAAATATATAATGCGATCGTTAAGTCTCTCCACAATAAGAGAAGTGAAGTACAAGAAACTGTGCAGCAGGTGATCGTGAGATGTCTTCAAAAATGGACAACACTTCCAGCACGCGTTGTAGAGTTATGGCAGTATGAATGGGCGAGTGGTTAGGCGCTCAGTCTACTAATCCGGTGGTACCGGGTTCAAGTCCCAGCAGTGGGGGAGTTTGTCTGGTACCACCACACCAAAAATGCCCCGGGGTTCACCCAGCCTCTAAAAATGGGTACCAGAGAAATCTGGGAAGGTAAATGCTGCCAGGCGTGATACTGGCCACATCGCACCTTCGTGTGCCGAAGGTCTTGGAAATGTTGGCCTAACATCGTATCCTCAATGTGCTCTATTGGCATGAAAACGGGGATTTTACCTTTATAAAGTTATAAGTTAAGTTTTTATTAGTTCCCGATAAATAAATAACAATTTAATACTGAAAACCCTGTTAATTTCGTTTCTATGATCTCGGAATATAAGCTTTTGTTTCTATGATGTAGGACTATAAGCTTTCGTTTCTATGATGAAGGATTATAAGCTTTCGTTTCTATGATGTAGGACTATAAGCTTTCGTTTCTATGATGAAGGACTATAAGCTTTCGTTTCTATGATGTAGGACTATAAGCTTTCGTTTCTATGATGTAGGACTATAAGCTTTCGTTTCTATGATGTAGGACTATAAGCTTTCGTTTCTATGATGAAGGACTATAAGCTTTCGTTTCTATGATGTAGGACTATAAGCTTTCGTTTCTATGATGTAGGACTATAAGCTTTCGTTTCTATGATGTAGAACTATAAGCTTTCGTTTCTATGATGTAGGACTATAAGCTTTCGTTTCTATGATGAAGGACTATAAGTTTCGTTTCTATGATGAAGGACTATAAGCTTTCGTTTCTATGATGTAGGACTATAAGCTTTCGTTTCTATGATGAAGGACTATAAGTTTCGTTTCTATGATGAAGGACTATAAGCTTTCGTTTCTATGATGAAGGACTATAAGCTTTCGTTTCTGTGATGTAGGACTATAAGCTTTCGTTTCTATGATGAAGGACTATAAGCTTTCGTTTCTATGATGAAGGACTATAAGCTTTCGTTTCTATGATGTAGGACTATAAGCTTTCGTTTCTATGATGAAGGACTATAAGCTTTCGTTTCTATGATGTAGGACTATAAGCTTTCGTTTCTATGATGTAGAACTATAAGCTTTCGTTTCTATGATGAAGGACTATAAGCTTTCGTTTCTATGATGAAGGACTATAAGCTTTCGTTTCTATGATGTAGGACTATAAGCTTTCGTTTCTATGATGTAGGACTATAAGCTTTCGTTTCTATGATATAGAACTATAAGCTTTCGTTTCTATGATGTAGAACTATAAGCTTTCGTTTCTATGATGTAGAACTATAAGCTTTCGTTTCTATGATGTAGAACTATAAGCTTTCGTTTCTATGATGTAGAACTATAAGCTTTCGTTTCTATGATGTAGAACTATAAGCTTTCGTTTCTATGATGTAGAACTATAAGCTTTCGTTTCTATGATGTAGAACTATAAGCTTTCGTTTCTATGATGAAGGACTATAAGCTTTCGTTTCTATGATGTAGGACTATAAGCTTTCGTTTCTATGATGTAGGACTATAATCTTTCGTTTCTATGATGAAGGACTATAAGCTTTCGTTTCTATGATGTAGGATTATAAGTTTTCGTTTCTATGATGTAGAACTATAAACTTTCGCTTCTACGATGAAGGACTATAAGCTTTCGTTTCTATGATGTAGAACTATAAACTTTCGCTTCTACGATGAAAGACTATAAGCTTTCGTTTCTATGATGTAGGATTATAAGTTTTCGTTTCTATGATGTAGAACTATAAACTTTCGCTTCTACGATGAAGGACTATAAGCTTTCGTTTCTATGATGTAGAACTATAAACTTTCGCTTCTACGATGAAGGACTATAAGCTTTCGTTTCTATGATGTAGAACTATAAACTTTCGCTTCTACGATGAAGGACTATAAGCTTTCGTTTCTATGATGTAGAACTATAAGCTTTCGTTTCTATGATGTAGAACTATAAACTTTCGTTACTATGATGTAGGACTATAAACTTTCGTTTCTATGATGTAGAACTATAAGCTTTCGTTTCTATGATGTAGAACTATAAGCTTTCGTTTCTATGATGTAGAACTATAAACTTTCGCTTCTACGATGAAGGACTATAAGCTACCAGGAAGAAATGCGGAGAGATTTACTACCGCACTAAATTTATCAGATCATGCATTCATTCATTTGCATGTCCCTTGCGGAACTTTGCCTCCCTAACAGCACTCCTGTAGGCCTCTCGGTTGTGAGCAAGATGGCCTGCCGCTGCTGCATCCATTTTCAGATCGTCAACGATGTCTTGCAGCCATCTTCGTTTTGGTCTTCCTCTCTTTCTTTTTCTCATTATGCATCCTTCCAATACTGTCTTCTCTAAATTATCATGACGTTTAATGTGTCCAAAATATTTAAGTTTTCTCTCTTTAATCCTCTTTACTAGCCAGCCTTCTTCAATATTAAGCTCTTGTAGTATAGATATATTTGTTCTTTTTTGTGTCCACGATATTTGGAGAACTCTTCTGTAGCATTTACATTCAAAGGCATTTATGTGTTTCTCAGCTGTTTTGTTAAGTGTCCATGTCTCACAGGCATATGTTGCGATGGGAAAGATGCATGCCCTTAAAAATCTTATTTTTGTGGTTCTGTCTGCTCCTCTCCACAGATTCTTTAGTTGTTTTACTTTCTGAAGAGCGATAGATGTCCTCCTTTTATTTCCCTCATTGTATCTCCATTACTAGTTAGAAGTGATCCAAGATATTCAAAACTCTCCACTTCTTGCAGTTTTTCCTCATTGATACATATTTCAGTTGCCTTGTTTGTTTTGTCAGTTGTCATCAATTTGGTTTTCTTTGCATTAAGATGGAGGTTCTGCTATCAGATCATAGAGAAAGAAAAATGGCACGGGCAATGGTGGCAAGTGATGAGGCCAAAAAACTGCAATTCCTGAACTGACCAGTTGTGTGTGTGTGTGTATGTAAGGGGAAGGGGGGGGGTGCAAACTTTAAAAAGTAAACTGTCAAAGATGTTTAAAAACAAAAAGATAGAGAAAAAAAAGGCACTCACTGTATTGTGAAGCTCCTTCGGTTGGACGTTTTCTGGTAATTTGTCTACTTAAAGAGAGACAGAGAGAGAGAGAGAGAGAGAGAGAGAGAGAGAGAGATAATAACATACTTTATTTTAAAAGGGTTAAGATTTGGGCACGCAGGCCCGTCTGACATTCTACTCTTCATCATACAGGTTTCACTTAGTCACAGTCATTCAGCATTTGTTAATGAGCATAATAATCATGAAGACACAATGAAATGATTACATAAATAAATAATAAACTTATCTCATGTCCATACACTGTACACTCTGATTTATGCAACAACATGAAATAAACTTGAGTTCTTACATTCATTCAAAACTAACAAATGTATATAAAAGCAAAATAAAAAAAAAATTACAACAATCAGGCCATACTATTTCCGACTATGCTTAGGGAGGCATATAGGCCATATCAAACAGATGATGACAAAGTTTGAAGTAATAGAAGAGAGAGAGAGAGAGAGAGAGAGAGAGAGAGAGAGAGAGAGAGAGAGCGCAATGACTATGTTAAACTACTAAGCATGAATACTAGTAGCCAGTACGTACTGTCCAAATTCACAAAAGTCACCCAGTTTTCATTTTAAGAAAACACACGCCGTGAAAAACAACACAGAACTGGTGAAACAACACATTGTCTAACGCCTTGGAAACACAAGCTGGTGTTCAATGCACCCGATGTGGTTAAGACGCTGTAGCACTGCATCGTGTCGAATGTAGGGGGAGTTACGGCGGGTACGCACTCACAGTGCATCTTCCACATCTCAACATACGCCCGTGAGACCTGGACACTTAACAGAACGCCTGAGAAACATATACATGCTTTTGAATGTAAATGCTACAGAAGAGTCCTTCAAATATCATGGCATAAAAAGGAACAAATATATTCATACTGTAAGAACTTAATATTGAAGAAGACTGGCCAGTAAAGAAGATTAAACAGAAAAACTTAAATATTTTGGACATATTAAACGTCATGAGAATTTAGTGAATACCGTCTTGAAAGGGTACATAATGGGAAAAAAGAAAGAGAGGAAGATCAAGGCGAAGATGCCTGCAAGACATCGTTGATAATCTGCAAATGGATGCATCAGCAGCACGGCATCTTCCTTACAACCGAGAACCCTACAGGAGAGCTGTTAGGGAGGCAAAGTTCCGCAAGGGACATGCAAATGACTGACTGACTGAGTGTAACTTTTAAAATTTTAAAGTGGTTCATTGCTGCTTTAACAGACTCCACTACCATGGGACTATGCGGGTCTCTACCCCCTTAGCCAAGCTTGACCTGTTACTGGAAGTGCTGATGGAGAATTTATAAGCTCCTTTATATTATCTGGTGTCGCGGTTTGTAAGTTTGTTACGGTTAACATTCCCAAACGTTTGTCTTCCAGGTCCTGGTGTTCACTCGGTGAAGAGACACAAGCGGTGCTTTTCTGTAAATAAAGAAGCTGCGTTTTCATCAAGCAGGTATCTGCTTTTGTGCGTGTGTGTATTCTGCTGCGTTAGTTCTTATATGGTTATGCTATAGTTAGTGCAGTTATTAGTTCGATGATGTCTATGTTAGAATTACATTGCATTTATTAGTTCAAAGATACCTACGCCAGAGCTAAAAACTAAAGAAATAGAAAACAAATTAGACTCTTTTGAAAACAAATGCCTAAGGAAAACACTCGGCATAAAGTGGGACGAATTCAAGAACAACGCAGAGATCAGACAGATGAGCGAACAACAATTTGTCTCATAGGTGATCAGAACAAGGAGATAGACATATATCGGTCACATGATGAGAAGAAACAGTCAGAGAATCCCAAAACAAGCTATCAAGTGGAACACAACAGGCCGAAGAAAAAGAGGTCGAACCGTGAAACTCTAAAGGGGACTTTGTTAAGAGCGGCGAAATTAACAGGCATACTTTATGCCTTGATGAGGTTGAAAAGCTCGCCAAAAACAGGATAACTTGGCGGACTACCATGGGAGATCTATGTGATGTTTAACGACACGGGAAGGATGAGAGAGAGAGAGAGAGAGAGAGAGAGAGAGAGAGAGAGAGAGTTAATGTGCATTATTAGTTAGAGGAATGCTACGCTAGAGTTATGGTGCAGTTATCAGATCAAATGGCCTCTGTTGTATTTTCATTCCACAAAATAAGACTCTTGGTGTACTCATTTCTAACCCAAAGGGGTGAGATATAGGCATCTGCCCCAGAGGTGGAGCCTGCCTAGAAAACCTGCTTCTTGTGTTCGCTACGAAAACACGTAGAGCCAGTTTAACCCATTTCTCATCGGACTCGGTCTCCTTGTTTCAATACCTTCACCACATCAAACTTCCCTCGCTGTATCATTGCTTGTAATGCTAATTTGTCCTTATGTAGCATTCGTCCGTTACAATGACACACTAATATATTGCATTAACTTTTATCTTGCACTTACGTCTTTTCAACATTTTATGTTATATGTCATTTGTTTTCAGAACAAAAAGAGAGTTCCTTCGGAAATCATGTGACCTGGAGGCTTTTCTACGTGGATTATGCTAATGAGAAGTAATTTAAATTTAGATATTCCGTGTTTGATTCTACAGCCAGCCACCAAGCATCGATTACTGCCATAATGAAAAGGCTTTGTTCTACTGTGGATATGGGTTGCTAACGAGGACAATTAACGTCGCGTGAGGAAGTGAAGAAATATGTGCACGTCAGTTGTGTATGGAAGTTGATGCGGGTCAATGTACTAAAGGGAGACAGAGGTGTATGGTTCGGTTTTATAAAAAAAGATAAAAGAGTGAGGAAAGTGAGGTGGAAAAAAGAATGGCAAAAAGTAAGACGTATGTGTATAAATGAAGAACATATAGCCGTGCAATATTTTGGCAAGCCTTTTTTTTTTCAAGAACCACATACAAAAAAATAACGCATTAGATAAGAACACGAAGAACTGACGTAAAATTAATTAAACACTTAACTCTTTTATATCCTCCATGTCAGAAAGACGGACACAAAATGCACCCAGATAGATATAGGTAAGCACAAAGTGGAGCCAGATGACTGGCTGAGAAATGAGATGAAAGGACGATGACAAACAGTACCAGATGGTAAACAACATGGCGTTATGCCCCGAGATGATCTCATATAACTGTGGTTTAAACAAAAGCCGTCCAGATGGTGCCCGTCTTTCTGATAAGGAGAGTACAAGAAGTGTTTTAATTTTTCATCTGTTTTTTCCTCGTTTTTATCTGTTGTGTTGTTTTTGTGCAGTGATCAGGAGCACACTAAACCTACTGGAAGCAGCGGAGATGTGGTTCCTAAGAAGAAAGATGAGAATGCCATGGGCAGCCAAGAAAACAAATGAAGAGGTTCTAAGTTAGGCTGGGCAAAAGAGAGAAATTATGGCAAAATTCAGAACACGGCGATCCAGATTTGTAGGACATGCTTAGAGAAGAGGCAAACAGGAACAAATGGCGACAGCGGGAAAACTAAAGAGGATGGCAAAGAAACAAGATACTTGACGGACTAAAAGAGTGGATCACGGGGAAAAACACATCTTATAGAAAGAGCAATGGATAGATGGTTTTGGAAATCAATAATAACCAAGGCCCTACTGGCATGCACCACAGAGAAAGAAAGAAAGAAAGAATGAATGAATGAATCTTTGTTTTAAGGGGTAAAGAATTGGGCACCCAGGCCCGTCTCACATTCTAAGAGATAGATAGATAGATAAATAGAGAGATAGACAGAGACAGAAAGAAGGAGAGAGAGAGAGAGTTTGTATGTGATCGCTGTAAAAGGCTTTTGTCGAAATATTGGATTGTTTTATGTTCTTCACTTAAATGTACTCATCCTACTTTCTGCCATTTTTATTCCTCCCCAATTTCCTCACTCTTTCTATCTTTTTTTCAACTGAACCAAATACCTCTGTCAATCTTTATTACTGGACCCAGTTTTACCGCAGTCGTCATTTGTCGTATCTCTCGTCGTTGTATTAAAGACGCTTTCATATCTGGTTGATTCTGCGAAACTGGTACAATAGACCTGTACGCTATGTTCCTACCACAAGATTCAGTACATTGTGCGTGCGCGCGCGTGTGTGTGTGTTTTAGGCAAAGCCTAAGCGTTAATAAAAGAATAAACCACAAGATCCAAACAAGAAACAATACAGGACGCTTTAACATACAAGGGCTCACTTGAAGGTCTCACGTGAAAATATTGTACACAATAGTTTGAATGTACGGGGGGGGGGGGCAGTTTCTGATAGCACACACACACACACATGCAGTCCAGCATTTGCTGTTTCCCACATCTCACTCTGAATTCTACCTGAGTTCGCTGTTTATCATTATTCAGTATTCATAACTGATTATAAGTTATTTTGTAAACTATGCATTTTATGTATAGAAATATACGTGTGATAGACAGAGACAATATTGCAATCATTAATTATTTCTAGAAATAACTGGGAAAATAATAAATGAGGAAGCGAGCGACACGGCACGTGCGAGATATAAAAACTAAACCACATTTATGGTCTGAAGATGTTTAAAGCGCTGAGAATAACAGTTTTATATTGTACCAAAACTTTAGAGTAGGCCCAGCATAAAACACTGAGAATAACAGTTTTATATTGTACCAAAACTTTAGATTAGGCAAAGTATAAAACACTGAGAAGAGCAGTAGGCAAAGTATAAAACATTGAGAAGAGCAGTCTTATACTATACCAAAACTTTAGATTAGGCAAAGTATAAAACATTGAGAAGAGCAGTCTTATACTATACCAAAACTTTAGATTAGGCAAAGTATAAAACATTGAGAAGAGCAGTCTTATACTATACCAAAACTTTAGAGTAGGCAAAGTATAAAACACTGAGAAGAGCAGTTTTATACTATACCAAAACTTTAGATTAGGCAAAGTATAAAACACTGAGAAGAACAGTCTTATACTATACCAAAACTTTAGATTAGGCAAAGTGTAAAACACTGAGAAGGGCAGTTTTATACTATACCAAAACTTTAGATTAGGCAAAGTATAAAACATTGAGAAGAGCAGTCTTATACTATACCAAAACTTTAGATTAGGCAAAGTAAAACACTGAGAAGAGCAGTCTTATACTATACCAAAACTTTAGATTAGGCAAAGTATAAAACACTGAGAAGAACAGTCTTATACTATACCAAAACTTTAGATTAGGCAAAGTATAAAACACTGAGAAGAGCAGTTTTATACTATACCAAAACTTTAGATTAGGCAAAGTATAAAACACTGAGAAGAACAGTCTTATAATGTACCAAAACTTCAGAGTAAGCCCAGTATAAAACAATGTGAAGAGTAGTCTTATACTGTACCAAAACTTCAGAGTAAGCCCAGTATAAAACAATGAGAATAATAGTTTTAAATTGTACCAAAACTTTAGATCAGGCCCAGCATAAAACAATGCGAAGAACTGTCTTATAATGTACCAAAACTTCAGAGTAAGCCCAGCAGAAAACACTGAGAAGAACAGTCTTATACTGTACCAAAACTTCAGAGTAAGCCCAGCATAAAACAATGAGAAGAACAGTCTTATATTGTACCAAAACTTTATATTAGGCCCAGTATAAAACACTAAGAAAAACAGTCTTATATTGTACCAAAACTTTAGAGTAAGCCCAGTATAAAACACTGAGAAGAACAGTCTTATAATGTACCAAAACATCAGAGTAAGCCCAGTATAAAACACTGAGAAGAGCAGTCTTATATTGTACCAAAACTTCAGAGTAATCCCAGTATAAAACATTGAGAAGAGCAGTCTTATATTGTACCAAAACTTCAGAGTAATCCCAGTATAAAACACTGAGAAGAGCAGTCTTATAATGTACCAAAACATCGGAGTAAGCCCAGTACAAAACACTGAGAAGAGCAGTCTTATATTGTACCAAAACTTCAGAGTAAGCCCCATATAAAACACTGAGAAGAGCAGTCTTATATTGTACCAAAACTTCAGAGTAAGCCCCGTATAAAACACTGAGAAGAGCAGTCTTATATTGTACCAAAACTTCAGAGTAAGCCCCATATAAAACACTGAAAAGAGCAGTCTTATATTGTACCAAAACTTCAGAGTAAGCCCCATATAAAACACTGAGAAGAGCAGTCTTATATTGTACCAAAACTTCAGAGTAAGCCCCGTATAAAACACTGAGAAGAGCAGTCTTATATTGTACCAAAACTTCAGAGTAAGCCCCATATAAAACACTGAAAAGAGCAGTCTTATATTGTACCAAAACTTCAGAGTAAGCCCCATATAAAACACTGAGAAGAGCAGTCTTATATTGTACCAAAACTTCAGAGTAAGCCCCATATAAAACACTGAGAAGAGCAGTCTTATATTGTACCAAAACTTCAGAGTAAGCCCCATATAAAACACTGAAAAGAGCAGTCTTATATTGTACCAAAACTTCAGAGTAAGCCCCATATAAAACACTGAGAAGAACAGTCTTATATTGTACCAAAACTTCAGAGTAAGCCCCGTATAAAACACTGAGAAGAGCAGTCTTATATTGTACCAAAACTTCAGAGTAAGCCCCATATAAAACACTGAAAAGAGCAGTCTTATATTGTACCAAAACTTCAGAGTAAGCCCCGTATAAAACACTGAGAAGAGCAGTCTTATATTGTACCAAAACTTCAGAGTAAGCCCCATAAAACACTGAAAAGAGCAGTCTTATATTGTACCAAAACTTCAGAGTAAGCCCCATATAAAACACTGAGAAGAGCAGTCTTATTGTACCAAAACTTCAGAGTAAGCCCCATATAAAACACTGAAAAGAGCAGTCTTATATTGTACCAAAACTTCAGAGTAAGCCCCATATAAAACACTGAGAAGAGCAGTCTTATATTGTACCAAAACTTCAGAGTAAGCCCAGTATAAAACACTGAGAAGAACAGTCTTATAATGTACCAAAACATCAGAGTAAGCCCAGTATAAAACACTGAGAAGAGCAGTCTTATATTGTACCAAAACTTCAGAGTAAGCCCAGTATAAAACACTGAGAAGAACAGTCTTATATTGTACCAAAACATCAGAGTAAGCCCAGTATAAAACACTGAGAAGAACAGTCTTATAATGTACCAAAACTTCAGAGTAAGCCCAGTATAAAACACTGAGAAGAACAGTCTTATAATGTACCAAAACTTCAGAGTAAGCCCAGTATAAAACACTGAGAAGAACAGTCTTATAATGTACCAAAACTTCAGAGTAAGCCCAGTATAAAACACTGAGAAGAACAGTCTTATAATGTACCAAAACTTCAGAGTAAGCCCCATATAAAACACTGAGAAGAGCAGTCTTATATTGTACCAAAACTTCAGATCCGGCCCAGCATGAACAGCTGGTTTTGAATGCATTGAAACTTAATTTGACGGAAGAGGCAGACTGCACTAGGAACATACACCAGTTGTAAGATCTGACATGAAAGTCTCATTGCTGATGGAAGGAAATGATGAATATTTGTTTGGATTTCTCTGAAACTGCCGGCTGTTATTCTCTGAATGTTACTGTTTTTTTTTTTTTTTTGGAGCAATTACCAGCACTTATCCGCGGATGCGAGTGGTGCTTTTCTTCCACAGAATACACGACTTTATTACTTCTGTGATCTGTCAATTTTAACTGCATTTATTTACTACTTCCATGAGTAGCTGCTGAATTCAGAGTTTCCCGAGCCATTGAGACTCGTTGATGCAGACATGACACGTCTCCATTCCTCTCTGTTCTTGCTCTCTTTCTTGCCAACTGTCGAGTCCAAGAGCACGTATATCTTCATCTAGGTTGTCTCGTCATCGTTGTCTAGGTCCACCTCTTGGTATGTCGCCTTTCGTCACTTCTGTAAAGGTCATCTTTCTTTGTCTATCCTCATCCATTCTCTCTAAATCCCTGAGGTTTACCGATAATGTTGATCCTTCTCATCTGGGATATTCTCTGACAGTCCACAAAGAAAACTCCAGCACTATCTTGGGGCTCTAACATTTAAATCATGGCTGGCCTCACTTACAGTTATCATCCACTCCGTGACAGCTGCATCGTCTTCTCTCATGAGTTATCTTCCCTCGGTTCTGGCCCTGCAGCCCGATGAACTACTTTCTTATGCAGGATTATCTACCTTAGAAAAACCAGAGAATCCCAAAACAAGCTATCAAGTGGACTACAGAAGGCCGAAGAAAAAGAGGTCGACCACGTGAAACTCTAAAGAGGGCATTGTTATGAGAGGCCAGTTTAGTGGGAATAACATCCCTTAATGAGGTTGAAAAGCTCACCGAAAACAGGAAATCTTGGCGAACTACCCTACGTGACGTTTAATGGCACGGGAAGGATGTAAGAACTACCTTACAAAAATCATGTCACCTCCTGATGCATACAAGCACTGGAAAGTGACATTTTATTGGTTCCATGGACATAACAGGCCGAAAAAAATTAGGCTGACCACGTGAAACTCTAAGGAGGACATTGTTAAGAGAAGCCAGTTTAGCGGGCATAGTATTCCTTGATGAAGTTGAAAGACTCGCCCAGAACAGGAAAACTTGACAAACAACTAAGCGAGCCCTATGTGACGTTCAATGGGACAGGAAAGATGTAAGAAATAAGATGGACACAAGACAAGAACTCAAACATTACATACACTCCAATCAAGTCCATTTATCATAATACCACATTTATTTTATTGTATGGATATATATATATATATATACATACAGAAATATGTGTAAAAAATCAAACATGGTTACAGAATGTATCATTCAACCATGGTTGTAAATTAAGAGTACAAAAAAATATGCATAACAAAATAGTTATACTGAAAGGAATTACAGACATGTTTCTATTACACTGGCAAGCTAACATTTGATGAACACACAGTGAGCTCATTGCAAACTGTAATGGTCACAAATATCACTTTCTAAGAGTAAAGTCACTCTAATCACAGCATGCATGTGAAAAGACAGAGAGAGATCCAAAACACATTTTAAAAAGTCTACTTCTTTTGGGGCATTATCATTAATTTATTCTAATTCAACACAAACTCACTGTTCTATTTCCAGTTTGTATTACTCTCCATAATTTGTGTGCTACAAATTTAACATAAACTCATTGTTTTATTAATGGAGGTACAATGAGGATTGCCATCACTGGCTTCCACATCGCATAAGAAACTGGCTTCCACATCGCATAAGAAACTGGCTTCCACATCCCATAAGAAACATCTGATTATTCTTCATAATTTGTTCTCCCATTCTGCTTCAGCCAACCTCCCTAGAGTTCCCCCCCCCACCCAAAAAAACCCATTTTCTCTGTAACCAAAGCAATAAAGCTGTTACAACACAAGCATTCTACCATTTGGGTTGTGGATTACAGTGGCTTGCTTTGAAGACCCAGAATGGACAAGAACATATCTTTTGACCAGAGTCCACCCATACGCCATTCTGGCTAGACTGAAGGAGCTATTCACCCTGACACCGACAGCACCGCCAAGACATCTGATAGGGTCTTAGCCCGCTCTGATTTGCTGGCCCTGATAAACTCTATTGTCACACTTGCTCCAAAGAGCCTTTCTTAGAGTTGTTTTTTTTTTTTAAACTACTGTAAAATCTCAGAGAATAATTCCAAGAACATGGATGCCTGGAGAGCCTTTATCCATGGCCTATGCTCTCAAGGGAGTGAAATCTATGTTGATGAAAACCTCAGGACGTTAGAAGTTTGGCCACTCTTTTAAGATACTTTTCTCCCCATTTAAGTTCTAGGTCAATGAGAATCTGGAATCCCTGACATACTTACCTAGTTCTGGTGCTGGCCCGACAGCATATTCCTTTGCCCCAATTTTAAATCTTCCTGCCCATTTCACAGCACACATCTGTATTTTAGATATTCTTGTATGTTTTAGAATCTACTTTATGGATACATATACTAAGAGGAGGATATTATATGAACTATTGAGATCTTGTATGTATATGTTCTAGAATCTACTCTATGGGCACATGTACTGAGAGGTGGATATTATATGAACTATTTAGATATTCTTGTATGTATACATTCTAGAATCTACATTATGGGAACATATACTGTGAGGTGGATATTATATGAACTACGTATTTAGATATTCTTGTATGTATACATTCTAGAATCTACATTATGAGAACATATACTGAGAGGTGGATATTATATGAACTATTTAGATATTCTTGTATGTATACATTCTAAAATCTACATTATGGGAACATATACTGGGAGATGGATATTATATGAACTATTTAACTAAATATCTGAACAAGGCTGCCCAAATGGCATGGAATAGGAAAGGCAACTAATTTGATTAAAAATATTTCCAACAACCAACCAAAACAAGTACATATGATCTCAAATCTCTATCAGCACAGCATGGAATGAATGTCTGAAAGGACTGATAAACTGCTTGACTTGGATCACGTGAGGTCCTCTGAACATCTACATCACATGTCAGACTTAAGATGGATGACCTCTAACTAATAACATGATCAAGTGTCCAGATCTGATGTTTCATCCATTGTCAGTCCTGATGAATACGTAAAAGATGACTATTTACATTTCTGGTTTCAAACACTAACTAATATTAATGAAAGGAGTATCAGAACGTTATCAACAGTGCACTCAGGGCGAGTCCATAGTAGCTCCAGCCTTCTTCTATGGAGGAGGACCTCAGGATAATGCAAGAACTCTGTCACAGCACAGGAACTCTGTAACAGCACAGGAACTCTGTAACAGCACAGGAACTTTGTAACAGCACAGGAACTCTGTAACAGCACAGGAACTCTGTAACAGCACAGGAACTCTGTAACAGCACAGGAACTCTATAACAGCACAGGAAGTCACAGCACAGGAACTCTATAACAGCACAGGAACTCTGTAACAGCACAGGAACTCTGTAACAGCACAGGAACTCTGTCACAGCACAGGAACTCTGTAACAGCACAGGAACTTTGTAACAGCACAGGAACTCTGTAATATCATAGGAAGTCACAGCACAGGAACTCTATAACAGCACAGGAACTCTGTAACAGCACAGGAACTTTGTAACAGCACAGGAACTCTGTAACAGCATAGGAAGTCACAGCACATGAACTCTATAACAGCACAGGAACTCTGTAACAGCACAGGAACTTTGCAACAGCAGTGAGAACCTGATGAATGGAACTGGCCAATGTAAAGACAGGGATAAAAGTCCACAACAATCAGCCCAAGAAACTAAGTTGCTATCAGTTGAGACATTCATGTTCCAAACAATCTTCCTCTTATGTAACTAAACATTTTATTAAAATGTAAAGTCAGCCTTCAAATCTGTGTAGTTTTTTTTTTTAATCCTTTTTATTTCTGTCTCTCACCCAAAGTGAACTTGAGAACAAATCCACAAATATAGGACTGGTTTTTATCTTACATCCTTCCCATGCTGTTAAACGTCACATAGGGCTTGCATAGTTGTTTTCCTGTTCTCTGCTAGTCTTTCAACTTCATCAAGGGATGTTACGCCCACTAAACTGGCCTCTCTAACAATGTCCTCTTTAGAGTTTCACGTGGTTGACCTCTTTTTCTTTGGCCCTCTTCTAAAAACTGGTTTTCATATGAGCATTTATTTTTCCTTTAATATACCAACAGCTACATGTACTCAGGACTTTAGTACAGCTCTGGATATTATTTGCTAAAACTACACCAGACTCCCTAATAACAAGTATGCCTACTACTCATTTTCACAGATGTGTTTACTGAAATTTGATAGTCTGTAATCTACTCCTTTATCAAGTTAGGGCTTCACATTTGTACCAGGTCATGCTGGTGTCTGGAGTAATGAGAGAGCAGGCAGACTGGCTGGTTTGGCAACCACAGACAATGGCCAACTGATGGATCATGCTGACACTGTTATACATCCTCAGAGAGCTTGGAAAAGCAGAGGACTTTGAGACAGATATGACATTGCTGTCTCTGATGTATGACCTCAGAGTGAAGAATGGCACTGCAAGGACTGAGCGGTAATTCCCAGAGCGGGAGAGGAATCGTCAATCAGTACCGAACTGGTACACTCAGTCGCTGTACTTTGAGGACAATACTGAGGATGAGATCAGAGGACTTATGGATGTTTCTGGAGTGCAGCTGATGATGATCCATCCATAACATAACTTAATGCAACATAACATAAAGTTAAGGTGGTTCAGTGCTACTGCTCTACTCTTTCCAGGCAAGCTCTACATTCAGTATCTGAGTGGCAAAGTGGTTGCTCCACTACTCTCTCATGGTAAAGGTCAGTGGTTTGAATCTGGTCAGAGGTGCTACAGTCACCAAGCTGTATGAAACGGGCACCAGCTTCTTCTAGAGGTGGGGAAGGGAAAAGTGGCCTGGCGTGATGCTGACCACATTACCCTCTAGTATATCAACAGGTCAACGAAAATATGGACACTTACACCGTATCCCCTCCATGACATCAAAGGATCACCCTTATCTTCACTTTCTGATTGTAGAGATTTTTGTCACAAAATATAACAAACATGTTTCCAAACTACTCAATCTGGTGTACCCCACTTAATTAATTAAAGTAAAATTCTTATTTCCATGTCATTAAGATACTGGGGATACGGTGTCATGCCCACATTTTCACGACCTTCAGCACATGAAAGTGTGACGTGGTCGCTAGATTTATAAGAATTGGAAATGCTTATTTCTTAACTATCACAACATGACAAATATAGAAAATGCTCTTCATTTACTTCCTTGTTCCTCAGGCAACCTACATCAATGTACAGCTTCATTCAGTGTTTCCGGGGGGTTTTTTTTGGCCTGCAATTTTCTTTAAAACTAAGTATACAGATTCAAAGTTTAACACTTGCTGCTTCCAGACAGCTTAGTTATATCGCTAACATCATAACTTACATCACAAACATCATAACTTACATAAAACTAACATTTACATCTTCCACATCATAATAAGGTATAGGTGAGATGAAAAGAAAAACAGAAAATGATAAAATATAGTAATAAAAACAGTGACGGACTAAACACAAACAGAGATATGAAGAATGTAAGTAATAATATTAAAGCTTGTGCATTTTAAAGATGGATTTTGGAGGATTAACATCAGGCAAGATGAAATTAACAGGACTTTTTTTTTTTTAATCATGCCAATACAATATAACTAAGCAAGAGAGATAAAAAAAATTTTTTAAAAAACGAAATAAAATTTCTAAAAAGAGCTGGCCAAAAAACAAAAACAAAAATGTAATGAATGAAATCAAATAATGAACATGGAAATAGTGTTAAAATACACAAACCATAAAAATGTAGCTATCCTGGCCTCTGGTTTTAATACATTTTGGGCCTAAAAAAAAGGTCGTTAGTTACCGAAGACAGATAAATTTGGGGGGGGGGGGGCATAACAATGCCCAGTAAAACAATGGCATCTGTAATGAGGTTAATCTTGAGTGATTTGTCCACATGCTGCCTACTTTCCCGCCCAATCTCTGAGACATTCTGTGACTTCTAGTTAATTAGATACCACATTTTGCTTCTCCTACAAGCACGTGATAGTGGATAAAGACCAATTTAGCTTGCATGAAAACTAGGCTCTCAAATGTATTGAACAACACCTATAACTACTGAATAATGTCTGAAAACTAATTGTGTTGTTTATGCCACTAAATTTTAACAAATAAAATGCCACTTTTTAACAACACTGACATTATCACTGAAACTTTGTAAAACTTCATTCCAAAACTCCTTTTCAGTATCATAGTGCAAAAGCACAGTTCCACAAAATATGGTCATGAACTTTGTGAAAAAAAACCACGCACAAAAAAAAATTATATTGTGCAACAACAATTTTGACACAGCATGAAAACGATTTAGCTCACCAGTTACACAGCAGTAACTAAAATTTAGCGAAATATGCTGTGTGTACATCCATAAATGTGAACGCAAGTATACACATACTCACTAGTATGAAGGTGTCAGAAGTAACAATAATATTATATTATCACAACAAAACATTACTGCCTGAAGTAACAATAATATTATCATAACAAAACATTACTACCTGGAGTAATAATAATATTATCATAACAAAACATTACTGCCTGGAGTAACAATAATATTATCATAACAAAACATTACTGCCTGAAGTAACAATAATATTATCATAACAAAACATTATTGCCTGAAGTAACAATAATATTATCATAACAAAACATTACTGCCTGAAGTAACAATAATATTATCATAACAAAACATTACTGCCTGAAGTAACAATATTATTATCATAACAAAACATTACTGCCTGAAGTAATAATAATATTATCATAACAAAACATTACTGCCTGAAGTAACACTCATCTTTGTTCTAGAAGTGAACAAATTAGAGGGAGCTTGAAATAGAAAAAAAAATTAATTCAGAAGTTCCTCTGAACACAGACAAAACATTTGAAAGATTCCCCTGCGATTCCTTGCAATGCCGGGAAAATCATTTCATTAATGAAACAAGTAAATCGGAACAAGAAGTGAAAGCTCAACACAAGTGAAGTGAATGTAAAAGAATTCACGTGGAACATCCTTAATTTATTTCGAAGGAAAAATGTTTATCTTTCTTTCTGCATGAAGGAAAAAAAGCACTTCATTAAGGATTGATTTATTCTACATAACATTTTCAACCAATGACAGATATTCTCCAGAATACAGACACAGTTCCTGATGTTCTACTAATTATAATTTTTGCATGTCCATAGTTCCTCTTATTCCACCATATATAGCTGTTATATAGCATCTATTCCTCTTATCTACCAAATAAAGCTGTTACACTACACCTATAGTTGACCTTATCTACCACATATAGCTATTACACTACACTTACAGTTCCCCTTATCTACCAAATATAGCTGTTACACTACACTTACAGTTCCCCTTATCTACCAAATATAGCTGTTACACTACACTTACATTATCACTGAAACTTTGTAAAACTTCATTCCAAAACTCCTTTTCAGTATCATAGTGCAAAAGCACAGTTCCACAAAATATGGTCATGAACTTTGTGGAAAAAAAATCACGCACAAAAAAAGATTATATTGTGCAACAACAATTTTGACACAGCATGAAAACGATTTAGCTCACCAGTTACACAGCAGTAACTAAAATTTAGCGAAATGTGCTGTGTGTACATTCATAAATGTGAACGCAAGTATACACATACTCACTAGTATGAATGTGTCAGAAGTAACAATAATATTATATTATCACAACAAAACATTACTGCCCGAAGTAACAATAATATTATCATAACAAAACATTACTGCCTGGAGTAACAATAATATTATCATAACAAAACATTACTGCCTGGAGTAACAATAATATTATCATAACAAAACATTACTGCCTGAAGTAACAATAATATTATCATAACAAAACATTATTGCCTGAAGTAACAATAATATTATCATAACAAAACATTACTGCCTGAAGTAACAATAATATTATCATAACAAAACATTACTGCCTGAAGTAACAATATTATTATCATAACAAAACATTACTGCCTGAAGTAATAATAATATTATCATAACAAAACATTACTGCCTGAAGTAACACTCATCTTTGTTCTAGAAGTGAACAAATTAGAGGGAGCTTGAAATAGAAAAAAAAATTAATTCAGAAGTTCCTCTGAACACAGACAAAACATTTGAAAGATTCCCCTGCGATTCCTTGCAATGCCGGGAAAATCATTTCATTAATGAAACAAGTAAATCGGAACAAGAAGTGAAAGCTCAACACAAGTGAAGTGAATGTAAAAGAATTCACGTGGAACATCCTTAATTTATTTCGAAGGAAAAATGTTTATCTTTCTTTCTGCATGAAGGAAAAAAAGCACTTCATTAAGGATTGATTTATTCTACATAACATTTTCAACCAATGACAGATATTCTCCAGAATACAGACACAGTTCCTGATGTTCTACTAATTATAATTTTTGCATGTCCATAGTTCCTCTTATTCCACCATATATAGCTGTTATATAGCATCTATTCCTCTTATCTACCAAATATAGCTGTTACACTACACCTATAGTTGACCTTATCTACCACATATAGCTATTACACTACACTTACAGGTCCCCTTATCTACCAAATATAGCTGTTACACTATACTTACAGGTCCCCTTATCTACCAAATATAGCTGTTACACTATACTTACAGGTCCCCTTATCTACCAAATATAGCTGTTACACTATACTTACAGGTCCCCTTATCTACCAAATAAAGCTATTACACTATACTTACAGGTCCCCTTATCTACCAAATATAGCTGTTACACTACACCTATAGTTCCTCTTATCTACCAAATATAGCTGTTACACTACACCTATAGTTCCCCTTATCTACCAAATATAGCTGTTAAACTGACTCTATTCCTCTTATCTACCAAATATAGCTGTTACACTACACCTATAGTTCCTCTTATCTATTACACTACACCTATAGTTCCTCTTATCTACCAAATAAAGCTGTTACACTACACTTATAGGTCCTCTTATCTACCAAATAAAGCTGTTACACTACACTTATAGGTCCCCTTATCTACCAAATATAGCTGTTACACTACACTTATAGGTCCTCTTATCTACCAAATATAGCTGTTACACTACACTTATAGGTCCCCTTATCTACCAAATATAGCTGTTACACTATACTTATAGGTCCTCTTATCTACCAAATATAGCTGTTACACTACACTTATAGGTCCTCTTATCTACCAAATATAGCTGTTACACTACACCTATAGTTCCCCTTATCTACCAAATATAGCTGTTACATTGACTCTATTCCTCTTATCTACCAAATATAGCTGTTACACTACACCTATAGTTCCCCTTATCTACCAAATATAGCTGTTACACTACACCTATAGTTCCCCTTATCTACCAAATATAGCTGTTACATTGACTCTATTCCTCTTATCTACCAAATATAGCTGTTACACTACACCTACAGTTATTATTATTCTACCAGATACAGTTGTTACACTACACCTACAGTTATTATTATTCTACCAGATACAGTTGTTACACTACACTTGTTGCACAACAAAAAAAATGGAGATAAGCTGGAACACTCAGTAGAATGAACTGTTGCTTATTTCCCTCTACTCTACTTTCAAAAATGAAAATCATTATTTACAAAAACTGAGTAAATATCTCACTATGTGCATATACCTGAAAAGTGACATCAAAAGACAAGACACAGCAGTCATAAGTAAAGTTTGAAGTCAAAAAAACAATGTTTGTCACTTTGAAAATGTAAATCATGAACGAGATTCTTATCTCTACAAAGATTCCGAAGTCACAGATGAGACTCTGAAGTCATAAACAGAGAATCAGGTGTCACAAATAAGAATAAGAGAGTCATTTTCAAAAATGTGACAAGAATGTGACAGTTTTAAATAAAATTCAGAAAAAAGTGATTTGAGAATAAAAAGAGTCATTTTAAAAATGTGACAAGTTTAATAAATATCAAGTGAAAACTATAAATAAAATGCAGAAAAAGTGATGTGAAAAAAAATATACATTCATACAAATCCAATAACCAAGTTATGAAAAGATTAAAACTCATGGTCATATTAAAGAATCACAAACAAAATCTTGTCAATACAAAAGAGAATCCTGTATTATAACAGATTTAAAATGTCACAGAGTGCAGAATAAAAGAGTCACATTAAAAAATGAAGTCATGAAAGAGACTGAAACAAAAAAAACAAACAAACAAACTTAAGACTGGAAAGACTGAACATGAAAGAATTTTAAAACTCTTCAAGCTTCTAACACAAGGCGGAACATCATTTCCGAAGTATATGTTGTGGTGAAAGACAGCTGTCCGGTTGCAAGCTGCTGAGACACATGGCTAATGGCTGTCTACGACTTATCATCTCTCGTTTTTTTCTAACAGCAACCTTAAGCTCGAGTCAGTGCTTATGCTGAAGTTAGGAACCTCATCCAGTAGTTGGAAAATGTAAGAGATACAAATAAAGAAGGTAAACTAAGAGATACAGATAAACAAGGTAAACTAAGAGATACAGATAAACAAGGTAAACTAAGAGATACAGATAAACAAGGTAAACTAAGAGATACAGATAAACATGGTAAACTAAGAGATACAGATAAAGAAATTGCTGTTAATGCATGACAGTAAAAAACTTTTTTGGGGCCCCATTTATCCGTAGCTGAACTGTTCCCTTCTTCTAAAATCTAAAAATAGAGTTTTTAAAATGCACAGAATACACTTACCTGAATATAATGAACCGTTTATCAAAATACGAATAATATGGAATGTCTTTTTTTTTTCTTTTTTTCATTAAATTATCATTTAAAATAAACAAGTTTCTTCTTTACTTATTTATATAATGTGTGCCTATTTCTTCATTTTTATCTATTTTGTTCCCATTTACACATTTACCATAATCTGAAAGACAGTATCAACATCCAGTGCATGGTCTTTAGTCTCTGAACAGAGTACAGTCATTTGCATGTCCCTTGAGAACTTTGCCTCCCTAACAGCACTCCTGTAGGCCTCTCTGTTGTAACCAAGATGCACCTGCTGCTGATGCATCCATTTGCAGATTATCAACGATGTCTCAGAGTACAGTACACACTCTATAAACTCTGAGTGAACATATTCCTTGCTACATTCACTGCAGTAGACAGGAAGAAGAAACCATTGAACACCAAAGACCAGACTGACCAACACTGGAAGATTTCTGAAACCACCCATAACCACCAAATCCTTCCATCACAAACAATTATACAGATACACAAAACAACAAGCAGGAAACTCTGCTGCAGACAGCAAAACAACTACAGTTTTCTAGATCACCACAAGAGGGAACAAAGCTGCTGCCTGTTTTGGTAGTCAGTGACCCAAAGATGACATGTTGGCGTTACAGCTTGCAAACCACATCCGACCAAGACCCTGTCCCACCTCTCAGTTGGCACCTCTCATTACAGGCTAGCTTGGCTAATGGGCCAGTGATCGTCACAGTCCCCATGATGGTGGAGTCTGCCAAAGAAGTTTTGCATACCCCTCCTGCTTTTCAGCTGCACAGATACTAAAAAAATAACCGCTGCTGGCAAGATTCTTCAGCTGCCATGCGTGGGGTGAAACTCCTCCCGGCCAATGAAGAAAAATGCGATTAGGGTTGCTGCGCAGCGCCGTCGTGGAAAAAAGGTGAAGGAAAGGATTAAGTGAAGTAACCAGTAGTCTCGAGGTCAGGACTACTCAAATCACAGCTCCTCTGCTCTAGAGGCTGGCCACATTCTATATACACTCATACTGGGGCAGACTTCCTAAACCGGCTTAACCCAGGGGTTAAACTAAGACACTGCTAACGAGATTCTTTGGCTGCTGTGTGTAGAGTGAAACTCCTCCCAGCCAATGAAGAAAATACGACTAGGGTTGCCGAGCGGCGCCACTGTGAAAAGGTGATGGAAAGGATAACGTGAAGTCTAATTGGTACGGCCAGTAGTCTCATGGCAAGAGCTATTCATACCAAGGCACCTCTGCTCTAGAGGCCGGCCACGTTCGATATACACCCATACTGGTGAAATATGCCTAAATTGGCTTACTCAGGGTGAAACTTGATGACTACTCATGTTACAGTACCTCCACTCTAGAGGTCGGTCACGTCCTAAATGGTGAGGATTCGTCCTCCTGGACAAAAGCTTCGTCCTGGTTACAACTAGGAAGGGTAGCAGCCACGACCACAAAATGCTGAAGTCGGAGACACGGACCAGTGAAGTCTAGATAAGTAATCACCTCTCACCCGATGGGGATGTATGCATATCCTAAACACACTGAGGTTTTCTGGTGAGAAAGTCCAACGCTGGACTGGATGAGCAACCACCTCTCACCCGGCGGGGATATACAGATATTCCAAAACACATCGTGGTTTTCCAATGAGAAAGTCCAACTCTAGGCTGGATGGGCAACCACCTCTCACCTGGTGGGGATATACTGATATCCAAAACACGTTGAGGTTTTCTGGTGAGAAAATTCAACTCTAGATTAAACTGGTGCAACGAAAACCACGGTGTCACGCAACCTTGCTTCTGTGCCCCACCGAGAATATAGGCCCAAGCCCTGCGATACTCTGAACCTCTTGTGGTCCTCTCAGGGATCTCATGTGGTCCTCCCGAGGACTACTGGAGGACCACGAGACCTATCGAGGACCACAGGAGTAAATTCAATAGGATCACCGGGCGGTCTTGGTAGTAGAAGCAAAAGAAGAAGAAGTAACCATAACCTGCTCCCATGCTGACACAACACCTTCACAGCATCAGCTGCAAAGAACACCAGCTCACAGTTCCAGGGAGATGAAGGACAAGACAAGAGCATCAGAAGAAGTACCCACATCTCACTTTAAACAAATGTTTTGACCCCTTAAACTCCAGAAGCAGGCACAAAACAACAGAAAAAAGTTGCACTTGATCTTATATCTTATATCCTTCCCATGCCGTTAAACATCACATTTGTGCACTTGATACAATGAGAAAAAAAAAAGAGTGAAAACTCGAAAACAGAGACTGAAAAAAAGCAAAGCGTTCTTGTCTGACGAAAACGAAAAGAGGAAATGTTACAGTCCTACTTTGCTACTACACTCCTATTGTGTTTATATATCTCTGTCTAACCTTTTTCTTGTCCTTGACTCACTTTCAAAAAGCTAAGCCCTCTACTGCTCAACATCCTCTGTTACTCTTCTCCATGTTTCTTTTGATCTACCCTTACTTCTGTTCCCCCGTGGTGTCCATCTTAGTGCTTTTTTTGGTAGTGAGTTGTCAGTCATCTGGAGCACATATCCCAACCATCGCCAGCATCTTTCCTCAATAACTGCTGTCAGTGGCTTCATCTGCATTTCTGTCAACAAGATGTTATTTCTTATGGTGTATGGCCAAAATATTTTTCTAATTCTTTGTAAACATTTAGTCTGGAAAGAATTCAACTTGTTTTCTATGGTTTTGGTGATTTTCCAGCATTCACTTCCATAGAGTAGTACACTTAGAACATTACTCTTAAATATCCTGATTTTCGTCTTCATGCTTAGTTTTAGATTTCCATATAGTATGCAGCATTGCAAAAGCCTGGTTTGCTCTAGTAAGTCTGCTGTTGATATCCTCTGTGCTGTCTCCATTTTCTACTACTCTACTGCCAAGGTATACAAATTCATTGACCTCCTCCACTAACTTGCTATCTACTCTGAGTACATTTCTGTTGTTCACATTTTGCTTCATTAACTTTGTCTTCCCTATGCTGATCTTTAATCCTATGTTGTTTGCATTCTGAGTTAGCTTGTTTATTTTATCTTGCATATCTTTGTGGCTGCTTGATAGTAGACAAATGCCGTCCGTAAAATCAAGGTCTTCCAGCACTGTGTAAAGGGTCAATTGTAATCCTCTGCATTTGTCTGATGTTGCCGCCTTCATTAACCAGTCTACTGCCAAGATAAATAATGTTGGTGATAGTACACATCCCCACTTCACTCTGTTTGTACCCTAAAGCTGCGGGAGGTATGTTCTCCACAGATCATTAATCATTAATAACTTTCTATAAAAGAATTTCTTTTACTATCACAATCATACTCTTGTTATCACAAACTAAACTAAAACATAAAATTTCCAGTATTTTTTTGTACTGGTTGCTTCTGGAGGATGAGACTTTCATGCAAAGTCAATCAGCATCAAATGAATTTAGTGAGGCAGGAAGTATGCAAAACATGTTGATGGAAGCTTTAAGTTCACTCTTTGAACTCAAGCTGCAACCAACTCCCAATCCAACTCCAGGCCTTTGTTTAGAGATCTTTACAGTGCAAGCAGCAAAGAGCAAAAATTTGCAGTTACAAGGCAATCTTTATACAACTAAAACCTACTTTTTAATAATTTTTACAGTGTGATCTGAGCTCTCAAATAAATGTCGGAATTGCATTTTCAATCATTGGTAAACTCAGGGGAAAAGAAAGAGAACAAATCCAATAGAAAATCACCTGAATGGGCAGACCAAGCTGCAGACAAAAATAAGCAAAAGCAAACAAGCATGATCATATACAGCCATGGCACTTAATAAACAATGCATAAACTGTCAATCTTCAGCTGTCATACAACATAATACTCTCATGGCCATTATGTCTCAAGTAGGAACCATCTTCCTAGCCACCAGGACATGTACAGGATGTGGGTGCTGGTGTTTAATTTACTTGACTTCAGCACACTAGATGATGAGGTGGACAGTGTCATATCCGGTTATCTCTCCTTACCCAGCTTCAGGTAGATCCAGGTGCGCATGTTTACTCCTGGGGTGACTGGATTGACTCTTGGCAATGATCAAACCACCAACTACCAATCTCTGAGAGACAAATCTACTACCACTTTCCTTAGTAACACACAAGAATTAGTGTATAAGTATATAGCTATACATGAGGCCACTGCAGTAAAGCTGTGATACAAAATACAGGGTATATTTCCTACTTTTTTCCTAGTTTACCGCCTTCCCTACTCAGACAAAAATGTAAAAAATTTCTTTCCATCCTTTAACATATCCCATGTACTACTATCTTCCCTATTCAGGCAAATATTTAACTCTTCCCGTGCCTTTTGTCACTTGGATGACGGCTCCGGTTTCTCACATGGTGCCTTTAGTTGCTTTATCGATGATTGGTTTGTTTCATTAAAAACCCGGAGTAATGTTTAGATTGTAAACATTTAGTGCGCATGCCCCATGACCTTTTTCAAAATGACCGAAAGAATGCTTAGTTACAAGGGAGAAAATTGAAGTTTCCTGCGAGAAATTTCAATTTTTGGTGATGTAGATAGGGGTATGGACATGCCCTGTGACCAGACCACTGTTCTTGAATGTATCCCAAGCAGATCTAGGCATATTAAAGAAGTAGTTAGAAGGTCATTTCAGACATTATTCTATCGATAATGCAACACTGAATCACAATACGATGTCAACAGGTAAATCTACATATCTCTGACAGTACGTATTGTACCTCTAGACCTTTCTGATGGTAAGTTGGACACAATTATTGTCTAAAAAGATGACATTACTTCTTTTTTCCTAAAAAACTCTCCATTTATGAACTCTTCATACATTCAGTTATATTGTGAAACATAATAAGTATATGGAAGTATATGGAAATACTGTGTTTCATTCAATTTTACAACTATACCCCCTATACATATCAAGACCCGCGCTTTTAATCCAGCACCCAAATGAATGTCCGCATTTCTTCCTGAGGCATGGGAAGAGTTAAAACTGGTATTCATCTTCTACAACATCTCACCACCAGTGTGTCCTCCAAGATGTGGAGTGTTGTGAACAAAAGTTGTACTTCATGAGCTAAAAGAACTACTAGCATTAAAGTTGTGCATGAATCAATAACAAATTTTATGTGTTATATATCACATGCTCATGCACAGAGCCAAAATCAGTGCAATAAGGGCTTTAAATTTATGTGTCAGAACACCCTAGCCCATCTGTAAGAGTACACACTACTCACCACATCACTAACCACTCCCTACAACCAAGGTTCATAGTCTAACAATGTCACCACTCTGAGGCCAAACATTCAAATCTGATCTCTTCTGGGTCTGGAGAAAAGACCTAGCTCTGTTGCTAGGGCATGTCCACGCATGTTTGGCTTTCAACATCAGGATGTCCTTCAGCGTTTTTGGAGACATTACTTCGATATTATGTTCTTTGTGTATGCATGTCCTGGTGTGTAAAATAGATTTGCATTCACTGTCCTTGGTTACTTGTAGCTCAGTCATCCATGGCGTGTGCTTTCAATGAAAAGATATTGGGATTGTTCTTTGATTTTATTTTTATCTTCAATTTTCATATCTTTACAACTGGAGCTCAAGAAACTGTTCAAGCAACATGGGCAAGGCACTTTCTCTATAACAACATGGCCAGGCATTTTCTCTATAGCACTTTCTCCGCACAAAGCAGACAATGAACAATGCTGCCTATTACTGTGGATGACAGTGTATCAAAATTATCATGAACAGAAGTTGTCCAGCAAAATGACATATGACATCCACCACTCGACATTTGACCAACTTCAAAACTGTTAGCACAGAGTCACATTTTCAAATAAATACTGCACACTTGTTCTCTGGTAATTTAATATCATGAAACAAGATTTTAACACTGAGTTAATATTTCCAAAAAAATTTAAAATGTTAAAATCTCTCACTGTTAGCGAAACAATTTTTATGTGTCATACCACAATATTTTTAAAGCATGATTTCAATGCAGAGGTTTGAGAGATATCCCTTCAACGGGAAAAATGATCTTTCTTATTTTTTCATTCCCAAAGCCTTTGTAATCAGAAAATCCCAAAACAAGCTATCAAATAGGGAAAACAACAGGCCAAAGAAAAAGAGGTCGACCACATGAAACTCTAAGCAGGACATTGTTAAGAGAGGCCAAATTAGCAGGCATAAAATCCCTTGATGAGGTTGAAAAACTCGCCTAAAACAGGAAAACTTGGCAAACTACCGCGCAAGCCCAAGGTGACATTTAACAGCACAGGCAGGATGTAAGATAAAAGCCTTTGTACTATTCGTGCCACTCACAAATGGTGAACATTTTGGACGTAATATTAAATTTCTTCTGAAACTTTTTTTATTTTTTTGCAGGACTTTCTGCTCACACTGAGCTATTAATAACAACCAAGAATAATTACAAATATTCCAATAATAAAACAGTTTTTCAAGAATGAATAAAGATAACAAATAAATGAGTTAAAAGATGTTGGAAAATGAGAGATGACAGAGAAAAGACAATTATGAATTTGTGGATTTAGATCAGTGTTTCCCAACATATGCTCATGGGGGGAGGGGGATGGGATTTGAATATATTTATAATATGCTGCCGGGGAGGGGTTAGCATCAAAATCTTTAAGGTGTCAAGGTGAGGCATGATCCAAAAAAGGTTTTGAAACACTGATTTAGACAAAATGTAAGCTGAGAACAAGGGACCTACAAAACATAAAATAGCTGTAAATATAATATAAAACAAACTACAAAATAACTTTTAAAAAAAAAATCTTTCCTGCTCTTCGCATATCAGAGAATGAACAGCTAATAATAAATTCCATATTTCCCTTCTCTAATGTTTAAAAAAAGGTTGAAAAAAACTGTGTTAAAAAAATACTCCTTGAAGAATTATAATCCATTTTTAAGGCACTCAATAATCATTGTAACTATCTTATGTAGGCATTGGCTGGAAGTCTGAGCTCTATGTAATGCTGAAAAGACATTTGATCTGGCATGAAGGTGAATGAATGAAAATGAATGAGTAACAGGTGAACAAGACAGTAAAATAAAACAGCTCTTCAGGCAAAAGTTCAAACCCAGCCTTGACGAGTTCCGTTCAACACAACTTTAATGCATCCCTGTCATTTGGGCCATGGACTTGCCGCAGGATAACAAAATATCTGCCTCGCAGCAAAGCAATCAGGAGTACAGCGCATATGACTGTCAGTATTTCAGGGAAAAAAACAGATATTCACATGAAACTAATCTGATGTAAATGAGAATGTCTGATAGAATGTAATTTTAAAAGCTTAACCTGAAAACAAAACAAAACAAAACAGGAAATAACAGTACTCATATATAGGAGAAGAAAACACACAAAAATAATAAAATCAAAGATAACTGTCTCTGACATGAGCTATAAGACAAATGAGAGGGATGGACTTCTTTTGGAGGCTAACGTCCAACAAAGTGAGGTGACTGCCTTCTATGAAAACTGCTCCAAAACAATAGGAAAATGGCTATGTACTTCTACTTGGTCATCTCCTCAGGATCTGTCATCCTCTCTCTCACTGTCCTTAACCCGTTTTGTGTCGCTAAGAGCCTGTGTCCTTACAAAGTCAATCTCTCTGTACTCGGTAGGTACATCTCTGCTGCTGTCCTGGTGGCTGTGTGGGTGACCTTGCCCATGACCATGAGATTCAAGCGGTGACTCGGGTGGAGCTAGATCAAGGTACTTCAATTCCCCATGAAGAGTTGATACAGTCCCGCTCTGGGGAGGAGCGGGTATCGAACGCATTAAGTTCAAATGTACCTGGCAGTTCAAAATACAAAAGTGTCAATAGGTCTTCAAATGCTAGAGAAAAAAAAAGTCATCATATTTTGTATATCATTCTATACTTTCATTAAGTAAGCCATTAATCTGAACATTCATTTCTATATAAACATATATATCCATTAAAAAACTATTAAAATGTACCATAAATCATACGTTAACTTTGTGACTAACATAACTCTGAATAAAAATCCACATAAAGCATGAAAACACATATTTCCCCAAGCTCTCACCTGGAATCCCCAGGGAAAGAAGAAAAAAAAGGAAGACCTAGCAAAGGAGTCTTGAACCAGCAAACAAAAGATTAACTGCATCTGGAGATGGATATAAGAAACAGTCCAGGACTGAAAAAAAAAATGGAAAGCCTTTGTTGATGCCCTATGACCCCCGGATAGGGGTAAAGATGGTGAGATATACAGACAGATCTATTTCTGATCTTCAATTACAACCATCTTCTCTATAAATGAAGAAGTCAACACACAAACAAGAAAGGCAACTACCATATTCAACAAATTATTGAAAAAAAGGCACTGAAAAGATTAATGTTGAAGACAAATGATCTGTCGGATCAGATCCATATGCTTAATGCTCTCTTATATAGATCAAAAACAATCTTACATCGTACATCCTTCCTGAGCTGTTAAACGTCACAAAGGGTTTGCATAGTTGTTTGCAAAGTTTTCCTGTTCTCGGCGAGTCTTTTAACTTCATCAAGGGATGTTATGTCCACTAAACTGACTACTCTTAACAATGTCCTCTTTAGAGTTTCATGTGGTCGACCTCTTTTTCTTCAGCCTGTTGTGCTCCACTTGATAGCTTGTTTTGGTATTCTCTGACTGTTTCTTCTCATCACATGGCCTACATATGTCCATCTTCTTTTTCTGATCACCCCTGAGACAGGTTGTTGTTTGCTCATCTGTCTTTTTGCTGCAATGTTCCTGAATTCATTCCACTTTATACCAAGTATTTTCCATAGGCATTTGTTTTCAAAAGAGTCTAATTTCTTGTCTATTTCTTTAGTTGATTTCCAGCTTTTGCATGCATAAATGAGGGTGGATATTACATTTGAACTGAATAGTCTTAACCTGGTTTTTGTGTTTTTATTTTTATCAAAAACACAGACAACATATTTAAGATACGAGAAAATGAGTTGACCAAAATATAACAACACACCTTTTATATAATGTCAAATGTTAATGTGATGACAAAATAACCTCAGTTGCAATCAACAACACATAACTTCCTTATTCTCATGTACCACCAACAGTGTACAATATCCTTACAGACATTCACTGTTGAAAACATACAACTTTCTTATCATTATTTACTGTCAACACCATGCAACACACAACATACAGTTTCCTTATCCTCGTTTGCTTTTTCTTGTGCTCCCCTTAGTGACAGTCCAGGTCTTTGAGCTGAGCCAGTTGTCACATGTATTGACTTGGCCTTGTCACTGCAGATAACAGCAACATAACAACAAATGAATTTAATTAGGTTCCTTTCTTCATTTGCTTTTGTTAAACATTTCCTGCCTGCTGTCTTGGCTGTCCATAATTAAATCCGTAAGGAAATAACAGTCATCATTCATTGGATGTATGGGGGTGAAGATGTCTGTCCGATGAGGCAATCAGCGACCCATAGCTGATATGCTAGCATCAGGGCTAGCGAACTATAGCTGACCAAGACCTCTCTGTGGTACCCCTAGTAACAGGTTTAGCCTGGCTAATGGGGCAGGGATCACCAAAGTCCCCATGGTGGTGGAATCTGCTAAAGAAGCATTGCGCACCCCCTGCTTTTAAGCTATACTCCGGGACTGAAAAAGTAGCTGCCATAACTAGCTCCCATGCTGATACGATGCTGTCCCTCAACATCTCTACAGCATCAGCTGCAAAGAACAACAGCTCACAGTTACAGGGAGTTCATATAAGTATAATGAGAAGGGGAGAGCTTGAAAACATCATAAAAACAGGAAAGACAGATGGAAAGAGAGGCAGATGAAAATCAAGAGGAGAAAAAAAAAATCATAAACATTCCAACACGATGACACAATAAAAAGTCACCGACTGATGGAAGACAAATGCTGACATCATCTGATGGAAAATATCAAGGGTCAAGATCTATATAATAAAGTATTATTTTATGTTATGAAACAAGGACAACAGATAAATATGTGATAATACAGCCTCCATTAATTTATGGTATGTGACACAGGCAACAAACATGTTAGACACTGCCTATATTACTCTATGTTGTGAAATAAGGGCAATAATGAAACATGTGCTAAACAGTGGCTATTTTTCTCTGTATGGTGAGATATAGGTAACAAATAAACAAGTGCTAAATGGTGGCTATTTTCCTCTGTATGGTGAGATATAGGTAACAAATAAACAAGTGCTAAACAGTGGCTCTGAAATAAAAAAACTAAGCATGAGGACAAAAATCAAGATATTTAAGAGTAATGTTCTAAGTGTACTACTCTATGGAAGTGAATGCTGGAAAATCACCAAAACAATAGAAAACAAGTTGAATTCTTTCCAGACTAAATGTTTACGAAGAATTAGAAAAATATTTTGGCCAAACACCGTAAGAAATAACATCTTGTTGGCAGAAATGCAGATGAAGCCACTGACAGCAATTATTGAGGAAAGACACTGGCAATGGTTGGGACATGTGCTCCGAATGACTAACAACTCACTACCAAAAAAAGCACTAAGATGAACACCACAGGGGAACATGCAGATGAAGCCACTGACAGCAATTATTGAGGAAAGACACTGGCAATGGTTGGGACATGTGCTCCGAATGACTAACAACTCACTACCAAAAAAAGCACTAAGATGAACACCACAGGGGAACAGAAGTAAGGGTAGACCAAAAGAGGCATGGAGAACAACAGAAAGGATGTTGAGCATTAGAGGGCTCACCTGGGCAAGAGCAGAAAAAAAGGCAAAGGACAGGCATTTGTGGAAAAAAACTTGCGGAAGCCCCATGTGCCCTGGGCACTTAAGGTTCAGAGAGAGAAACAGTGGCTCTATGTTCCAAGATACAGGCAACAAATAAATAGTTGAACAAATTTTCAAAATTTAGAGGCAACAGAGACAGCAGAGATGTTTTAGATAAGAACAAAATATGCAAAATCCTGGTCAGCCAGAAAAATAAAAACACATAAGTTCACAAAATGTACAGCATCAAAAAACTAACTACAACTAAATACATATCAGTTCACAAAATGTACAGCATCAAAAAACTAACTACAACTAAATACATGATCAGTTCACAAAATGTACAGCATCAAAAAACTAACTACAACTAAATACATGATTAGTTCACAAAATGTACAGCATCAAAAAACTAACTACAACTAAATACATGATCAGTTCACAAAATGTACAGCATCAAAAAACTAACTACAACTGTGGGGAAAAGATCAACAAATATATTTCAACATGTGACTGTAAGATCAAAATTAAATAACTTGACAATCAATAGAAAACTCAAGGTAAAAAAAGAAATACCAGGGGAAATGAGAAGAGTCATCAAACACAGGGAGACTGAAAAAGCATTCTCTAGACAAACACTGGGAGACTGAAAAAGTATTCTCTAGACAAACACAGGGAAACAGAAAGTATCCACTAAACAAAACACAAGGAAACAGAATGTATCCTCTAAACAAAACACAGGGAAAAAGAAAGTATCCTCTAGGCAAACACAAGGAAACAGACTGCTCATGTCAGTAACATTACATCTTATACACTCTTCTGTTTAAGTTAAAATTGCTCATGTTAGCTAACATTACATCTTATACACTCTCCTATTTAAGTTAAAGGTGCTCATGTTAGCTAACATTACATCTTATACAATCTCCTGTTTAAGTTAAAGCTGCTCATGTTAGCTAACATTACATCTTATACACTCTCCTGTTTAAGTTAAAGTTTCTCATGCTAGCTAACATTACATCTTATATACTCCTGTTTAAGTTAAAGTTTCTCATGCTAGCTAACATTACATCTTATATACTCCTGTTTAAGTTAAAGCTGCTCATATCAGTAACATTACATCTTATACACTCTACCGTTTAAGTTAAAATTTCTCATGTCAGCTAACATTACATCTTATATACTCCTGTTTAAGTTAAAGTTGCTCATGTTAGCTAACATTACATCTTATATACTCCTGTTTAAGTTAAAGTTGCTCATGTTAGCTAACATTACATCTTATATACTCCTCTTTAAGTTAAAGCTGCTCATATCAGTAACATTACATCTTATACACTCTCCTGTTTAAGTTAAAGTTTCTCATGTCAGCTAACATTACATCTTATATACTCCTGTTTAAGTTAAAGTTGATCATGTTAGCTAACATTACATCTTATATACTCTCCTGTTTAAGTTAAAGTTCATTTCTTTTTTGTCATTTCAAATATTTTAACCATGTTCACCCTGTAGAAATGAATGGATAGAAATAACTGATAAATTGCACATCAAAAACACCACACGGATATACTGTCTGGGTCATGCCAGAGCTGACAGAAGCAACATGGCTGACAAACAAGCAGAAAGAGCCAAACCAAAGGGCCTCAACAAAATGGACAAATCAGACATTTATAATTTCATCAAACAACACTTCGATGGGAAAAAAAAAAATAAATCACAAAACAACTTCCTCCAAAGCACCTATGACACATAACTCACCGCGTTACATGTAGCCAAGAGCAGTGGTTGCAAATCCCAATTAAATGCCAGATCACGTATAACAGACAATCAGCACAATACTGAAGGACATCCTGATGTCAAAGGTCAAACACGTATGGGGCATGCCCTAATGAAGCCGCTCCCCAGGACAATAAACAGTGCTAAGCCCTTTTTTTAACATTTTTTTTTCTGTTAAAATTATTGGGTACTGAAGGTTTCTGATACAGTAACTTGCTCACTCACTCATTACTGAAAATTCTTTCTAATATCATTTTCTCCTCCGCGTTGCTTCCACAGACCTAACTATGGATACGTGAAAGAACGAGGAGGGAGGGAGGAAAGGATGACATACAAAATGAAAGAGTGGATGATGAGTAACAGGTCACACATGACCACAGCAAACAATTTTACACATGACAAAAAAAAACCGCATACACACACATGTATACAAATACATACATACACACACGTGTGCACATACACACATACAAACCTCCATTTTGGAGAATTAGTGGAAGCATTAACAGTTCTCTTAAAACTTCTTGTCCTCTTGGTGCTGAAGATGGCAGGACCTTTTTCTTCTGTATTGGAAATTATAATACCAAATTAAAATCCAATACAACAGAATGTCTGTATGATCAGATCTAAATAGAAAACAAAACAAAAAAATCCTTATACCAGATATAAATAAGAAACAACAAAATGTTTCTTAAGTTGAAATATAAGTAACAAAATAAATAGCAAAATGTTTGTAGGTCCAGATATAAACAATAAAATAAATAAAATGTTTCTTAAGTTGAAATATAAATAACAAAAAATAACACAATGTTTGTAGGTCCAGATATAAACAATAAAATAAATAATGGGAAAAAGAAAGAGAGGAAAACCAAAGCGGACATGGCTGCAAGACATCACTGACGATCTGCAAATGGACGCATCAGCAGCAGGGCATCTTGCTTACAACCATCAGGCCTTCAGAAGAGATGTTAAGGAGGCAAAGTTCAGCACCAAAGGAAATACAACAATTCTGATAAAAGACATCAAGTACACACACAAAATGAAGAAATGTCACTGTTCATGTCACTTAACATTACATCGTATACACTCTACTGTTTAAGTTGAAGTTGCTCATGTTAGCTAACATTACATCGTATACACTCTACTGTTTAAGTTAAAGCTGCTCATGTTAGCTAACATTACATCGTATACACTCTCCTGTTTAAGTTGAAGTTGCTCATGTTAGCTAACATTACATCTTATACACTCTACTGTTTAAGTTAAAGCTGCTCATGTTAGCTAACATTACATCTTATACACTCTCCTGTTTAAGTTAAAGCTGCTCATGTCAGTAACATTACATCTTATACACTCTTCTGTTTAAGTTAAAATTGCTCATGTTAGCTAACATTACATCTTATACACTCTCCTATTTAAGTTAAAGGTGCTCATGTTAGCTAACATTACATCTTATACAATCTCCTGTTTAAGTTAAAGCTGCTCATGTTAGCTAACATTACATCTTATACACTCTCCTGTTTAAGTTAAAGTTTCTCATGCTAGCTAACATTACATCTTATATACTCCTGTTTAAGTTAAAGCTGCTCATATCAGTAACATTACATCTTATACACTCTACTGTTTAAGTTAAAATTTCTCATGTCAGCTAACATTACATCTTATATACTCCTGTTTAAGTTAAAGTTTCTCATGCTAGCTAACATTACATCTTATATACTCCTGTTTAAGTTAAAGCTGCTCATATCAGTAACATTACATCTTATACACTCTACTGTTTAAGTTAAAATTTCTCATGTCAGCTAACATTACATCTTATATACTCCTGTTTAAGTTAAAGTTGCTCATGTTAGCTAACATTACATCTTATATACTCCTGTTTAAGTTAAAGTTGCTCATGTTAGCTAACATTACATCTTATATACTCCTGTTTAAGTTAAAGCTGCTCATATCAGTAACATTACATCTTATACACTCTCCTGTTTAAGTTAAAGTTTCTCATGTCAGCTAACATTACATCTTATATACTCCTGTTTAAGTTAAAGTTGATCATGTTAGCTAACATTACATCTTATATACTCTCCTGTTTAAGTTAAAGGTGCTCATGTTAGCTAACATTACATCTTATACAATCTCCTGTTTAAGTTAAAGCTGCTCATGTTAGCTAACATTACATCTTATACACTCTCCTGTTTAAGTTAAAGCTGCTCATGTCAGTAACATTACATCTTATACACTCTTCTGTTTAAGTTAAAATTGCTCATGTTAGCTAACATTACATCTTATACACTCTCCTATTTAAGTTAAAGGTGCTCATGTTAGCTAACATTACATCTTATACAATCTCCTGTTTAAGTTAAAGCTGCTCATGTTAGCTAACATTACATCTTATACACTCTCCTGTTTAAGTTAAAGTTTCTCATGCTAGCTAACATTACATCTTATATACTCCTGTTTAAGTTAAAGTTTCTCATGCTAGCTAACATTACATCTTATATACTCCTGTTTAAGTTAAAGCTGCTCATATCAGTAACATTACATCTTATACACTCTACTGTTTAAGTTAAAATTTCTCATGTCAGCTAACATTACATCTTATATACTCCTGTTTAAGTTAAAGTTGCTCATGTTAGCTAACATTACATCTTATATACTCCTGTTTAAGTTAAAGTTGCTCATGTTAGCTAACATTACATCTTATATACTCCTCTTTAAGTTAAAGCTGCTCATATCAGTAACATTACATCTTATACACTCTCCTGTTTAAGTTAAAGTTTCTCATGTCAGCTAACATTACATCTTATATACTCCTGTTTAAGTTAAAGTTGATCATGTTAGCTAACATTACATCTTATATACTCTCCTGTTTAAGTTAAAGTTCATTTCTTTTTTGTCATTTCAAATATTTTAACCATGTTCACCCTGTAGAAATGAATGGATAGAAATAACTGATAAATTGCACATCAAAAACACCACACGGATATACTGTCTGGGTCATGCCAGAGCTGACAGAAGCAACATGGCTGACAAACAAGCAGAAAGAGCCAAACCAAAGGGCCTCAACAAAATGGACAAATCAGACATTTATAATTTCATCAAACAACACTTCGATGGGAAAAAAAAAAAAAAATCACAAAACAACTTCCTCCAAAGCACCTATGACACATAACTCACCGCGTTACATGTAGCCAAGAGCAGTGGTTGCAAATCCCAATTAAATGCCAGATCACGTATAACAGACAATCAGCACAATACTGAAGGACATCCTGATGTCAAAGGTCAAACACGTATGGGGCATGCCCTAATGAAGCCGCTCCCCAGGACAATAAACAGTGCTAAGCCCTTTTTTTAACATTTTTTTTTCTGTTAAAATTATTGGGTACTGAAGGTTTCTGATACAGTAACTTGCTCACTCACTCATTACTGAAAATTCTTTCTAATATCATTTTCTCCTCCGCGTTGCTTCCACAGACCTAACTATGGATACGTGAAAGAACGAGGAGGGAGGGAGGAAAGGATGACATACAAAATGAAAGAGTGGATGATGAGTAACAGGTCACACATGACCACAGCAAACAATTTTACACATGACAAAAAAAAACCGCATACACACACATGTATACAAATACATACATACACACACGTGTGCACATACACACATACAAACCTCCATTTTGGAGAATTAGTGGAAGCATTAACAGTTCTCTTAAAACTTCTTGTCCTCTTGGTGCTGAAGATGGCAGGACCTTTTTCTTCTGTATTGGAAATTATAATACCAAATTAAAATCCAATACAACAGAATGTCTGTATGATCAGATCTAAATAGAAAACAAAACAAAAAAATCCTTATACCAGATATAAATAAGAAACAACAAAATGTTTCTTAAGTTGAAATATAAGTAACAAAATAAATAGCAAAATGTTTGTAGGTCCAGATATAAACAATAAAATAAATAAAATGTTTCTTAAGTTGAAATATAAATAACAAAATAAATAACACAATGTTTGTAGGTCCAGATATAAACAATAAAATAAATAATGGGAAAAAGAAAGAGAGGAAAACCAAAGCGGACATGGCTGCAAGACATCACTGACGATCTGCAAATGGACGCATCAGCAGCAGGGCATCTTGCTTACAACCATCAGGCCTTCAGAAGAGATGTTAAGGAGGCAAAGTTCAGCACCAAAGGACATGCAAACGACTGACTGACCGATCTACACATCACATGCCATGAATGAAAAATATTCAAGATTACTTCTGTAAGGCTGCAGAAAGTAGCTTTGCTGCTGTAACAAGTCAACAACGTGGCACTTCAGCTTGCACCAATCATGTCCTACTTATCTCTGATACCATAAAACTTCCCTAACTATGCCTACATTATCATGTTTGATGTTCTCTGGAATGACCGGAGAGAGGGAATGCCAGTCTCTGACAATAGATTACTCTGCCCAGTTGCACACACAATCCCAAGTTTGCCCTGTATATATAAAAAGGGCAGAAGAGTTTACCTCACCATTAACACTGACATCATAGTTAGACATGAAACCTCACCCTACAGTTGACACTGACATCATAGTTAGACATGAAATCTCACCCTACAGTTGACACTGACATCATAGTTAGACATGAAATCTCACCCTACAGTTGACACTGACATCATAGTTAGACATGAAATCTCACCCTACAGTTGACACTGACATCATAGTTAGACATGAAACCTCACCCTACAGTTGACACTGACATCATAGTTAGACATGAAACCTAACCCTACAGTTGACACTGACATCATAGTTAGACATGAAACCTCACCCTACAGTTGACACTGACATCATAGTTAGACATGAAATCTCACTCTACAGTTGACACTGACATCATAGTTAGACATGAAATCTCACCCTACAGTTGACACTGGCATCATAGTTAGACATGAAACCTCACCCTACAGCTGACACTGACTATATAATTAGACAGGATATATCACCATAAAGTAGACACTGACATCATAGTTAGACATGAAACCTCACTCTACAGCTGACACTGACAATATAATTAGACAGGATATATCACCATAAAGTAGACACTGACATCATAGTTAGACATGAAACCTCACCCTACAGCTGACGCTGACAATATAATTAGACAGGATATATCACCATAAAGTAGACACTGACATCATAGTTAGACATGAAACCTCACCCTACAGCTGACACTGACTATAGAATTAGACAGGATATATCACCATAAAGTAGACACTGACATCATAGTTAGACATGAAACCTCACCCTACAGCTGACACTGACAATATAATTAGACAGGATATATCACCATAAAGTAGACACTGACATCATAGTTAGACATGAAACCTCACCCTACAGCTGACACTGACAATATAATTAGACAGGATATATCACCATAAAGTAGACACTGACATCATAGTTAGACATGAAACCTCACCCTACAGCTGACACTGACTATAGAATTAGACAGGATATATCACCATAAAGTAGACACTGACATCATAGTTAGACATGAAACCTCACCCTACAGCTGACACTGACAATATAATTAGACAGGATATATCACCATAAAGTAGACACTGACATCATAGTTAGACATGAAACCTCACCCTACAGCTGACACTGACAATATAATTAGACAGGATATATCACCATAAAGTAGACACTGACATCATAGTTAGACATGAAACCTCACCCTACAGTTGACGCTGACAATATAATTAGACAGGATATATCACCATAAAGTAGACACTGACATCATAGTTAGACATGAAACCTCACCCTACAGCTGACACTGACAATATAATTAGACAGGATATATCACCATAAAGTAGACACTGACATCATAGTTAGACATGAAACCTCACCCTACAGCTGACGCTGACAATATAATTAGACAGGATATCACCATAAAGTAGACACTGACATCATAGTTAGACATGAAACCTCACCCTACAGCTGACACTGACTATAGAATTAGACAGGATATATCACCATAAAGTAGACACTGACATCATAGTTAGACATGAAACCTCACCCTACAGCTGACACTGACAATATAATTAGACAGGATATATCACCATAAAGTAGACACTGACATCATAGTTAGACATGAAACCTCACCCTACAGCTGACACTGACAATATAATTAGACAGGATATCACCATAAAGTAGACACTGACATCATAGTTAGACATGAAACCTCACCCTACAGCTGACACTGACATATAATTAGACAGGATATATCACCATAAAGTAGACACTGACATCATAGTTAGACATGAAACCTCACCCTACAGCTGACACTGACAATATAATTAGACAGGATATATCACCATAAAGTAGACACTGACATCATAGTTAGACATGAAACCTCACCCTACAGCTGACACTGACAATATAATTAGACAGGATATATCACCATAAAGTAGACACTGACATCATAGTTAGACATGAAACCTCACCCTACAGTTGACGCTGACAATATAATTAGACAGGATATATCACCATAAAGTAGACACTGACATCATAGTTAGACATGAAACCTCACCCTACAGCTGACACTGACAATATAATTAGACAGGATATATCACCATAAAGTAGACACTGACATCATAGTTAGACATGAAACCTCACCCTACAGCTGACGCTGACAATATAATTAGACAGGATATATCACCATAAAGTAGACACTGACATCATAGTTAGACATGAAACCTCACCCTACAGCTGAAGCTGACAATATAATTAGACAGGATATATCGCCATAAAGTAGACACTGACATTGTAATCAGACAGGATATCTCGCCCTACAGCTGACACTTACACCATAATTTGACATGATATCTCAGTCTACAGTTGATACTGACACTGTAATTAGACAGGATATCTCACCCTACAGTTGACACTTACACCATAATTTGACATGATATCTCAGTCTACAGTTGATACTGACACTGTAATTAGGATATCTCACCTTACAGTTGATACTGATACTGTAATTAGACAGGATATCTCACACTACATTTGATACTGACACTGTAATTAAACAGAATATCTCCCCCTGCAGTTGATACTGACACTGTAATCAGACAGGATATCTCACCTACAGTTGATACTGACACTGCAAATTAGAGAGGATATCTCTGTCTACAGTTGACACTGTAATTAAATGATATCTCAGTCTACAGTTTACACTGATACTGTAACTAGTTAGGACATCTCACCCTACAGTTGATACTGACACTGTAAATAGTCAGGATATCTCATCCTACAGTTGATTTAACATTGTAATTTGACAGGAAGCTTCACTCTACAGTTGACACAAGAAACCATAATTTGATAGGAAGCTTCACTCTACAGTTGACACAAGAAACCATAATTTGATAGGAAGCTTCACCCTACAATTGACAAAAGAAACCATAATTTGATAGGAAGCTTCACTCTACAGTTGACACAAGAAATCATAATTTGATAGGAAGCTTCACCCTACAATTGACAAAAGAAACCATAATTTGATAGGAAGTTTCACTCTACAGTTGACACAAGAAACCATAATTTTATAGGAAGCTTCACTCTACAGTTGACACAAGAAACCATAATTTGATAGGAAGCTTCACTCTATGGCTGACACAAGAAACCATAATTTGATAGGAAGTTTCACTCTACAGTTGACAAAAGAAACCATAATTTGATAGGAAGCTTCAATCTATGGCTGACACAAGAAACCATAATTTGATAGGAAGCTTCACTCTATGGCTGACACAAGAAACCATAATTTGATAGGAATCTTCACTCTATGGCTGACACAAGAAACCATAATTTGATAGGAAGTTTCACTCTACAGTTGACACAAGAAACCATAATTTGATAGGAAGCTTCACCCTACAATTGACAAAAGAAACCATAATTTGATAGGAAGCTTCACTCTATGGTTGCACAAGAAACCATAATTTGATAGGAAGCTTCACTCTATGGCTGACACAAGAAACCATAATTTGATAGGAAGCTTCACTCTATGGCTGACACAAGAAACCATAATTTGATAGGAAGCTTCACTCTACAGTTGACACAAGAAACCATAATTTGATAGGAAGCTTCACTCTACAGTTGACACAAGAAACCATAATTTGATAGGAAGCTTCACTCTATGGCTGACACAAGAAACCATAATTTGATAGGAAGCTTCACTCTATGGCTGACACAAGAAACCATAATTTGATAGGAAGTTTCACTCTACAGTTGACAAAAGAAACCATAATTTGATAGGAAGTTTCACTCTATGGCTGACACAAGAAGCCATAATTTGATAGGAAGCTTCACTCTATGGCTGACACAAGAAACCATAATTTGATAGGAAGCTTCACTCTATGGCTGACACAAGAAACCATAATTTGATAGGAAGCTTCACTCTACAGTTGACACAAGAAACCATAATTTGATAGGAAGCTTCACTCTACAATTGACAAAAGAAACCATAATTTAATAGGAAGTTTCACTCTACAGTTGACACAAGAAACCATAATTTGATAGGAAGCTTCACCCTACAATTGACACAAGAAACCATAATTTGATAGGAAGCTTCACTCTACAGTTGACAAAAGAAACCATAATTTGATAGAAATCTTCACTCTACAGTTGACACAAGAAACCATAATTTGATAGGAAGGTTCACCCTACAATTGACAAAAGAAAACATAAACTGATAGGAAGCTTCACCCTACAATTGACAAAAGAAACCATAATTTGATAGGAAGCTTCACTCTACAGTTGACAAAAGAAACCATAATTTGATAGGAAGCTTCACTCTACGGTTGACAAAAGAAACCATAATTTGATAGGAAGCTTCACCCTACAATTGACAAAAGAAACCATAATTTTATAGGAATCTTCACTCTACAGTTGACAAAAGAAACCATAATTTGATAGGAAGCTTCACCCTACAATTGACAAAAGAAACCATAATTTGATAGGAAGCTTCACTCTACGGTTGCACAAGAAACCATAATTTGATAGGAAGTTTCACTCTATGGCTGACACAAGAAACCATAATTTGATAGGAAGCTTCACTCTATGGCTGACACAAGAAACCATAATTTGATAGGAAGCTTCACTCTACAGTTGACACAAGAAACCATAATTTGATAGGAAGCTTCACTCTACAGTTGACAAAAGAAACCATAATTTGATAGGAAGCTTCACTCTACGGTTGACAAAAGAAACCATAATTTGATAGGAAGCTTCACTCTACGGTTGACAAAAGAAACCATAATTTGATAGGAATCTTCACTCTACAATTGACAAAAGAAACCATAATTTTATAGGAAGCTTCACCCTACAATTGACAAAAGAAACCATAATTTGATAGGAAGCTTCACTCTATGGCTGAACAAGAAACCATAATTTGATAGGAAGCTTCACTCTACAGTTGACACAAGAAACCATAATTTGATAGGAAGCTTCACTCTTTTCATTCATTCATTCATTTGCATGTCCCTTGCAGAACTTTGCCTCCCTAACAGCACTTCTGTAGGCCTCTCGGTTGTAAGCAAGATGGCCTGTTGCTGAAGCATCCATTTGCAGATCATCAATGATGTCTTGCAGCCATCTTTGCCTTGGTCTTCCTCTCTTTCTTTTTCCCATTATATACCCTTCCATGATGGTCTTCTCTAGATTATCATGACGTTTAATGTGTCCAAAATATTTAAATTTTCTCTCTTTAATCCTCTTTACTAGTCAGCCTTCTTCAATATTAAGCTCTTGTAGTATAGATATATGTGTTCTTTTTTGTGTCCACGATATTTGGAGAACTCTTCTGTAGCATTTATATTCAAAAGCATTTATGTGTTTCTCAGCTGTTTTATTAAGACTTCCAGAATTCTACAAAAGATACATAGATTATGATATAGGTTTCGCCAACATATCCAAAACTGAACTTCAAGAATTCAGAAAGTTTGCCTATTCATTTCATATTATCATCATCAGGTGCCATGCTGGCAGAAATGCATTTCCCCCTCAAGGGTGTTTCCTTGTACTTCAACATGGCATTCAGATGGTTATTCTTTTGTGATATATCCACCTTTTCTGTTTTCTTGTTACTTAGGGTGTCCTTTCTTTTCACTTTCTTTTACTGCAGTATGTAATAACTTCTGAAATTTCATATGACAAAACAAATTTACTTCTGAAATTTCTGACATATCTCAGTAATCCTTCATTATATTTCCTTATTCATTGCTGCTGATGGTCTTTCTGGCTCAGTTTTCTTATAAGCCCACTTACAGCCACGGATGTCTTTCATATACATTCTCACCACAGGATCTTGAATCTAGGAATCAGTATCAACACACTCGGGACATACCCGTACATGCCCCACTCTCTTTTCCAGTAACCACCAAAGACCATGAACACTAATTGTACCAGTCAACTGTTGGTTCTGGCAACTTCAAATTCTGCCAGCCTGCCAACCAGCTCTTCCTTACCCACCAGTCCACCCACACACCACCCCTCATTCTCTCTCATTCATCCTCTGAAGATATGTATTATCAACACTTGAATTTTCCTCTTCCCGGCCCAGTTTCTCAGGCCCTGACTTCAACCTATCTGTTCCGTCCATGGGAATCATATCTTTCGCAACATGATTGGTTACCTCATTGCCTCTCATTTCTGCATATCTTGGGCAATATATCCACATCAGCCTGGTGACATTTTATTTCCCCAAGAAGAACTGAACCCATTCTTAATGCAGCAAACCCCTTTATATTTAGCTAAGCATGCTTTGAGAATCTGTCACCACAACACCATATGCATCATCCTGCCGAACTAGCCAAGACAGAGCCTTGGTTACTGCCTCAATCTTCATCCACACACTTGAAGTCATCATATAGAAGGACCCTGCACTCTGTGCCACTACCCTGCCCTGCCTGTAGACCATAAACCCCCTGCCACTTCAGCACGTATCTTATAAGGAATCAACTCCCTACTCTAAACCCCCCTGTCTTCATGATCAGGCATAGAAACTATTGGACTTCTGTCATTATTGTCAATATCCAGAAAGTGTCCTCATTAAAGGCTATAAAAGAATCAGAGGAGTAAACTATCATTTCTTGAGTAAAAAAAAAACAAAATACCTCCAACCAATGAATGTATCAAACATGTTTTACACTCCACTCTCAGGGTCGAGCAATCAAAAAAAATTTTTCTTTTCACTATCCACCTCCACTCTAGCTCCACTCAATACTCCTAAGGATTACACTACTCCATCTCTAGCAGCCACCTTACAAGACCCTAACTTAAGGAAAATTCTCTTTCATAGCTATTTAAGGACACTTTTTATTTATGCACTAGACCGTGCAATCAGTCACGTTATGTTACCTGCCTTGTTGTGAATCTAGGTTGACTTCTCCCAAACTGAACTTCAAGAATTCAGAAAGTTTGCCTATTCATTTCATATTATCATCATCAGGTGCCATGCTGGCAGAAATGCATTTCCCCCTCAAGGGTGTTTCCTTGTACTTCAACATGGCATTCAGATGGTTATTCTTTTGTGATATATTCACCGTTTCTGTTTTCTTGTTACTTAGGGTGTCCTTTCTTTTCACTTTCTTTTACTGCAGTATGTAATAACTTCTGAAATTTCATATGACAAAACAAATTTACTTCTGAAATTTCTGACATATCTCAGTAATCCTTCATTATATTTCCTTATTCATTGCTGCTGATGGTCTTTCTGGCTCAGTTTTCTTATAAGCCCACTTACAGCCACGGATGTCTTTCATATACATTCTCACCACAGGATCTTGAATCTAGGAATCAGTATCAACACACTCGGGACATACCCGTACATGCCCCACTCTCTTTTCCAGTAACCACCAAAGACCATGAACACTAATTGTACCAGTCAACTGTTGGTTCTGGCAACTTCAAATTCTGCCAGCCTGCCAACCAGCTCTTCCTTACCCACCAGTCCACCCACACACCACCCCTCATTCTCTCTCATTCATCCTCTGAAGATATGTATTATCAACACTTGAATTTTCCTCTTCCCGGCCCAGTTTCTCAGGCCCTGACTTCAACCTATCTGTTCCGTCCATGGGAATCATATCTTTCGCAACATGATTGGTTACCTCATTGCCTCTCATTTCTGCATATCTTGGGCAATATATCCACATCAGCCTGGTGACATTTTATTTCCCCAAGAAGAACTGAACCCATTCTTAATGCAGCAAACCCCTTTATATTTAGCTAAGCATGCTTTGAGAATCTGTCACCACAACACCATATGCATCATCCTGCCGAACTAGCCAAGACAGAGCCTTGGTTACTGCCTCAATCTTCATCCACACACTTGAAGTCATCATATAGAAGGACCCTGCACTCTGTGCCACTACCCTGCCCTGCCTGTAGACCATAAACCCCCTGCCACTTCAGCACGTATCTTATAAGGAATCAACTCCCTACTCTAAACCCCCCTGTCTTCATGATCAGGCATAGAAACTATTGGACTTCTGTCATTATTGTCAATATCCAGAAAGTGTCCTCATTAAAGGCTATAAAAGAATCAGAGGAGTAAACTATCATTTCTTGAGTAAAAAAAAAACAAAAATACCTCCAACCAATGAATGTATCAAACATGTTTTACACTCCACTCTCAGGGTCGAGCAATCAAAAAAAATTTTTCTTTTCACTATCCACCTCCACTCTAGCTCCACTCAATACTCCTAAGGATTACACTACTCCATCTCTAGCAGCCACCTTACAAGACCCTAACTTAAGGAAAATTCTCTTTCATAGCTATTTAAGGACACTTTTTATTTATGCACTAGACCGTGCAATCAGTCACGTTATGTTACCTGCCTTGTTGTGAATCTAGGTTGACTTCTCCCAAAACCATTGCAGCTATCATGAAAGAAAGATTTATTATGAATTATACAATTCTATCAAGGGCATCATCTGTAAACAAGTGAGGATCTTCTTGAGACAGGACACAACAGGAGACCAGATTCTTTATGAGTATAGTCAAACTTCTAACCATTTTAATGGACCTAGTCATAGAAGTCTCTCATGTCACATAACGAAGCTACTTCTGAGAATCATTATGAGAAGAACAAGGAAAAAGATAAAAATGGAAATAGCAGATGAACAGTTTGGATTTGTTGAAGGAAAGGGAACACACAATGCCATTTATGCTTTACGAACACTAACAGAAAGAGCTTTAGAAGTACAGAAAGATCTCTAGTTATGCTTCATTGATTACACCAAGGCATTTGACAAGGTGAAACATAATGAAATTATTAAAATGCTTGAAGACATCAATATAGATGGCAAAGACCTGAGGATTGTAAAACATCTATACTGGCATCAGGAGGCAGCAGTTCGAGTTGAAAATAGAATTGGAAAATACCAACCTATAAAACAAGGGGTACGACAAGGATGTGTACTATCTCCAGACCTTTTTTCTCTGTACAGTGAGAATATTCTAAGAACAATCATCACAGAACCAGGCATAAAAATTGGAGGATACAATATTAACAACCTTCGGTATGCTGACGACACAGTACTGATAGCGGAGAACCAACAAGACCTGCAAAATCTCTTGGATAAAGTCGCCAAAGAAAGTGAACAGAAAGGCCTTACTTTGAACATCAAAAAGACAGAGACTATGGTTATATCTAAGAAACAGAATCCACCAGCATGCAGTATTGAATTAAATGGAACCATTCTAAAGCAGGTGCAGAAATTCAAATACCTTGGAGCAGTAATAACTTCAGATGGGAAATGCAAAACAGAAATTAGGAACAGAATAGGCCAAGCAAAGACTGCATTTCAGAGAATGAGAAACATATTAGCTAACACATCTTTATCAATGAATGTTAGAAAACGAGTCCTAAAATGCTATATTGAACCTATCTTGTTATATGGAAGTGAATCATGGACAATAGGCAGGTGTGCACAAAAATCATTGGAAGCAGCAGAAATGTGGTTTATTAGAAAAATGTTGCGAATCCCCTGGACAGCAAAAATAACTAATGAAGAATGTATGAGAAGAGCTGGAGAGACAAAAAACCTTGTCAGAAAGATAAGAGAGAGACAATGTACTTTCATAGGACATGCAATGAGAAGAGGGGGCATTGAAAATATTATAACAACGGGAAAAATAGAAGGAAGAAGATCAAGAGGAAGACCAAGAGAAATGATACTGGACAGTCTGACGGGATGGTGTGAGAGGAGTTCACCAACTGAACTGATGGCCTGCATGAAGGATCGGGTACTCTGGAGAAGCATAATAGCCAACGCCAGTCGGCACGGCACATGATGATGATGATGATGAGTCATAGAAGTACAGAATCCTAAAACAAGCTCTTAAATGGGACACAACAAGACGAAGAAAAAGAGGTCAACCACATGAAACTCTAAAGAGAACATTTTTGAGAGAGCCTAGTTAGTGGCCATAATCCCTTGACAAGTTTTAAAAACTTGTCAAAAGCAAAAAAACATGGCGAACTACACTGTGAGCCCTGTGTGACGTTTAACAGTACGGGAAGGATGTAATGATGTAAATCATATCAGTAAATCAGAACTGAGAGTAAAAGTAATTCCCCAAAACTATTCTGCTATCACAATGTGACTTGCCCAAGAAAACTGCTCCATTTTATCAAAGTGAACTGCTCACACTTATAAAACAGACACAATTGTATCTATATTTCTCCCTGCATTCTATCATTATCTTATTTTACTGTTGGTGTCTTTCTTCTTTGTCTCTTCCCCTTCCTCTCTCACAGAATGCACCTCACTGTGTACACGCACATTCATATTTTTCCTCCAGACCACATCCAAATGAAGAAACTACAGAAGGAGCCAAAAAAGATATATACACACTTCAACAAATGAAATCTATGGACTTATTTAGAAGACAAACGTACGAGTATTTAATGTTGCAAAGTGTATTATGGTGTTATGGGGGGAAGCTGTTTATTGTAGAAGACCAGCTACATGGTGGAACTTCTGGAGGAAATTGAAACAACATGCACATCAACCCCATTAGAAACTTTGGGTAATGTTGCTCAAGCAGTAGTTCACCATTATCAGAAGTATTTGGACGCTCCTGGTAACCACTTTGAGTACCTGTTGTAACTGTTCAAATCCAAAGTGACCTACATTCATCCGCATGTGCATGTATACATTTAGTATTACACCACTCATGTAGCCTTTTAACTGTGTTGAAGTATGTGTACACCTTTTTTTTTTGGATCTCCTTGTATATAAAAATTTTAAATAATTACTGTACAACTTCAAATGTAACTTTCTCTGGTCTGCATATGCCATGTTAGTTTTGTCCAGCAGTTTAGGGTCCTGCATATGCCATGTTAGTTTTGTTCACCAGTTTAGGGTCCTGCACATGCCATGTTAGTTTTATCCACCAGTTTAGGGTCCTGCATATGTCATGTTAGTTTTATCCAGTTTAGGGTCCTGCATATGCCATGTTAATTTTATCCACCAGTTTAGGGTCCTGCATATGCCATGTTAGTTTTATCCAGTTTAGGGTCCTGCATATGCCATGTTAATTTTATCCACCAGTTTAGCATCCTGCATATGCCATGTTAGTTTTATCCACCAGTTTAGCATTCTGCACATGCCATGTTAGTTTTATCCACCAGTTTAGGGTCCTGCATATGTCATGTTAGTTTTATCCAGTTTAGGGTCCTGCATATGCCATGTTAATTTTATCCACCAGTTTAGGGTCCTGCATATGCCATGTTAGTTTTATCCAGTTTAGGGTCCTGCATATGCCATGTTAATTTTATCCACCAGTTTAGCATCCTGCATATGCCATGTTAGTTTTATCCACCAGTTTAGCATTCTGCATATGCCATGTTAGTTTTATCCACCAGTTTAGGGTCCTGCATGCCATGTTAGTTTTGTCCACCAGTTTAGCGTCCTGCATATGCCATGTTAGTTTTATCCACCAGTTTAGGGTCCTGCATATGCCATGTTAGTTTTATCCACCAGTTTAGGGTCCTGCATATGCCATGTTAGTTTTGTCCACCAGTTTAGGGTCCTGCATATGCCATGTTAGATTCTGGAATGCGAGAACGATGGCAGCACCAACAAAAACTACTCAGGTCATCAAAGAAATGGAGAGATACCATCTAGACATACTGGGCATCAGCGAAATGCGATAGCCAGAAGCAGGTAAAAGATCGGCAGAAAACGGTAAGTTAATAATACATTCAGGCAGAAATGATGGTAAAATCTGGGACGGAGTGGGCATTATTATGCCAAATGTAGCTGCAAAGAGCCTTGTAGAATGGGAACAGGTGAACAGTCGTATAATAAGAGCACGATACAACCTACGACACGGAAGAATGACAATAATACAGTGTTATGCACCCACGAATGATGCAGATGATGATGTGAAAGACGACTTCTATCACCAACTACAACAAATCATCAACAAAGTCCCTAAACACGACATTCTAATTGCTATGGGGGTCTTCAATGCTAAGGTAGGGAAGGATAATACCGACATTGAAAAAGTGATGGGGAAAGAATGAACTGACATGGTTAATCAGAATGGAGAAAGATTAATTGAAGTATGTCTAACAGAGGGCATGGTCATTGGAGGCACAATATTCCCACAAAAAGAGATACATAAAACAACGTGGATATCTCCAGATGATAGAACTAGAAACCAGATAGACCATTTTTGTATTAGAAAGCAATACAGAACATCTCTCATAGATGTAAGGGCTTATAGGGGGTGCAGATGTCAACAGTGATCACAACCTGTGCATAGGGAAAATAAAACTAAAATTAAAAAGTCAACACAAGAAATCAGTACACAGAAAGATAAACAGCCACAGCCTACAAGAAGAAAATACTAACATTAATTTCAATCAGGAACTTGCCAATCATTCCAAAACACCCAGTGAAGTTGAGGAGATAGGTATAGATGAGTTATGGAATTCTTACAGCACAGCCATAATCACAGCAGCAAAAGTAAGCGCTGGACTGGAAAAACCAAATAGAAAAGCATGGATATCAGATAAAACATGGAAGTATATACATGAAAGATGAGCAGTCAAATTAGACATGTTGAATGCAAAAACAGATCATGAAAGAGATTTGGCAAAAGCAAAATACAAAGAAATAGACAAGAAAGTAAAAAGTTCAGCTAGAAGAGATAAAAGAAAATAAATAGACAATATGGCGAAAGAGGCAGAAAAAGCAGCAAAAACAGGAGACAGCAAAACTTATATAACATACAAAAGAGGCTAACAGGTACTATTACATCTAAAGAAAGACCAATCCTTAGCAAAACTGGAACATTATTAACATCAAATACAGACCAAAAGCAAAGATGGGCTGAACACTTCCAAGAAATACTCAATCGACCACACCCAAAAGAATTGTTAAACCTTGAAACTGACTTACCAGCCCCACAACTAAATGTCAACCTAGATGAAATTAAATTGCATGAAATTGAAACAGCAGTGAATTTAATGGCTAACAACAAAGCCGCAGGTGAAGATGAAATAACAGCCGAAATGCTAAAAGCTATCAATAGTGACAACATGAGACAACTACAGAGAATGTTTAACAAGATTTGGAAAGAAGAAAAGGTCCCTTCTAACTGGAAGAAAAGAATCATTGTTAAAATACCAAAAAAGGGCAACCTTAGTGACTGTAACAACTGGAGAGGAGTAACCTTAATATCAGTTGTGTCAAAAGTATTTTGCAAGGTCATTCTGAATAGACTCAAAGATATAGTGGATACTGCAATGAGAGAAGAACAAGCAGGATTTCGAAAAGGGAGAAGCTGTCTCGACCAGATCTTTACTCTCAGAATAATACTTGAAGAACATATTGAAAAACAGAAACCATTAATACTGAACTTCATAGATTTTAAAAAGGCATTTGATAGCATACACAGAGATTCATTATGGAGAATTTTAAGTATATATGGAATACCATCTAAAATTGTCAACATCATTAAGGACTTATACAATGGATATGTTTGTGCAGTCAAGACAGAAGAAGGGATGAGTGAATGGTTCCAGATTGAAACAGGCGTGAAACAAGGATGTATACTGTCTCCTTTACTTTTTGGGATTACAATAGACTTCATAATGAAAAAATGCTGCACAGCTAACACAGGTACTGACTGGGTACATGGGACCCAACTAGAAGATCTTGATTTTGCTGATGACATAACTCTTATCAGTAATAATGTGAATTTCATGCAAGAAAAAACATGAAAGATGAGCAGTCAAATTAGACATGTTGAATGCAAAAACAGATCATGAAAGAGATTTGGCAAAAGCAAAATACAAAGAAATAGACAAGAAAGTAAAAAGTTCAGCTAGAAGAGATAAAAGAAAATAAATAGACAATATGGCGAAAGAGGCAGAAAAAGCAGCAAAAACAGGAGACAGCAAAACTTATATAACATACAAAAGAGGCTAACAGGTACTATTACATCTAAAGAAAGACCAATCCTTAGCAAAACTGGAACATTATTAACATCAAATACAGACCAAAAGCAAAAGATGGGCTGAACACTTCCAAGAAATACTCAATCGACCACACCCAAAAGAATTGTTAAACCTTGAAACTGACTTACCAGCCCCACAACTAAATGTCAACCTAGATGAAATTAAATTGCATGAAATTGAAACAGCAGTGAATTTAATGGCTAACAACAAAGCCGCAGGTGAAGATGAAATAACAGCCGAAATGCTAAAAGCTATCAATAGTGACAACATGAGACAACTACAGAGAATGTTTAACAAGATTTGGAAAGAAGAAAAGGTCCCTTCTAACTGGAAGAAAGGAATCATTGTTAAAATACCAAAAAAGGGCAACCTTAGTGACTGTAACAACTGGAGAGGAGTAACCTTAATATCAGTTGTGTCAAAAGTATTTTGCAAGGTCATTCTGAATAGACTCAAAGATATAGTGGATACTGCAATGAGAGAAGAACAAGCAGGATTTCGAAAAGGGAGAAGCTGTCTCGACCAGATCTTTACTCTCAGAATAATACTTGAAGAACATATTGAAAAACAGAAACCATTAATACTGAACTTCATAGATTTTAAAAAGGCATTTGATAGCATACACAGAGATTCATTATGGAGAATTTTAAGTATATATGGAATACCATCTAAAATTGTCAACATCATTAAGGACTTATACAATGGATACGTTTGTGCAGTCAAGACAGAAGAAGGGATGAGTGAATGGTTCCAGATTGAAACAGGCGTGAAACAAGGATGTATACTGTCTCCTTTACTTTTTGGGATTACAATAGACTTCATAATGAAAAAATGCTGCACAGCTAACACAGGTACTGACTGGGTACATGGGACCCAACTAGAAGATCTTGATTTTGCTGATGACATAACTCTTATCAGTAATAATGTGAATTTCATGCAAGAAAAAACAAATAGCCTGAGGACTTGAAATTAACAAGGACAAAACAAACATAATGAAAATTCCTCTCAATCAAAATGGAAAAATACACATAGAAGGGACAGATATTGAAGAAGTCAATCAATTTGCATACCCTGGCAGCTACATAGACCAGGATGGTGACACTAGAAAGGAAGTTTGGATCAGAATTGCAAAAGCAGCATCAATCTTCAAGAATCTTGAGAACATATGGAATTCAAAAGTTATAAGCACAAAAACCAAGTTAAGACTATTCAATTCAAATGTAATATCCACCCTCATTTATGCATGCGAAAGCTGGAAAACAACTAAAGAAATAGACAAGAAATTAGACTCTTTTGAAAACAAATGCCTAAGGAAAATACTCTGCATCAAGTGGAATGAATTCAAGAACAATGCAGAGATAAGACAGATGACTGAACAACAACCAGTCTCATGGGTGATCAGGAAAAGGAGATGGACATATGTTGGTCACTTGATGAGAAGAAATGATCAGAGAATCCCAAAACAAGCTATCAAGTGGAACACAACAGGCTGAAGAAAAAGAGGTAGACCATGTGAAACTCTGAAGAGGACATTATTAAGAGAGGCCAAATTAACAGGCATAAAATCCTTTGATGAGGTTGAAAGACTCGCTGAAGACAGGAAAAATTGGTGAACTACTTTGCGAGCCCTATGTGACGTTTAACGGCACGGGAAGGATATAAGATATAAGATATGCCATGTTAGTTTTATCCACCAGTTTAGGGTCCTGCATACCATGTTAGTTTTATCCAGTTTAGGGTCCTGCATGTGCCATGTTAATTTTATCCACCAGTTTAGGGTCCTGCATATGCCATGTTAGTTTTATCCAGTTTAGGGTCCTGCATATGCCATGTTAATTTTATCCACCAGTTTAGCATCCTGCATATGCCATGTTAGTTTTATCCACCAGTTTAGGGTCCTGCATATGCCATGTTAGTTTGTCCACCAGTTTAGCGTCCTGCATATGCCATGTTAGTTTTATCCACCAATTTAGCGTCCTGCATATGCCATGTTAGTTTTATCCAGTTTAGGGTCCTGCATATGCCATGTTAGTTTTATCCACCAGTTTAGCGTCCTGCATATGCCATTTTAGTTTTATCCACCAGTTTAGGGTCTTGCATATGCCATGTTAGTTTTGTCCACCAGTTTAGGGTCCTGCATATGCCATGTTAGTTTTGTCCACCAGTTTAGGGTCCTGCATATGCCATGTTAGTTTTATCCACCAGTTTAGGGTCCTTCATATGCCATGTTAGTTTTATCCACCAGTTTAGCGCCGATATGCGCTGATGGGCTGAATGAGAATGCTTTTAGGCTGAACACATGACAACACAGCAGTGATCGAGATCACGATAAACCAAGTCTAGGACATTCAATCAGTTAAGTTTCATCATTCACGTTTTTGTATTTTAAAAACTAATAAATTTTTTACACACCTATTTTTTTGTTATCAAGTGGAACAAGCTATCAAGTGGAACACAACAGGCCAAAGAAAAAGAGAAAGACCGCGTGAAACTCTGAAGAGGACACTGTTAAGAGAGGCCAAATTAACAGGCATAAAATCCTTTGATGAGGTTGAAAGACTCGCCGAAGACAGGAAAAATTGGCGAACTACTTTGCGAGCCCTATGTGACATTAACGGCATGGGAAGGATATAAGATATAAGATTTTTTTTGTCCATTGTTATCGTTAAGGGTACAAACTAGAACATAATGTTGTTGTCTTGTTAGTATAGTAAATCTTGTTTATACAACTTTTTTATGTTTATGTCATTTTTCTGCTGTCATAAATGCGCTCTTGCCTTCTCTCATACTCTATCTCCCTTAAACTGCAAGCTGTTATTTTATGCAGCTGATCCTGTGAAGGTCTTTAGGCACAGCATCGCGTCGGCTTGGGGGTGTGTTACGGCAGCTATTTTTTCAGTCCATTAGTCAGTTAAAAAGTAGGGACTGTGCAATACTTCTTTAGCAGACTCCAACGCCATGGGTACTATTGTGATCCTTGTCCCATTAGCCAGGCTAGGCCTGTTACTGAGGGTATCAGCGGAGAGCTGGGAGAGGGTCTTGGTCAGCTATGGTTCACCAACCCGGATGTTAGCACGTCAGCTATGGATTGCTGATTGCCAAAAGAGACAGTCTCTTCACCCCCAGCATATTTACTATTTCTTCCTGGTTATCTTTGTCTAAGGCACCCAACAACAACAAAAAAATCGCTCACAAATACTTACTGATATCTATAAAATAATCACTCTACTCAGTTATAAAACATACCAGCATGATAGCATCTCCAGTCACATGTGATAACCTTATGCAAACATTTATTAAATCTAACCTGATATACTCATGATTTCATATAACAACTTTTTAATACATCAATACTACAATAATACAAATTCTCTCGTGTTTTACATTAGACTTTTTAATCCTTTAAAAATACAAATGAACATGCATAATCTAAACATCTATCATATATAACATTATACAGTAATTCATTGTACATCTTTCCTGTGCTGCTAGACGTCACATTGAGCTCACCATGTTTTCCTGTTTTCAGTGAGCTTTTCAACCTCATCAAGGGATTTTATATGCCTACTAACTTGGCCTCATACAGTAATTACCGTATGTTTAATAAATAACACAGATACATTTATTCACAAATATTAAATGAAAACTTAAGAAGTTCTCACTGAAGCTGGCGAACATTGAAATCTAATTTAAAATTTGATTTAAAGAGCAAATCTAAATTCAATGACACCTGTCAACAGAAGACAGAAGTTTCAGAACTTGAGAATTACTAGAAAACGAGAGAGAGAGAGAGAGAGAGAGAGAGAAAAGGAAACCAATCAAGCAATGCAGAATAAAAAAAAAAGGCAACAGATCTTAACAGAAATAACTAGGATTGCACACATGGAGAAGAATGACTGCCAGCAATGATTAGCACAGTATTTGTGATTTAAGGAATTTAAATTCAATCTTTCATAACAAAAACAATAGGTGGATGCGAAAATACTGACCTTGAGCCTGGTTGCCAGTATGCCCTGTCTGAGCTGGTGAAGCTAAAGGCTGATCAGACCCCTTCTCCTTTAGTTCAGGACCATGACCTCCATTGTTTATGTTACCAGGATGCGAGAGGTTAGATCCTGGACTGTCCAATGTATTTAAGTAAACATGGGAAGACAAATCAGCAGGAGCACACTTCTTTGGTGCTGATGTAACACTGGACAACTTCAGTTCATGCCTCTGTAACCCGGACGAAGAAGGAGGGATGTCATACCCACTGGGGCGGCTGGATTTTAAATTAAATTCTGAAGGGGCTGGAACAGTTGCTGTTAGGTCTCTAGCTACGTTCTCCATCCCTGATAGTTGCACATTCTGATAAGGGGACTGGGGATGATCTCGCTTAGGCGGTCGTTCAGGAGCAATGTCACTATCCGAGGAAGCACACGACTCACAAGATGGAGGGTAACTATAGACATCTATAGATGTGACAACTCGACCAATGTCTTGACTTGGTGACAAATATAACGATGTGCTGGAGCCAGAATTAAGGCTGCAATCATCAGAAGATATAACGCTATTTGATGAGTCTTTTCCCACAACATCCGGTTTATTACCACGTGTGGACCGGGCAGGAGGATTTACATAAATGGAAGAGACCTCCTCTCTGTTAGTACATCCTACAGGTCGTGGATCTTTTGGATAATCATACACACTGATCATGTGTGACTGGTTATTAGACTGGCCACTCCGATTCTTCTCGGGCAAAGCCGGAGCAACACTCTCCACTCTGTCAATTAACCTGTGTTTCTCCGGTAAACTTTTCCCTATAAATAAATGACAAACAACAGAAGAGTAAGATGTTCATGTGCCTTTTCCTTCACATAAACTAAAAATAATGATTAACATGGCATGGCAGTGTCATAACATGTTTTCTTTATCATCATCATGTGCATCTCACCAGGGGAAGGCTGGCTAGCGTGACTCTCCAGGCTGCTCACACTCTTGCTTTCACGGTGGAACCTGGCCAAGCCACTGCCTATCCTCCTCTTTATGACACCCACTAATCTGTACCACATTTGTCCCTTGTTCTTCTCTTCAATTTTTCCCTCAGGTAAGGCTTTCAGTATATTATTATGCTTCTTTATACGAATTAGACAATAAAGGCTTTCAGTATATTATTATGCTTCTTTACACGAATTAGACAATAAAGGCTTTCAGTATATTATTATGCTTCTTTATACGAATTAGACAATAAAGGCTTCAGTATATTATTATGCTTCTTATACGAATTAGACAATAAAGGCTTTCAGTATATTATTATGCTTCTTTATACGAATTAGACAATAAAGGCTTTCAGTATATTATTATGCTTCTTTATACGAATTAGACAATAAAGGCTTTCAGTATATTATTATGCTTCTTTATACGAATTAGACAATAAAGGCTTTCAGTATATTATATGCTTCTTTATACGAATTAGACAATAAAGGCTTTTGGTATATTATTATGCTTCTTTATATGAATTAGACAACAATCTTGAACAGGTTCCATAACAAAATAACTCCTACGTATTTTACATTATTCAGATAAAGTAGATGAGATATGACCTGATATTAAAAACAGATAAGATATGGCTTGATGTTTAAAGCGGATGAAAAAATGACTTAATGTTTTAACTCTTTCCACTCACGCGGACCCCATAAGGACCTTTGCGGTTTAGCAATGGCACCCTTGAGAGCCCTATGCGGCATCGGAGTTTCTTTCGTTGAAAACATGATGTTACTTTTCATTTAACCAGTTAGAACTCTTCTGGATCAAAAGATAAACTAGTGTTTTAAGCATGGGGGAAAAAAGACGCCATTTTTGAGATACAGATAGGGGGTAAAATTCAAGTTTATTTCGAGATTGAGTGGTAGAATGGTCACACCGACCGACTAGATCTAGCTTACTATATGTGTTTCTAGTAGCTGTAGATCTGTTAGATTTATTGGATTTCACAAAAATCCATAAATATTGATTCTTCCGTGTTGAAATTTGAATGAATATGTATTCTATATTGGATTATTACACAGCTAAGGTAAGTATAAAGTAGATTTTATTGTTCAGCCCTAAAATTTTTTTAGCGCCAAAAATCGTTCCATCATTTCACACCAGTTTTTTTCTTTTCTTTGTTTTTTTTTATGACAAATAACTTCATTTATGGAATTTTCATTCATTTCCACTTATTTTAATGTGTGATACGCACATGGTGATCATGGAATTAATTTGGTACAATAACTTTTACACAGGGACCCCCTCTCCAAAATGTCAGCGCCTTTCTCCAAAATGTTCGCGCCGTAAGAAACTAAGGAACATTTTGGAAGTAACGCGGGTGGAAAGAGTTAAGTAGATGAAATGTGACTTAATGATAAAAGTAGAAAAGATATGACCTCCCAACACAAATTTGTATACATACACAACAACAAGGCTTTTGCACAGTGAAAAAAAAAACCACAATAATGTATGGTTAGACCTAGAAAAAAATTGCAGACAAAACAATTAGATATGAGAGAAAGAAAAATGACAAGAGATTTACCTGGGACTTGAACCACGGACTCTGGCAGGATGACCAACCATCCAGCCATGAGAGAACAGCTGCTGGCTAGGCAGATGCTCATCCTACCAAAGTCCATGGTTTAAGTTCCAGGTAATTCTCTCGTCATTTTTCCTTCTCTCATGTCTAAAAGTGATTTTTTTTTCAAGCTCCAACCACACAACACCGTACTCTATGACTTCCTATCACAAAACTTTGCTAAATGTTTCTTTTCATCATAAAATAAGACACAGACACAGTAAATCTAAGAAACAATGGATGACTATGTCTGAAACAGCACACAGCACAACACTCATATGCAGTACCACTTTCATGGCATTCTGACTTCTCCAATAAAGAAAACTTAATAAGTTCCAACTTTAGCAAAAAACTGTCAGTCAGTCAGGCATTTGCATGTCCCTTGTGGAACTTTGCCTCCCTATCAGCTCTCCTGTAGGCCTCTCGGTTAACTGATGTTACTTTATTTTAAATTTTTTAAAGATATTTTTGGTGCTTCTACCCACTGAGGACTCAGAACAGCACTTACTGACAAACAGCTGAGCAAACTGTTTCAGTATAAGTAGTATACACAATACCACCTAAAGTCCACCACCCAAGGGGCTTCTAAACTGGGTGGTGGATCTTAGGTGGCCCAGAACCAGTATCATGTATACAATTGTATAAACTGGTGCAGTGCATCTGGGCATGTTTTCGAGGCTGTCCTCTCCGGCTTCTTACAGATTCTTACAAACAGGAGATGCTGGTAGCAGGTAAAAAAAAAAAACCCCCCCCCACAACTTTCTCCAAACAAAGATGATGAAAAGTTTTTTTTTTTTTTAACTGGTTTGCCTAGATAAACCCATACACCACAGTTGAAAGCAACATTTGTAGCAGAATACACAAAATCAAAACATGGGGTGGAACATGAGTGAAGTGTACTCCTGCAAACTGTGCACTTTGAACATGATGCCATAATAAATGGATCTTGACTGCAGGATTTGATACAGAAAATGACTTTGGTTCATTAGCTTTGATGGCCATCTTTTACCAACTTTGGTCCATCAGATCTGATGACCATCTCTGGCCAACTTGGGTTCAATAGATCTCATGATCATTTCTAAATCAACTTTGGTTCATCAGATCTGATGACCATCTCTGGTCAACTTGGGTTCAATAAATCTGATGATCATTTCTAAATCAACTTTGGTTCATTATATCTGATAACCATCTCTAAATCAAATTTGGTTCATCAGATCTGATGACCATTCTAAGTCAACTTTGGTTCATCAGATCCGATGACTATCCATAGCCAATTATGTTCAACAAAAATGATGACCACATTTAAATCAACTTTTGTTTATTAGATCTGATAACTATCGCTAAACTAACTTTAGTTCATTAGATCTTATGACTATCTCTAAATCAGTTTTAGTTAATCATATCTGATGACTATCTATAAATCAACTTCCATTCATTAGAACTGATGACTAGTTCTAAATCAACCTTGGTTCACCAGATTTGATGATTATCTCTAAATCAGCTCTGGCTTACTAGATCTGATGACTCTCTGATACAGCCATCTCAGGTCCTAGTGACACATGCAGCAATGACCCAGAATGACACTCAAGTGTCAGGACGTTAATGAGCACATGCCCTTGTCTGTTCAGGAACTAGCTAACGATCTGATAACATCCTGTTGCGTCACTCCCTGCGATGACGTTTCTCATAAAGCACTTAGTAAACCCCAGATTCGCTCACAACACAACAAATGTAAACTATTACGTTTAATAAACTCTTGAAAATTAAATAAACAAACAGAAGTGTTAACTGATGCATAATCTTTAGTTAACTCTTTAAACCCCGAAATCTTTTCCACCTTATTTTTAAAAAAAAAAAAAAAAGGTAAAAGATAAACTTCCCATTTCCATGCCATTAAGGCATATTGGGGAAAATGGTGTTAGGCTCGTATTTTCCATACCTTTGGCACATGAAAGTGTGATGTGGTCAGTATCACAACTGGACGGTTTACCTTCTCAGGTTTCTCTTGTACCCATTTTTAGAGACTGGGTGAACCCTGGCGTCTTTTTGGTGTGTGCCAGAAAAAATCCCACTTCTGGGACTGAACTCGGTACCAACGGATTAGTAAACTGAGTGCCTAACCACTCAGCTAACCAGGCCGCCATTTTCCACCTTATGCCAGAATAATTTTTCTTGAGAAGTTTTGGTATATAGAAATTAGAAGGAAGCTAGTCTATAATTTAAAAACACAGGTTTTGTTAGAAATGTGTTGTTTTTACTTTTATTCAGATTATATCTAACTTCTGCTTTGGACACTGACTAGCGAGTTGTTTTGGAATGAAAGAGTTAATACATGAATAGCAAAACTGGCAGAAAAATGACTTCTGAAGACTCCTGTTCATGTGGCTGTAAAATAAGGCACCTAAAAACTAACAGTAGTGTAGTGGTTAGTACACTCGCCTACTGATCAAAACATCCCGGGTTCAATTTCACACTTGGAAAGAATTCTTTCAGACCAGCTGGCACCGGTGTCAACTAAGCCTTAAAAAAAGATACCTGGGGCTTCCCTAGGAAAACAATGGCAGTGAGGCAAAATACTGGCATCCCTACCTCAAATGCTGTAGTGGCCTAGAAATGTGAAGACACTAAAACTTCACAACCCCTACCTCAAATGCTTTAGTGGCCTAGAAATGTGAAGACACTAACACTTCACAACCCTGCAGCTTGCAAATGCTCTTGCAGGATGAAGTGCAATTAAACAAAGAATGGCAATCAATGTAGGAATGACTTTCTTATGCCTACAGAGGAAAAAGATGGTACTTGAGAATGACATGTAAGAGTGGACGGAAATGAGCTGGCCCCAAGCATGTATACTAAGGCTGGACAAGTCAAACATCTTGAAGGCTGTTACAAACAAACTGTGTGGGGAGGGTGAAGTGCTGGAATGGAGAATAACCATGGAGTGCAGGAAGTGGAGGTGAAGCAGGTGAAGGAAGAACAAGCTCCGTCCATTGACGAAGTGACAAACCCACAATCAGCACATGACAGAACTGCAGTGATACTACTACCTCTTGAGATAGAACAGAATAACTGAATAGAACAATAATAACATAACAGAATAAAAAATATGAAGAGAGTAATTCCTGCTTCATTTGCCACACAGCTAGGACACACCCTAATACTGTGGAATTCTGTGAGAATGAGAGAAAGGGTCTTGGTTTATAATGCTTCACCAGCCTCGATATCAGATTGGATACTTCTACAACTTTATTTCTCATCTGTAAGCCTGTAAGAACATATGCCCTTGACACTGAGAACATACATCAGATACCCCTAAGCTTTCATTATAATGCTTAACAGAGCACCTCACACCTGATTTTCACACCAGAAAATCAGGTGTGAGGTGCTCTGTTAAGGACTGCTCAGACTAGAAAAAAAAGTTACATTAAACTGAATATTGACCAGATTCTACTCTGCATGTGCCAAAACTGTCTCCTTACTCCAGGACACATCTTGCAAGCCTGCACTCTCAACAAAAGACTCCAAACCCTCACAAGAAGAGTACGGACAAGTTTGGGACACTGCATGAAGTGGTCCTACCGATGATGGAATTCACAGGGGTGTAATCTGTTTCCAGATGACTAAGATTATGAAACTGAATGCAGAGGAAGAAACAAACTCAAAACATATTCACATGGCAGTGCAAAGAGCACATAACAAAAGCAACCTTACCTAGCAATGAAGGGGTTGGATATGAAACCCTGGTTAGCTGCTGGCTCACTGATCGGGGTAATATTGGAGGTGCTTTAACTTCAGCCTCTTGCTTTAGACTTGTTGAATGCCTATTAGCTGTAGCAACATCTGAATCCTGTCCATCTGTTGGTGTTAGTGGCTTAAGAGCAGGTATATCTGTGGCTGTTGGAATATAATGTTAATGATGATGAAAATAATGATACATTTCATTAGCGACAATGCATGGTACCCTGATTTTTGCAATGCACCTTTTGGCTGGGTATCTCTGACTTCAGCACCTTTCCTTGCTAGGGCAGACTGTGGTCTTGCTTGGACTGCCATGAAGACAGTGGTGTAGGTTGAAATGGCCAAAACTTTGTTTTCCAGCCTCTGGTGGCTGTACTTAAGCCCCTTCTCCACGTCAGATCCTGCGTGCAATGCTGGGTGACCAGACAGCTTTGAGACAGTTTCACAGAGACAATCCAACTCTGGGATGAGGAATCTGATGAGTGCCTCAACGATATCCATTCCCCGCCACCTATAGTCTGCTGGCTGTTTTGTTTACATCATTCTGAAAGTCATTGTTGTAAAGACCCATAGGCTTGTCACATCCTGGATTCATTGGTTTCACACCAGGTTTTCCTCATTCCTGTCAGCAATCTCCATGTCCACATCTGTCCACCAACCTGACATTACATTTTACAAAAATAACAATTATAATCAGTGTTGACTGATACAAGTTGCTGGGCTGCAGAAGTAGGTCAGAGTTTTTAAGCAGTCAGATCTATGTTCCCTGTCTCACAAAGACTATGTTAAGATAAGCGTGTTCTTCCCAGGGGAATGACAGTAAGGATAAAAGCCACTAGTTAACTGTCATCATTTTCTACTCTGAAATGTAGCAAGCTGCAGCATTTTTCTGGCCTCCCAAAATAGATCTTGGAAGCAAACTTTAGAGTCAGTTTCACCGCTAAATATACACAGCATCATTTTTAGCCTGAGCACCCTGTGGAAGTAGCATGGACAACGACCAGCTTCAATCTGACTGTCATGATCTTATCTCAGCTTCCAATCTTACATCCTTTCTGTGCCGTTAAACATCACACAAGGCTCACGTGGTAGTTCGCTAAGTTCTACTGTTTTCAGCGAACTCTTCAACCTCATCAAGAGATTTATGCCTACTAATTTGGCTTCTTTTAACAATGTTCTCTTTGGAGTTTTACGTGGTTGACCTCTTTTTTTTCTTCAGCCTGTTATGTTCCACTTGATAGCTTGTTTTGGGATTCTCTGATTGTTTCTTCTCATCATGTGACCGACATATGTCCATCTCCTTTTCCTGAGGTCGCTCATATGAGAGACAGCTTCCAATATAAGAACATTATTTCCTGGAAATAGCAGATGAACAGTTTGGATTTGCTGAAGGAAAGGGAACACACAATGCCATTTATGCTTTGTGAACATTAACAAAAATAGCTTTAGAAGTACAGAAAGATCTCTACTTATGCTTCATTGATTACACCAAGGCATTCGACAAGGTGAAATGTAATGAAATTATTAAAATGCTCGAAGACATCAGTATAGACGGCAAAGACCTGAGGATTGTAAAACATCTATACTGGCAGCAAGAAGCAGCAATTCAAGTTGAAAATGAAACTGGAAAATATCAATCAAACAAGGGGTGCGACAAGGATGTGTACTATCTCCATACCTTTTTTCTCTGTACAGCGAGAATATTCTAAGAACAATCATCACAGAACCAGGCATAAAAATTGGAGGATACAATATTAACAACCTTCGGTATGCTGACGACACAGTACTGACAGCGGAGAACCAACAAGACCTGCAAAATCTCTTGGATAAAGTCACCAAAGAAAGTGAACAGAAAGGCCTTACTCTGAACATCAAAAAAACAGAGACTATGGTTATATCTAAGAAACAGAATCCAGCAACATGCAGTATAAAATTAAACGGAACTGTTCTAAACCAGGTGCAGAAATTTAAATACCTTGGAGCAGTAATAACTTCAGATGGGAAATGCAGAACATAAATTAGGAACAGAATAGGCCAAGCAAAGATTGCATTTCAGAGAATGAGAAACATATTATGCAACACATCCTTATCAATGAATGTTAGAAAACGAATCATAAAATGCTATATTGAACCTATCTTATTATATGGAAGTGAATCATAGATAACAGGCAGGTTTGGAAGCAGTAGAAATGTGGTTTATTAGAAGAATGTTGCAGATTCCCTGGACAGCAAAAATAACTAATGAAGAATGTATGAGAAGAGCTGGAGAGACAAAAAAATATTGTCAAAAAAAATAAGAGAGAGACAATGTACTTCCATAGGACATGCAATAAGAAGAGACAGCACTGAAAATATAACAACAGGAAAAACAGAGGTAAGAAGATCCAGAGGAAGACCAAGAGAAATGATACTGGACAGTCTGACGAGATGGTGTGAGAGATCACCAACTGAGCTGATGGCCTGCATGAAGGATCATGTACTCTGGAGAAGCATAATAGCCAACGCCAATCGGCACGACACCTGATGATGATGGTGATGATGATTTCCTTTAAGTGAACTTGAAACAGTTCATATTGCCTGGCCTGCTCCAAAAACCATCTCTAGAATGCAAAATGCCATATTACATGTGAAACAAAAAACTAACAGTACAAGATTTCTGATACAAGAATGATCTGGGTAAGTAAGGATATCCAGCATTGTGTCATGTGATGTGTCCTTTCCAGAATGTTATCCCTCTTGATGCCTCCCTGAATGCAATGTGGTCATCAGCAAGTTGACCAACACCTTATACTGCCGATAAACCTAACACGGCCAATCTGAAGAATGGATATCTAGCACCTTGCACTAATGTATTATCTAATACTATAATATTCTTAGTCTGTCTAACAGTCAGTCACTGAGACTGAGTAATATCTCTTAGGAACAACAAAGAGTGATGAAGATGAATGCAACGATAATACACATTATACTACTTCCAGGCAAGAAGTAACTAAATTTAACAACCAACACAGCTACAATAGTCAGACTTACGTTGGTCTTCTGGTCTCAGCCCACAAACGAGTGTTAGCCATCCAACCCATGTAACCATATCTTGTTCTGCGTCAGTGGCTAAGTAATATGTGCGGACCTGTAAGAGTCATCAAAACAAATAAATCTAGTCTGACTTAAGAATCATGAGGAGAATCAATAGTTATTTTTTAATCTTACATCTTACATCCTTCTTGTGCAGTTAAATGTCACGTAGGGCTCGCATGGTAGTTTGCCAAGTTTTCCTGTCTTTGGCAAGTTTTTCAACCTCATCAAGGGATTTTATGCCTACTAGTTTGGCCTCTTAAGTTATCTTAAGCTGCTCTCAGAGACACCGAATACAATTAATTGTTTTCTGAATAGTCCCGAAAATTTTGTTTAGTAGATAGTCATTTATAATGTATGTAGTTACTTCTGTACTGAGTGAATGTTTAAGAGCGAAACGTAAATGTTATATTTTATTTTATGTCTCTCAGCTTCAATGTTAGTTATGTTTGTTATATGAACAGCATATTTGTAGAATGTCTGGAATAGAGTGAAAGATGTATGATAAAGGGCAGAATGTCAGACGGGCCTGCATGCCCAATTCTTAACCCTTTTGAAATAAAGATCAATCAATCAATCAATCTCTTAACAATTTCCTCCTTAGAGTTTCACATGATGGACCTCTTTTTCTTCTGCTTGTTGTGTTCCACTTGATGGTTTGTTTTTTTTATTTTCTGACTGTTTCTTCTCATCATGTGATTGACATATGTCCATCTCCTTTTTTCTGATCACACATGAGACAGGTTGTTGTTCGCTGACCTGCCTTATCTCTGTGTTGTTCTTGAATTCGTTCCACTTTATACTGAGTATTTTTCTTAGGCATATGTTTTCAAAAGAGTCTAATTTCTTGTCTATTTCTGTACTTGTTTTCCAGTTTCCCATGCATATCTTCTTCTTCTTCATTCGCTTCTATCACCAAGACCACCCCGTGATCCTACTGAATATAATAGGAAGTTGTAGAAGTATCCAATCTGACATCGAGGCTGGTCCCCCAAAGGTCCACAAGAGATCCCCGAAAGGACCACAGGAGGTTCAGAGTGTTGCGGGGCTTGGGCCTGTATTCTCAGTGGGTCACAGAAGCAGGATTGCGTGACACTGTGGTTTTCATTGCACCAGTTTAATCTAGAGTCCCCATGCATATAATACACAAAACTTATTCTTTATCATGGTTATATCTGCAATGACAGGATCAGTATCAGTCATACTGCCAGTACATAAGCTCGTAACTTCATATCCCATGGGGAAAAATAAATGATATTTATGGCAAAATAATACTATAAAGCTAAGCTGGGTGAAGGTGTATGTGGTACAGTCTCAGAAATGGTAGGAAAATCATAGAAGAAAGGAAAACAAATAGAAATAACACATTCACAGGCTACCAATACCATCAATCAGTCACCTGTACTCTCAACGGAGCATAGGGCACCAACAGAGGTCCTCCTGCCAATTCTGTCCTGAGAAAGTCAGGATATATCACACCATGTCTTTCCTGCTTTCTCTTCCTGTATTGTGCACCTCCTTGTTCCCACTGGCATGTCCCTCTTTCTTTTCCCTTGAGGTGTCCAAGTCAGGGCAGTATAGGGTTTTTTTTTTGGTTCTTTCCATTCATAGTATGTGGTCCAGTCATTTCCATCTTCATATTTTGACCTCTTTAGAATGTTCTCAATGCCTGTTCGTTTGGTTATTTCCTCACCTGTCACATGTTCTTTCCAATGTTTTCTTACAACTTTTTTCTGAGGCCTCCTTTCTTCAAATCCTCTCCAAAGGCGACTAATGGTACTTCTAACCACATTAAATTGTCTGGCCACTATATTTTGTGACTGTCCAGTCTGTAAAAGTCCAATGATGATGAGTCGTTGATCTGTAGTGAGATGAGCCATACCTGCGCACTGAATTTTCAAATGAACTGATTCAAGGAGCGTCAATCTTTTATAGGCATTCAATAATATGGTCAGTGAGTTTTGTGTTCAGTATGTTTCATGGGATTCCTGTGAACCTGTCATGCTGTTTTGACTAGTGTCACTTTTCTGTGCTCATGAATCATCTGCTGAGTACAATTCAGGTCAGCTTGTGAAGTTGATGTCCAAGTGAACGTTTCAGGCAATTTGCCCTTGTCTGATCAGCAAACTTCAGTTTAAATCGCAACATCGTACTAGTTGCAATTCTTTTTTTTTAAAAGTATAGATTCTCAGTTTACAAGTATATGAAGAATTTCCATATGTCTGCTAATTTGTTAAAGGCCTGAGATGCCTGTCCAATTCTTGTGGACATTTCCTTCTCAATATTGTCATCTGCTGAAATGAGGCTTCCAAGATACTTAAAATGTTTTACTTCTTCATCTTCTCTTGTCCCAACTGAGACTACCAAAAAAGTACAATTTTAAATTTTGGTTGAAAATCAAACAAAACATTTTTCATTTCTTCCAATTACTTTTCTTCTGGTTTCTTTTTTTTTTCTTCCTAATTTGATTTGTGTAAACAGCATTTAAACATTTACCCATTTTTGCTTCTGATCTCATGCAACATCTGCCACAAGAGATAACACAGATAAAACTACCTAGAGATAACACAATGAAACTCCCTAGAGATAACACACAAGAAACTCCCTAGAGATAACACACATGAAACTCCCTAGAGATAACACACATGAAACTCCCTAGAGTGACCACAATGCAGTTACTACTAAACTGTATTTACGAACATCAACTTAATTTTAGCCAACATCTTTCTAATATCTAATCAGGACTAACTTTTCTATCAAAAAATTTCCAGCATTCTCTGCTATTCTGAAGAGAACATATTTCTGTTGTGATATGTAATGGAACTGATGATGGCAGGTTCTAAAACGTAAACCATAAAACCTGTTTTTACATATTAATAGTTCTTAATCTTTTTTTTTTTTTTTGCCATAGGCTTCCTTGCTGGTCTGTGAATACCTCTCGTTAACAATAAAGTAATAAATAGAATCCAGCTGATGTTATGAATTTTTTTAATCGAGCCAATCATTTACTGATCCATGAACACTCAAAAATCTTTCCATGGATTCCCTGTGGATCTATTTACCCCAGAAAAAGAACCACTGGTATATATGTGAAAACTCTACTGAAAAAAAAAAAAGGGGTAAAGGCGATCCTGTCGTGCCTTAGAGGCACATAGGGATATGGTGTTAGTGCCCATATTTTCCTTGACCTGTCAGCACACTAGAGAGTGATATGGTGAGTATCACACCTGGCCACCTTTCCTTCCCCAACTCAAGAAGAAGTCAGGTACCCATTTCTACAGCTGGGTGACTGGGGCACCTCCAGCCAGATTTGAAAACGCTACTACAGGGAGTAAAACATCTACACAACTCTCTAAATCATCAGAAGATGTGTCTTCTTTCTCCACACACCCCCCCCACACACACACAACCATTTTAAAATACCCTTTCCTAATCTGATATAACAAGATACATGAATTTTCTTGCTTTGTTGAAATACTTTTCTTTCTCAAATTAAACCAGTTTAACGGGTGGTTTCTCTCTTGTAATTGAAAACACCCTTTTATGGTTGAAATACTGGCTGGGTTTTTTTCCCACCATATACTGTGTAGGTGTCAATTTTACCTAAATTTTTTTGCTCTAGTTTACCACAGGTAATCTTATTTTTCATTTGGTAGTAGCTTCTTGGTGATGTGTTGGTCCTACTGCTCTGCTGTTACAGTTCCAATTTAAATCCCTTGCGTTAATTCTCATAGCTCTAATATCTGTCAGTGTTTTAACAATTATATCGTAGTTCTTTGGTCAGTGGATGATCCTATGACTGCAAATCTGAGTTCTTTGATTCAAAAAATTAGTGGGTTATCTAATTCTTAGAGCTTCTAAAAAAAAAACAGCTCTCTGTCAGGCTCTGCAAACTTCATGTTGATCACTAGGAGATGTTTGATACTGTATCTCCCACGAACTTGCAAACAGAATGTTTTGGGGGTCATTTTTGCTGATGCTGTAAAGTTGTTGGAATATAGGCATGATGATGATGATGATGATGTGGTGATGGTGGTGGTGGTGGTGGTGAACTGACCTTGTTCTTGTAATAAGTCTTAATGGCAAAAAGGTATGGGAAGACGCCTGAATCCAGACCTTCAATGACTTGCTCACACTGGTCAAGGTTAATGGACCCCTTCTTTTTGTTACTATGCTCATCTTTGTAGTAGTGAAGTTGATATTGATCTGGAAGGCTGCCGGATGGCTTACAGAGCACAAAGTAGCGCTTTTTCCAGTGCTGCAACAAACAAAAAGTATGTGGAAAAATTAAAATTTATGAACATGAAAAGGCCAAAAGAAAAAAAAACCACTACTGACAGTGATGTAACTCTCTCTGGAACCACAAGCATCCGATGCAGCGAAGATGCCGAAACTGAAGCATCACATCAAATTGGGCGCTTGCTATGCTTGAAGACCCAGATGGGACCCAAAACATCATCACCAGGACCACAGAAACCCTATCCTTTTGCCCAGGCTGTGCCAGCTACTAGGAGTGTGAAAAATTGGTACAAGGTCTTGGCCACATCTACTAGGAGTGGCAAAACTTTGTATAATGTATTTGCCACATCTACTAGGAGTGGCAAAAGTTTGTACAGGAGTGCTAAGAGTTGGTACAGGGTATTGACCACATTTACTAGGAGTGCTAAGAGTTGGTACAGGGTACTGACCACATCTACTAGGAGTGCTAAGAGTTGGTACAGGGTACTGACCACATCTACTAGGAGTGCTAAGAGTTAGTACAGGGTACTGACCACATCTACTAGGAGTGCTAAGAGTTGGTACAGGGTACTGACCACATCTACTAGGAGTGCTAAGAGTTGGTACAGGGTATTACCACATCTACTAGGAGTGCCACGAGTTGGTACGGGGTATTGACAACATCTGGTTTACTGACCCTGCCTGATATACTGTCATACTAGCACAATCATCTTATTGTCATCCTTTCCAATGTCAAAATTAAACACAATCTTTCAGCCAATGACTCCATCTTTGAAAGCCTTGCATTAGTTTTATGTCTATTTCATCACAATATACAATCTCTTCCAAGATGGTCTTCTCTAAATTATCATGCTGTTTGCCGTTTAATGTGCCCACAATATTTACGTTTTTTTTTTTTCTGTTTAATCCTCTTTACTAGCCAGCCTTCTTCAATATTAAGTTCTTGTAGTTTGGATATATTTGTTCTTTTTTGTGTACATGATATTTGAAGGACTCTTCTGTAGCATTTACATTCAAAGGCATTTATGTGTTTCTCAGCTGTTTTGTTAAGTGTCCAGGTCTCACAGGCATATGTTGCGATGGGAAAGATGCATGCCCTTAAAAATCTTATTTTTGTGGTTCTGTCTGCTCCTCTCCACAGATTCTTTAGTTGTTTTACTTTCTGAAGAGCGACAGATGTCCTTTTAATTTCCCTCATGCTCTTTAATATACATTCAACAAATACTTAAAACTAACCATATGGGGAAAAACCCGGCCACAGCGACATTTATCACACGAGCAAACACTAAAATAAACAGGGAAGCCAAACCCTTTCAACTTTAAAAGCTTTATCTTGAACAACTGAATCAAACAGTCAGTATCTACCTGACCTGTAAAACTTGTGTGACAGTACAATGTATACAGTATATGAAAATGCATTTCACATCCTAATCCTGTTTGTTCTGAAAATAGGATATAAAGCTGTGAAGTCCAGAAGTTCGAAAAGAAGGATCTAATTAAGCATTTTAAAAGGGATAAACCATGTGTTTAGCATCTCTCATTGCAATTCATAAAAGCATTCATCAGAATGTATAACAGCATTGTACACAGACTTCCATACATTTCTATGAACAAGACCTGGTATCTAAATTACTCTAATGTAACATCTCAGATTAAAAAAAGATGAGTATTATCTCTGCTGGCACTTCACATCTGAACTGATAAAAGCAATCCAACAACCATGTATGCATTAAGTAAGGTAGGAAATTGTACACCCAAGCACTATATGAGGGGCATCCATCAATCTTCAAAAAATAAAAGAAGAAGCTATGGAGATGAACAGACAGAACTACAAAAATAAGATTTTTAAGGGCATGCATCTTTACCATTGCAACATATGCCTGTGAGACCTGGACACTTAACAAAACATCTGAGAAACGCATAAATCACTTTGAATGTAAATGCTACAGAAAAGTTCTTCAAATACCATGGACACAAAAAAAGAACAAATATATCCATACTACAAGAACTTAATATTGAAGAAGGCTGGCTAGTAAGGAAGATTAAATAGAGAAAACTTAAATATTTTGAACATATTAAACGTCATGAGAATTTAGAGAACTAGAAGTCTTGGAAGGGTACATAATGGGAAAAAGAAAGAGAGGGAGACCAAGGTGAAGATGGCTGCAAGACATCACTGATGATCTGCAAATGGATTTATCAGCAGCAGGGCATGTTGCTCACAACCGAGAGGCCTACAGGAGAGCTGTTAGGGAGGCAAAGTTCCGCAAGGGACATGCAAATGACTGACTGACAGACCCAAATTAAAACTTCATAATTATGATAGAAATTCCAAGCACTGCTTTATCATCATGTAAGCTGACAGCATTGTTACTAATGATGTAAGAAACATCTAGTGACTGGCAGCATTGTGTCAATGATCAATGTGATGTTATAGTAACAGCGTAAAGATGGCCCCTCCTCTAGAGACATGAACAAAACTGGACTGGAACAGCATTCTGTCATCCACTTTTAGAGCATCTTGAAACCTATCAAAATTCATCAGTGAATGAAAACTCAGTAAGGTGATGCATGTCACCGCAGTAAGTTTATAAGTAGAGCAGAAAGTTCCGAGAGGTTCTAAGTGAGGCTGGACAAAAAGAAAAACATTGTGGCAAAATTCAGAACATGACAATCCAGATTTATAGAACATGTTAGAGAGAAGGCAAACTGGAACACCTAGTGACAACAGGAAAACTAAAGGGACAAAGGAAGGAAAAGAAATAAAGATACTTACATGACTAAAGGAGCGGCAAGGAGCACAACCCAACACATAGCATGAGCAAAGATAGATGCAGAAAGCAATGACAACCAACACTTGACTGGCATGGACCAGAGAGAGAAAGGAAGTTCTGAAATGACCTGAATTCTGTGTATGATTCTTCTCATCCAGGTTAGACACACCAAGTGGTAACACCAGAATCAATTGCAGAGGCTGAACACACTGAACTTAATCATTAATCATTTGGATCACCCCTGTATTAACACTATAAAGTCCCACTGGTCATACAGTCTTCCTGAACAAGTTTCTGATAATGGTGATTTTGCTGAGGATCCCCTTCTAGCTAAGAACTAAGGATGGCATGGTTTAGACAAAACAGAAGATGAATATGATGATGTGGCTTTCCTTACATTTCACAACAGAGACTATCCCATGGTCATACCACCAAGGGGAATCGTTCTCTTCAGGTAGTTAGTATATTTTCAATCTTAACCGGATATGGAAATAAATTTTGACCACATGAATTCTGAACTGCAGGAAAGACAAGATGATACGTAAAGAAATATGCAAAATGAGCTACATGCAGTTTTTTTTTTTTCTCTTCCTTTGTGTGTCAATTGGCAAGATGAATACTGGCACTAGCTGTGGTAGTTATGGTCACTATTAGCTATCAGATAATTAGAAATAACCAGAATAAAACAAATATTAAAATTCAAATATCTTACCAGCAGGTGACCATAAGCAAAGGTCTGAAATAAGAATTTCTTACAGCCAGCATGAAGCAAATCGTTGAATGAATGATCTTTATTTTTAAAGGGTACAGAATTGGGCAGCCAGGCCCGTCTTACATTCTGCCCTTCATCACTCCATCTTTCATTGTTCCCATACACTCAATTTGGAATTGCCATAGACTTTATAATGAAAAGATGCTGTACAGGTAAAACCGGCACTGATTGGGTACATGGGACCCAAATAGAAGATCTTGATTTTGCAGATGACATAACTCTTATCAGTGACAATGTGAAATCGATGCATGGAAAAAAAAAACAGATTCCCTGTCTTCCTTGGCTAGCAAAATAGGTCTTGAAATTAACAAAGACAAAACAAAAATTATGAAAATTCTCATTAATCATGAAGGAAGAATATACATAGAAGGAACAGTTGTTGATGAAGTAAACCAATTTGCATATCTTGGCAGCTACACAGACCAGGATGGTGACAACAGGAAGGAAGTTAAATTTTGAATTGCAAAAGCAGCACTGTCCTTCAAAAATCTTGAGAATATATGGAATTCAAAAGTTATAAGCACAAAAACCAAGTTGAGATTATTCAATTCAAATGTGATATCCACCCTCATTCATGCATGCGAAAGCTGGAAATCAGCTAAAGAAATAGCCAAGAAATTAGACTCTTTTGAAAACAAATGCCTAAGGAAAATACTTGATATAAAGTGGAACGAATTTAAGAACAATGCAGAGATAAGACAAATGAGCAAACAACAACAACCTGTCTCATGGGTGATCAGAAAAAGAAGATGGACATATGTAGGCCATTTGATGAAAAGAAACAATCAGAGAATACCAAAACATGCTATCAAGTGGAGCACAATAGGCTGAAGAAAAAGAGGTCGACCATGTGAAACTCTAAAGAGAACACTGTTAAGAGAAGCCAGTGTAATGGGCATAACATCCCTTGATGAAGCTGAAAGACTCACCGAGAACAGGAAATCTTGACAAACAGCTATGTGATGTTTAACTGCATGGGATAAGGTGTAAGATACAAATTATATTAGTAAAAAAAAAAACATATCAAAAGAGTTTAAGTCCCTATGAAGACATCTATTTGTCCCCTCAACATCGAAAGGCATATGAGGAAGGAGACAAGTAAAACGAAAGAAACACATGTTCATATAATGACAAGATCCAACAATGTTTTTCTGTCTTGAATAAAGTTAAAATCTGTCCGCACACTCCACTGCTACATCACTGCTCTAGGCAAGTGCTCTTAATCCCTTAGTCTCAAAACAGCCCCCAGCAATACTCAGAAACTGACATGATGCTATCCATGACAGTAAAATGACATATCAGTTCACCTAAACCTGGGGTGTCTGAACTTCAGTGGCCTCATGGGCCACAACTGTATGCAAAAATCATGTGGTAGGCCTCATCTAAATCAACTAGCTTCTTTTAAAACTTATATGAATGAATAAAAAATATATATTATATGAATGAATAAAAAATAGTTTTTTTCCAACTTACATGAATGAATATCTTGGATCACTTCTAACTAATAATGGAGATACAATGAGGGAAATTAAAAGGAGGACATCTAATGCTCTATTCTAAAAGTAAAACAACTAAAGAATCTGTGGAGAGGAACAGACAGAACTACAAAAATAAGATTTTTAAGGGCACGCATCTTTACCATTGCAACATATGCCTGTGAGACCTCGACACTTAACAAAACAGCTGAGAAACATATAAATGCCTTTGAATGTAAATGGTACAGAAGAGTTTTCAAATATCATGGACATAAAAACTAACATATATATCCATACTACAAGAACTTACTATTGAAGAAGGCTGGCTAATAAAGAAGATTAAAGAGAGAAAACTTAAATATTTTGGACACATTACATGTCATGATAATCTAGAGAAGACCATCTTGGATGGGTACATAATGAGAAAAAGAAAGAGAGGAAGACCAAGGCGAAGATGGCTGCAAGACATCATTGATGATCTGCAAGTGGATGCATCAGCAGCAGGCCATCTTGCTCACAACCAAGAGGCCTACAGGAGAGCTGTTAGGGAGGCAAAGTTCTGCAAGGGACATGCAAATAAATGAATGAATAAAAAAATGAGAAAAAAAAAAGTATCAGTAGTCTGAGTGGTGAGGTGGTTAGTGCACTGGTCTCTCATTGTGAAGGTTGGGGGCTTGAACCTGGCCAGAGGCACCCCAGTCACCCAGCTGTAGATAAGGGTGCCCGATTTCTTCTGGAGTTGGGGAAGGAAAGGCAACCAGGTGTGATGCTGACCACATTACCTCCTAGTGTGCCGACAGGTCAAGGAAAATATGGGCACTAGCACCATATCTCTATGAGCTTCTAAGGCATGACAGGATTACCTTTATCCCTTTTTTTTAAATGAAGTAAAGGTGAATTGACTGTATTTAATTAACTTTTCAGGTCTTTTCAAAATGTATTTTTAAGGAAAGAAATGTTAATTTTAATCAAATTATAGTTGCATAATAACCTTGCAGGCCACATGCAGTCAGTGGGCCACCAGTTGGACACCCACCACCCCCCCCCAACTTAGACTCTGAATTAACAAAGCACCAATACAAAGAAAAAGAACTGATTCATGATGTTCCAAACACAACAGAACTGTACAGTCTGTTCTCCTGTCTAGTTAAAGTGATGGGAGATGATGATAATAGCAAGCTGTAATGTCTTTTCCTCACAGCCTGGGGTTTACGCTCCAGAAGCTGCAAAGTGCTGGAATACTAAGCAAGCTCCACCACCATGAGGTTTCAACACCAGGTCGGTATATCTGGGAGAACCATTAGGAAGTGATGCAGGGTCTTTGCCAGCCCTGGTATCAAAGTCATAATGTGAGTTGTTAGAAATGTAATGTTTATGAAGGATTCAGAACTGGACAGCAGATGAGAAAGAGTTGGAGGCAACTTTAGGCTGAGTAGTCAGAAATGGATGTGTACTATCTCCAGACCTTTTTTTTCTCTGTACAGCGAGAATATTCTAAGAACAATCATCACAGAACCAGGCATAAAAATTGGAGGATACAATATTAACAACCTTCGGTATGCTGACGACACAGTACTGATAGCTGAGAACCAACAAGACCTGCAAAATCTCTTGGATAAAGTCGCCAAAGAAAGTGAACAGAAAGGCCTTACTTTGAACATCAAAAACACAGAGACTATGGTTATATCTAAGAAACAGAATCCACCAGCATGCAGTATAAAATTAAACGGAACCATTCTAAAGCAGGTGCAGAAATTCAAATACCTTGGAGCAGTAATAACTTCAGATGAGAAATGCAAAACAGAAATTAGGAACAGAATAGGCCAAGCAAAGACTGCATTTCAGAGAATGAGAAACATATTAGCTAACACATCTTTATCAATGAATGTTAGAAAACGAGTCCTAAAATGCTATATTGAACCTATCTTGTTATATGGAAGTGAATCATGGACAATAGGCAAGTCTGCACAAAAATCATTGGAAGCAGCAGAAATGTGGTTTATTAGAAGAATGTTGCGAATCCCCTGGACAGCAAAAATAACTAATGAAGAATGTATGAGAAGAGCTGGAGAGACAAAAAACCTTGTCAGAAAGATAAGAGAGAGACAATGTACTTTCACAGGACATGCAATGAGAAGAGGGGGCATTGAAAATATTATAACAACAGGAAAAATAGAAGGAAGAAGATCAAGAGGAAGACCAAGAGAAATGATACTGGACAGTCTGACGGGATGGTGTGAGAGGAGATCACCAACTGAACTGATGGCCAGCATGAAGGATCGGGTACTCTGGAGAAGCATAATAGCCAACGCCAGTCGGCACGGCACCTGATGATGATGATGAGTCAGAAAAAATGTACCATTTATGAAGGATTTGCATCTGGACAGCAGATGTGCCAGAGTTGATGGCAACTTTAAGCTGAGTAGTCAGAAAAAATGTACCATTTATGAAGGAACTGACATTTGGACAGCAGATGTGCCAGAGTTGATGGCGACTTTAAGCTGAGTAGTCAGAAGAAAGTTACCATCTGTGAAGGAACTGTGAGCTTCAGAGCAGAAAATAGACGTCTAACATCCTAACTTTACAGCCGTGTCCATTTTAGTGGTGCAACAACAGATAAAATGTTTGTATACATTGTTAACTGGCCGTGTAGGAAAATAATCTTTTCTTTACATGTAAATGTTACCTGTTCAATACTTGGACATTTAACTGAGGAACAGTAAGACAAAATCAATACATACGAAAAGGTACAAAGGACAAGGAAGTGATAAGATAAGTAGCTAAACATTTAACCCTTTCCTATCTTACGGACATCCTTCTTGGACATTCTAATCCAACGTTTACATTTTTTTTTTTACACAAGTGGTTCTTATCTAAAGCAAAAAATTTTTACATGCTCTTGTCTTATTCTTTGAAAAAAAAACTTACCACAACAAACAGAATTCAAAGAGAGTGGAAAAAATAAATATATATAAATGTTAAAAAGGGAATATAAATCACCATGTTTTTAAAGTTATTATATAAAGAATGGATGAGGAGTAAGCAGGAACAAGACTACATTAAATACTGAACTGCAAGAAGACACTCCAAGTGAGTAATAAAAGAACCAAAGGTAAAATCATGGCAGGAATACAGTGAAGTATTAAACAACAATCATCTTCAGGTAAGATTGACGCTGAGATTGAGAACAGATGCAGTAACATGAATCAGGTCACTGGACTCCTTTACTGAAAAATAAATACATCACAACTAAAATGAAAAGAGCACTGTACAGCACAATTTTCCTCCTAACTCTATGCAATCAATGTCAAACATGGACACTAACAGTCATAAACAAGAGGAAAATATCACGACAGAAATGAGATGTATAAGGAGAATGCTAAATGTGACAAGCAGAGACCAAATAAGAAATGATGCCATCTGCACAAAGGCTGGAGTAACAACAGTATTACACTATATCCAGAAACAGCAAGTCAAATGGTTTGGCAATGTTACCCAGTTACCAGTTAGCGTAATGGTTAGAGCACTTGTCTAGCAACTGAATGGTCAAGGGTTTGAATCCCCAGCTCAGTGGGGGGATTTTTTTTCTGACCAAAACAGCCCTGAAGTTGACCCAGCCTTGTAAAATGGGTACCAAAGAAAATCTGGGAAGGAAAGGCAGCGAGGAAAGGAACTGACCACTCTACCTCATATGATGATGGCCCAGCAAAATGAGGTCTCGAATGCTTCATCTCCTATGGCATTTTCTACAGGACTAACTTCACCTTTTTACCCAGTCACCTCCAGACAGCATACCACAAAAACCATTCACACTAAGATTTGCAGGCAACAGAGGAAGAGGCCAAGGCCGCCCATGCAAGAGATGGAGAGAGGAAATTACAGAAAAATTAAATATCACATTATATGAAGCAAATCACCAAGTCCTGTCAAGATGCCTATTTGTCCCCTTCAACACTGAAAGGCAGATGAGGAAGGAGACAAGACAAGTTATTTTACAGTAAACCCTGGATTTAACATACTAAGCGGGGGGGGGGGGGGGGGAATGGATGTCTGTTAATGCTATAAGTCCATTAAACTGAATGTAATGCATTTTTCAAACATTTTTAACTCCTTTTAACATCAAAAAAAAAAAAAAAGCTTTAATACAGTATATGGTGTGATCAAAAAATATCTGGACTGAGGGCATATGTCCGGAAGTGACTGACGCAACTGGAAGGGAATAGGCACATGCTGACCTTGGCACATACCACACATGTGACATCTCTCCAGCTTGTCTGCTTTGTTTATAGTAGTGCTTTGTTCTTACATATCTGAATCTGTTCATTGCAACTGTCATATCATGAAAACTAGATGAACAAATCTGCCTGCATTTTGACTGTTTGTGATCTGTCTGAAAGCGTCAAAAACAATGAAAGCTTTTTAAAAACAACCATAACTGGTGATGAATCATGGGTTTTTGGGTATGATCCCAAAAGTAAGGCTCAGTCTTCTCAGAAGAAGACTCCAATGTCTCCTGACCCAAAAAGCACAAGAAAGTGGCAGCAATTTCAAGACAATGCTGACTGTTTTTTTTTCTTTTTCAATTATAATGGAATTGTGCATCATGAATATGCTCCATCAGGTTGGACAATCAATAAGGAATACTACTGTGAAGTTTGGTGGCATTTGAGGGATGCATTTAACCACAAAAGGCTGACATTGCATGAGAGTGGTGAGTGGCAACTCCACCATGACAATGTGCCTGCCCGTGCATCACAAAACTTGTGCAGCAGTTTCTTGCTAAACACTGCATTCCACAGGTCTAACAGCCACCATATTTGCCTGATATCATACCCTTTAACACTTTTTTTCAATTTCCAAAAAATAAAATAGCGCTTGACAGAAAAAAAATTTCACAGCATCAAGGAGATACAACAGAATGTGATGAGGCATCTATCCCCCATATCAGAAGATGACTTCAAAAGATGCTTTGAGCAGTCGAAACAGCATGGGGCTAACTGTGTTGCTTCAGAAGGGGATAATATAAAATTATTAAAAATATAATAAAAGAGTATATTTTTATATATGTTTTTCTTTTTAATTTTTAAAAATTATTATTATTATATTATTATTATTAACCATGTCCTGTATTATTATTTATCTGGTCCATTAAATCTGGAATTCGTTATATCAGGGTCCAGTAAACTGAGGCATTATTGTATATTATAATGTTATATAATACTACAGTACGAGTTATTAAGGAAATGCATGAACAACAACAAACAAAACTGGGAAATGAAGCATAAAATCTTTAACTCTTTAATCACTGGAGATATAACAGTTCCTATCTTATTAACCAAACAGAAGCAATAAAACAGCCGACAGGGGTGCGTTAGCAGCGCAATACACAGTCTTGGGCAGATCTGAATCACTGGTCCTGATAACTGTGCCGTCCCTCCTAAAACACCATCTCAGCTCCCACTCACCGTGATAAAGTGGCATTTCTCAGCTACTCAAGTGGCTTCAGAGAATGCTAAAACGTAAATAATCAGAACACTTAACACAGTTACGGTAGCTAAAATGTCCATTATATGAAAGGTATTTCACAAAATATTAAAAGACATATGTACACATGTCACAAAACATAAAGTTAATTCTTAAAATGGTAGATAACATAACAAAGAATTTTAAAAGGAAGCTTAATTAAAGAGAAGAATACAAGAAACAAATATAGAGAAGCAAGTAATTACTAAAACAGTGGGTATAGCAGATTGCAATCTCTTTTAATTCCTCAAATAAACCTCTTGATTTAATTACACCATTATTTTTTTAAAACTCCTCTTGTTCAGGAGTAATTATGTCATCTATCCATCTTTTTTCTTGTATGTGCCTTGATCCTGTGACGACATACTGTTCAATGCATACATTATATGATATCCATTAGTTCCCAGGCTTCTAAAATTTTTTTAAAATTATTTGTTTTACTGAAAGAATAATATTCACATTCTCTGGTGTGGACAGTGAAACTATCACACAGCTTTCTCAATCATTCAGCAGATCCCTCCTCATCTGTAGGAAAGTCTAAGCTTAACTTCACACGCCCAAAAAAGAGGCTGAGTCGTTCCAGTCATGATTCACAAGACATAGCAAAACATATTTCTTTTCTCCACCTGGAACTGAACCCCTAAGTCATCTGCATGGTACTTTACATTGGTGAAATCATGCACACAGACTGGTACCGCAAGTTTCTAGAATCATTCCAGAGATCATTTTGCAAAAAGAGACAAAATGGAATCAGCAGCTCAATCCTCTCTGAAAAAAGTCTGGAAATTCACAAAATCAGGATTGGCCACTCAAGATGAAAGCACGTAAGGAGATTAGTCATACAGACCAATTAGCTCTGACAGCAGTTGAACCACTCAGATTACAAGTGTGCAAATGGTCAAGAGGAACAACTCCTACGGAGGTAGCCAAGCACATAAAGTGGAACTGAAAATTAATGCCACTGGTTTGAAACCATCATCATCATCATCATCAAAACTTATTTTTCTGATTTTAGGGTCCAAACAGAGCATTAGATTTAGTTAATTTCTATAAATTTTTCTTCCTTTATTTATATTTTATTCCTTCCTTTAATTTTATCACATTTATGATATCTTCTTCCTTCATATTTTTTATGTCTCTAACATGTTTATTTTCATCTATTATCCATTTGTATTATTCTTATATCCTTTCCCTAGAGTTTCATGATAGATCCATGTGAATGTGACACATGTCAAAAGTTAATTTTGTGCCACCTGTCGGCTTATTTTGGGAGCTGAGCTGATCGTCACTGACTGACCATTCATAAGAATCATGAGCCAGCTCTAGACAGCTCTTTGGAAACTGGCCACTTACCTTACTTACAGTCTAGCAAATGGGGTAAGAGAAAAATGTGTTCCCAATGTTAATGGAGCTTATAAAAAAAACTGCACCAAGAAAGTTTTAAAAAGTTTGTCTGACTTCATGTTTTATCATCCACCAAAAAGAATTAAAATTTACAGTTACAGGAAGATACCTCTCACTCATTTGTATCAGAGGTGATATGTATGAGATGGCAGAGTTAATAAATGTGTTGTACCTTCATGGGTGACGCGAAGCCTTGGGAGCAGGTGGTGGATGGAATAGGACAGCAGCCAACAAATAATGTTGGTTATGGTCACCATTCTATGATGGTAGGCAGATGATCTCAATGTAGGGACAATGGCTACGATCACTGACTAGTACAGTCACTGCCTGGAAGGAAAGCAATGGTAAACTATCTTCTGAAAATATACCAAGAAACCCAAACAGCAACATGGAAAGTCAAATAGGAAAAAGATCTGGTGGTGAGGCCCCCGGCCAGACAGATCTAATTTTAACAATGGGGAAGAGTGTGAGACAGAGGTCAGTACTAGTAATTGTGATGACGGATAAAATCCTGACGGTGTTACTAAGAAAAACCCCTGCATCAAACTACAAAGAAAAATAAGAGTAGGAACATGGAATGTAAGAAGTATGTATGAAGGGAAGTATCAAATAATAAGTGACGAGATGAAAAGAGCGGGGGATACACATTTTGGGAATCTGTGAACATCGATGGAAAGCATCAGGACACTTCAAGAGCGAGAATGATAATATCTTTACATACTCTGGTGGAGAATTAGGAGGAAAGAATGGAGTGGCTTTTTACTTGGACAAATCAACATCAAAAGCATTACTAGGTTACAATCCAGTAAGTGACAGAATCCTCACAATCAGACTTAAGGGCACTCCTAGAAATGTAACCATCATCCAAATATATGCACCTACATCAGCAGCAGAAGAAGAGGAAGTAGAACACTTTTATAACACACTGCAAACGACAATAGACCAGGTACGGAAAAATGATACAGTATTAATAATGGGGGATTTTAATGCAAAGAATGGTACAGAAAGAGCAGAAGATGAAGGACATGTTGTAGGGAAATTAAGCATAGGACATAGAAATGAGGCAGGTGACAATCTAATGGCTTTTTGCATGGAAAATGAGCTAATGATTGCTAACACACTTTTTAAACAACATCCAAGAAGACTTTACACATGGACTTCACCTGATGGGAAAACCAAGAATCAAATAAATTACATTTTAGTGCAAAGAAGGTGGAGATCAAGTATAATATCAGCAAAAACTTTACTGGGTGGTGACTGTGACACGGACCATGAGCTATTAATAGCAGACATGAAGATAAAGATAAAAAAGACAGTTACAGGATCAAGACTACTCCGCTTTGATCTTACAAAAATACCAGAACATTGTGGTATAGAAGTGAAGAACTGTTTCAAAATCCTGATGGCTGTACAGGAGATGACACCAGATGATTTGGCTATACAGGCCAGAGATATCTTAATAACAACAGCTAAAGACATGGTTCCAGTAAAGAAAACACAAAAGAATGGATTGATTACAGCAAGCACACTAGAACTGATAAAACAACGTAGAGAAATGAAGACACAATGGAAAGTGACAAACAACAACAAAGAGAAATATAAATCTTTAACAAAAGAAGTACAAAGAAACATAAAAAAAAGACAAAAAACAATATGTACAAGATTGTTGTGAAAGAATAGAAGGACATCAGAAGTGTAGAAGAGATAGTGAAATGTTTAAAGAAATGAAGACATTGATGAGAAATGTCACATCTAAGCTAAATGTAATTTGTGACAAGATGGGGAATACCTTGACAGAGACAGAGGAAATTCTAGAAAGATGGAAGGAATATTGCAGAGGAATGTATGAAACAACCAACTGTGAAAGCAGATATCAACAGTGTGAATTATTATTGGAGGAGAAAGAACCCGAACCAACAATAGAAGAAGTTTTATCTGAAAAATGGTAAATCACCAGGATGTGATGAGATAACAGCTGAATTTATTAAAGCATGAGGAAAGTAATATACAACAATCTGTCATGCACTATGTAAAAAGATTCAGGTATTTGGCCAAAAGAATGGAAAAGAACTGTATTCATACCACTGCCAAAAAAGGGTAACCTGAAATTATGCACAAACTGTTGCCCTGATTAGTCATGCCACCAAAAACTTTGGGAAATAATGGAAAAAATAGAATTTCCAACACATTTGATACAATTAACATAACTGCTGTATCTAGACCAACAGGCAGCAGTAAGAATAAATGGTGAAGCAACAACTTGGTTTGACATAAAACAAGGGGTCCATCAGGTGTGCATATTGTCATCTTACTTATTTAACTTGTATACTGAAAATATAATGAGGAATGTTAGAGAAGATGTAGACAAAGAATATTACGATGCCATAACAATTGGAGGTTGTGAAATACCAGAAATTAGATATGCTGATGACACAGTATTACTGTCCACAACACAAAAACAGGAATAGAAAAACTAATTATGTCAGCCCATAAGAATAGTGAAGAGCAAAACCTCTATCTTAATGCAAATAAAACTAAACTGATGACAACTGACAAAACAAACAAGGCAGCTGATATAAGTATCAATGAGGCAAAACTGGAAGAAGTGGAGAGTTTTGAATATCTTGGATCACTTGGCTAGTAAAGAATATTAAAGAGAGAAAACTTAAATATTTTGGACACATTAAACGTCATGGTAATCTAGAGAAGACTGTCTTGGGAAATGGGAAAAAGAAAGAGAGGAAGACCAAGGCGAAGATGGCTGCAAGACATCGTTGATGATCTGCAAATGGATGCATCAGCAGCAGGCCATCTTGCTCACAACCGAGAGGCCTACAGGAGTGCTGTTAGGCAGGCAAAGTTCCACAAGGGACATGCAAATGAATGAATGAATGAATAATGAATGAATGAATGAATGAATGTAACACAATAATTGGTGTATAAGTATACAACTATACACTAAACACTGCAGTAAAGCTGTGATACTAGAATGTATAAAATTGGAAAAAAGTAGGAGCAGCTTTATTACTTAACGATTACAAAGTTGTGACGTTTCGGCGTGAGCCTTAATCATACAAAAACATACAGGACGAAGAAATAGGGAGAGGAGATAAAGTATAGATTTACATGAATACTGTAAAAAAAAAAAAAAAAAGTACTTAGCTGTAAATAAGGTGTGGCTTGTCCGACGGTGTGTGTCAGGAATGGATCTGGTAGGACGTGGAAATTGTTTAAATAGAGACCTGTGACATGTGGTCGGTGGGTTGTAACTGGGAGTGGTGGATGGGGAACCGGGGAGGGGAGAGAGAGTGACGCACTACTGGTCTAGCTAGGAGAATTTGAAACAGGTGATTGGGGAAGAGATGTTGCAGAGAAGAGGGGTTGCTGAGAAAATAGCGGGGTTGCAGAGTGATGCTGTGAGGAAGTTTGAAAAGTAAAAAGGGGTGGATTTAGTGGAGAGGTACTATAATGATTGAAGAAGATGATGTTACGTGTAACTAAACAGCGAGTTTAACCCATGTGGTTCCAGCGTCCCATAATTTTGAATGCACCGGTTCTCAAGTGCCAGGCGGCTTGTGTCATCTGCGTGACATTGTTTAATGGCTGTTACCAGAAAATCAGATTTGCCTCTGTGGTTGGGGCCATTGAAATGATTTGGGACTGGTTTCGAAGCATGCTGGGTGATGTCGTATAGATGTTTTTGCATGCGGTCCCCTAATCTGAGGCCAGTCTCACCGATATATGTTATCCTGCATCTTTTGCACACGATGACATATATCACATTTCGGGACTCGCATGTGAATCCCTCATGAAGTGTGAGGATAGTTTTGGGAAAGGTGATTGTTTTCGTTTCCCAAACTACAGGGCAGGTAACGCAGCGGGGGCGGTTACATTTTCTGGTGCCAACATACTTAAGGCTCTGCTTCAAGTGGCTGTGGACGAGGATGTCCTTAAGGTTTGGCTCACGTTTGTATGCCAATAGGGGTGCTTCAGAGAAAATGTTACGAGTGTCGGAGTCGAGTTGGATTATCGGCAGATGACGATAAAGGATTTTCTTAACCATCTGACCGTGTGGGTGGAAAGGCAGTACTAACTTAACTCTGTCAGATGGAGTAACAGGCTTTTTCCTGAATGAATGAATGAACCTTCATGAGTTGGCCACTGTTCATCCTAACAGACTCCATGGTTCAAGTCACCATCATTCTCTAATCATTTTTTTTTCTTTTTCTAATGTCTAAAGTGCTTTGTCTATTATTTTTAGAAGCCTGATCACACAACTCTGTGCTCTATCACTTTACTGTGTGAAAGACTCACTGTTTCTTACCTGAAAAATTTAATCATTTTGTCAATACATTATCCCAGTGGATTGCTTAATATGTTCCCATGCCTCTTTTGCCAGAATTTTGAAACCATCATCATTAGCCCTATTAGGCAATAGTATGAATTTAATGATTTTACATCACATATGGATATATGGAGTGTAACGATGATGATCCATCTACGACATAACATAGCATAACAAATCATAGCATAATGTAACATAACACATGTGGATACCAAGAAACAGAACAGTTTTACAGAAAATTCTAATCTAACAATTTGTTTTAAAACTGCTGAGAGATTTAATCCCATACCCCCATCATTTTTGTAACTGTACCCCAAAGGGTATGGATACCCCTGATTAAGAATCCCTGATTTACATCGTATTTCATATTCTTCCATTCGTCTGGACATGATTCCGTTTCTATGATCTACATTAGTTCTTTATCCGCTGGAATAGATTAGTTCCTTATCTGCTGGAATACATCAGTTCCTTATCTGCTGGAATACATTAGTTCTTGCTTTCAATGTTGTTTTTTTAAAAATACTACTACATAAACATCTATAACAATGTGCTTTGCAATGAGATTAAACTTTTCCATACCTAAAACTGAACAGGGCTAGGGTGCGACTGAATTTCTAACATTTTTTTTTTCCATTTCTGTAAGCACAGTTAAAATTCTTCTTCTTCCTATCTTGGATTTTGGTCTACATACTTTTGGTAACGCTGTCTAATCTTGAAATCAGCCCTGCATAAAGCCCTCTTCAGCTTTTACTGAATGCATGGCTGGGCACGTAACATGAACATCGGGGAAACATGATTTTATTATCTTTTCTGGTGTGTTAGGTCCAACACCCGTACACACACTACTGGGGATTTGCTTATTCAAAGGGAATACACTATAACCTCTAAGAACAAGATAATATGACAAAGCAGATCAAGCATAATTTGAGACAAATAAATAAAGAACTAAGTCAAAACAAAAAAAAATATTCAAAAGTATGAATTAAATTTTGTTTCAGTTAAATCCAGACTCACTTAATCACAATAGTGGAAACTTTCAACCACAAACATTAATGATTCACTAATCCTTCACTAACTTTAAAGAGGACATTGTTAAGAGAGGCCAAATTAATAGGTATAAAATCCCTTGATGAAGTGTGAGGATAGTTTTGGGAAAGGTGATTGTTTTCGTTTCCCAAACTACAGGGCAGGTAACGCAGCGGGGGCGGTTACATTTTCTGGTGCCAACATACTTAAGGCTCTGCTTCAAGTGGCTGTGGACGAGGATGTCCTTAAGGTTTGGCTCACGTTTGTATGCCAATAGGGGTGCTTCAGAGAAAATGTTACGAGTGTCGGAGTCGAGTTGGATTATCGGCAGATGACGATAAAGGATTTTCTTAACCATCTGACCGTGTGGGTGGAAAGGCAGTACTAACTTAACTCTGTCAGATGGAGTAACAGGCTTTTTCCTGAATGAATGAATGAACCTTCATGAGTTGGCCACTGTTCATCCTAACAGACTCCATGGTTCAAGTCACCATCATTCTCTAATCATTTTTTTTTTCTTTTTCTAATGTCTAAAGTGCTTTGTCTATTATTTTTAGAAGCCTGATCACACAACTCTGTGCTCTATCACTTTACTGTGTGAAAGACTCACTGTTTCTTACCTGAAAAATTTAATCATTTTGTCAATACATTATCCCAGTGGATTGCTTAATATGTTCCCATGCCTCTTTTGCCAGAATTTTGAAACCATCATCATTAGCCCTATTAGGCAATAGTATGAATTTAATGATTTTACATCACATATGGATATATGGAGTGTAACGATGATGATCCATCTACGACATAACATAGCATAACAAATCATAGCATAATGTAACATAACACATGTGGATACCAAGAAACAGAACAGTTTTACAGAAAATTCTAATCTAACAATTTGTTTTAAAACTGCTGAGAGATTTAATCCCATACCCCCATCATTTTTGTAACTGTACCCCAAAGGGTATGGATACCCCTGATTAAGAATCCCTGATTTACATCGTATTTCATATTCTTCCATTCGTCTGGACATGATTCCGTTTCTATGATCTACATTAGTTCTTTATCCGCTGGAATAGATTAGTTCCTTATCTGCTGGAATACATCAGTTCCTTATCTGCTGGAATACATTAGTTCTTGCTTTCAATGTTGTTTTTTTAAAAATACTACTACATAAACATCTATAACAATGTGCTTTGCAATGAGATTAAACTTTTCCATACCTAAAACTGAACAGGGCTAGGGTGCGACTGAATTTCTAACATTTTTTTTTTCCATTTCTGTAAGCACAGTTAAAATTCTTCTTCTTCCTATCTTGGATTTTGGTCTACATACTTTTGGTAACGCTGTCTAATCTTGAAATCAGCCCTGCATAAAGCCCTCTTCAGCTTTTACTGAATGCATGGCTGGGCACGTAACATGAACATCGGGGAAACATGATTTTATTATCTTTTCTGGTGTGTTAGGTCCAACACCCGTACACACACTACTGGGGATTTGCTTATTCAAAGGGAATACACTATAACCTCTAAGAACAAGATAATATGACAAAGCAGATCAAGCATAATTTGAGACAAATAAATAAAGAACTAAGTCAAAACAAAAAAAAATATTCAAAAGTATGAATTAAATTTTGTTTCAGTTAAATCCAGACTCACTTAATCACAATAGTGGAAACTTTCAACCACAAACATTAATGATTCACTAATCCTTCACTAACTTTAAAGAGGACATTGTTAAGAGAGGCCAAATTAATAGGTATAAAATCCCTTGATGAAGCTGAAAAGCTCGCTGAAAACAGGGAAAATTGGCAAGCTATCTTGCGAGCCCTATGTGATGTTTAACACCAAGGAACGGATATAAGAAGAAGAATACTTTACTCTTGTTTCTTTTTCACAGTTTAAAAAACAAAAAAAAAGAATACTATTTGGATATTAATAATCTATTTAGACAAGAAATTGGAATTAGAAGACAAATAATGTGATACCACAGTCGAAATCAATGAAAAGAGCTCTGTAAAGAATAAAGTCTATGAATAACTCTAAAAATGTGGAACAAGCACCACCTAAGCCCTTTAAGCTAAACTTAACCACTCAACTCCCTTGGCTAAACTTAATAACCAAGGGCCCCCCCCTAGACTAAACATAATCATCCAAATCCCTAGGCTAAACTTAATAACAAAAGCCTCTAGGCTAAACTTAGCAAGGACCCCTCCCCTCTCCCCTTCAACCTATACCATCCATCTCCTGATAAATGACCTGCTTCCCCTATAGTTGTGATCCATACTATCACTGAGTTTGTATTACACTTTTGGCTACCATAATGTGCTAGTGCTGCAATAATTGTTATAAATGAACTAATAATCTGCATTTGCAACAAATAAATGTTATTATGTATGTGTGTTTCTTAAAATGTATATAAAATATTTATGACAAAATGTGCATGTAACAATAAAAATGTTTGTTATATCTGTTCATGCTTTTCGATTCTCAAACATCTAATGCATATTGTATGTGGCCCTTATCATCAGCAAGTCAGGCAATCCCTGCTATGGAAGATAATAAAAACAAGCAATGGAAAATAAGAAAAGAAAGTAAAAACGAAGCATGCATGGAAGGAACCAGAATGTTATCAAGAACATGCCTGACAGAACAGAAATAGCTGAAGTAAGAAAGTAAGATTTATGAGAATTAGATTTATTGATTTTACCAGACTTTTTAATTACCTTGTTGTCAACTTTTCATTTTTTGGTGAAAACAAAAGCTGTAGAATTTTTTTTTAGGTAACCAAATGCATGGGCCATTGTGCTAAGAAACTGTGGTTTAGTAACTACTAAAATTTGCCTTGTACAAAGAATTTCATGAATTACAGCAATTATCACATGTACATACAACAAAATTCTGGCTATTCTTTAGTACTTCTTTAAAATCTGTATGTTTTTAAAAGCATTATTAAACAATCCTAGCACTGCAGAAAGAAAAACAATTTCACAGTATTTTAATCCTTTACTACTACTTTTTTCAAAATTTTTAACACTTTCAGTGAAGGGCCACTTTATGTACTACTTTATTTTTTCCAATTTTGGTTTGTTCACATGAAGTTGTTTTCAGATTCCTTGTATTGTGACTGTCAAATTTAGTTTATAAAACATAATTTAATGCATGAACAGATAACAATCTGAAATTAGTAACATAGTGTGTTTTTCAAATGAGCTTATCTACAGATAATTTTGACATAGTGTAGCAAACATCACTACTCAAACTCTGACTAAGCACATGAAAGACTTCAATAAATACAAAATATCCTTCTGATGAAAGAGCATTGTGAGTGAAGCCAAGTGCAAACAAGGGTAATAAAAAAAACAAACTATAAAACAACACAGAACTGGTGTCATAAGTTGCTGTGTACTAGGTCATGTACTGAGGCAATCAGCACCCAATGGGCATGTCTGGTTTGTAGTGATGATAACAACTAACCAGCTAAGTAAGTAAACACTCAAATGAACTAATGAGCTGTAAACGCGGCAAAAAAAAGGTAATGAATATTGTTCATTTAAAAATCATTAGAAGTGTTTTAAGCAAACGTTCCTGGCCAAAATATATTCTTATCGCTGAATATGGTCCTATCGCAGAATACGGTTCTGCCACAGTGCATATTCCTGTCACATATGCAGGAAACTGCTGTAGAAAGCAAACAACAACAACAACACAGCTCCTCAGATCATCAGAGGTCCTCCACCTAATTAATGACGCTGTTCCGATACGTCTGGAGCAAAGTGCACTACTTCTACTGTCCATGAAATGTGGGTATGAAAATGACAATGAAGTCTAAGTAATAAAATGTCAACAACAACAACAACAACAACTGGTGATTAACTTTACTTACCAAACTGACAGCGGAAAACCCACAGCATGTGGTTGCGCTTACCGATATTTACGACCTTTAGAATGACCACAAGCCGTAACATTTCAAGATCTTTAAAATGACCACAAGGGTGGTCTGATAAACGCAAGGCATTAGCCGCTAATCAGGAGGGCGACATGACAGTAAATATGTCTTTAATCAAACGTACAAACTTACAAACATTCACTTACTGCACGAAATATCTTGAAAGGACTATGAAGTTGCCGTTCTGGGGGGGACTTTGTCATCCAGCCCGAGTGCACCATGTTCGTCATCTTAGCCGAGGCTTTCGGGCCTTTCATTAATTCGAATTTCACGAGTAGAAAACTATAAACTTTAAAAAATTCCATTAAGTTACAGAATCACGTTAGAGTCGCTGGAAGCGTACGTCCATGGCGTGTTGCTCGAAACTTGGCAGTCCTAAACACGGTTTTTGTCCTCTTGAATAATGCTACTTCCTAGCGTCAAGGGCGATATGGCTACACACTTGTTGACAAACAGGTAAAGAAGATCTGTCCCAAATCGCCGCCCGAGTCATGTGACCTCGCTCCAGGGGCGTAGGTGAAGAAGGCAGGCGAGGCACGTGGACCGAGGGAGATGGGAAATCTGAGAAGGACTAGTTTGTTTTTTCCATGGTTAAACTGGGGGGGGGGGGGAACTTTTCCTCGCAAATGAACCGCATGCTTCACATTTTGCAAGGGCGTTTTTTTTTTTTTTGCTTTTGTTTTAATTTGCACCTCTGGACCCTTTCACAGTTTGTCACGTGAAGCCTGGGGGTTGCCAACTTTTGCAGGAAACCTTAGTCGGTGGTTGGAACCCCCGCTGTGAGACTGGAGCCATGTTTTGAGGGAATGAAAGGGTTACCAAGCGGAGCGGGGAAAGGAGGCGGAACTGAGTGGAAACACGGCGGACAACACATAAAGGGGAAGTAAGATCCCCAATGCCTGTCGGCACGACACATTATGAATGCGTGACTGAAATCAAAAGAAGGTAAAATGTTAATGGGAAAAGAAGACATTGTGGACAGGTGGACAGAGTAGATCGGTGAGCTATATGGAGGAGAAAGACTAGAATTAACACCAGATGCTGAAAACTGTGATGGACCACCAATACTTGAAGATGAAATCATAGATGCCATCAAGAACATGAAGAAATGAAAAGCGACTGGGCCTGATAATAGAACAATAGAATAAATAGCGGCGCTAGAGGAGATGTCAATAAAAAATAATAACCAAGTTACTGAATGACATTTACAACAGTGGTTATATGTCCAGTGACTTGCTTAAATCCATGTTTATAGCACTACCAAAGAAACCAGGTGCAAAGGAATATGATGACCACCGGACTATCAGCCTCTCGTGTCACTTAACAAAGCTAAGTCTGAGAATCATTATGAGAAGAACAAGGAAAAAGATAAAAATGGAAATAGCAGATGAACAGTTTGGATTTGTTGAAGGAAAGGGAACACACAATGCCATTTATGCTTTACGAACTCTAACAGAAAGAGCTTTAGAAGTACAGAAAGATCTCTACTTATGCTTCATTGATTACACCAAGTCATTCGACAAAGTGAAACATAATGAAATTATTAAAATGCTTGAAGACATTAATATATACGGCAAAGACCTGAGGATTATAAAACATCTATAATGGCAGCAAGAAGCAACAATTCGAGTTGAACATAGAACTGGAAAAAATCAACCTATAAACAAAGGGTGCGACAAGGATGTATACTATCTCCATACATTTTTTCTTTGTACAACGAGACTACTCTAAGAACGATCATCACAGAACCAGGCATAAAAACTGGAGAATACAATATTAACAACCTTCGGTATGCTGACGACACAGTACTGATAGCTGAGAACCAACAAGACCTGCAAAATCTCATGGATAAAGTCGCCAAAGAAAGTGAACAGAAAGGCCTTACTTTGAATATCGAAAAGACAGAGACTATGGTTATATCTAAGAAACAGAATCCACCAACATGCAGTATAAAATTAAATGGAACTATTCTAAAGCAGGTGCAGAAATTCAAATACTTTGGAGCAGTTATAACTCAAGATGTGAAATGCAGAACAGAAATTACAAACAGAATAGGCCAAGCAAAGACTGCTTTTCAGAGAATGAGAAACATATTAGCCAACACATCCTTATCAATGAATGTTAGAAGTCGAGTCCTAAAATGCTATATTGACCTTATCTTGTTATATGGAAGTGAATCATGGACAATAGGCAAGTCTGCACAAAAATCATTGGAAGCAGCAGAAATGTGGTTTATTAGAAGAATGTTGCGAATCCCCTGGACAGCAAAAATAACTAATGAAGAATGTATGAGAAGAGCTGGAGAGACATAAAAATCTTGTCAAAAAACTAAGAGAGAGACAATGCACTTTCATAGGACATGCAATGAGAAGAGGGGACATTGAAAATATTATAACAATAGGAAAAATAGAAGTAAGAAGATCCAGAGGAAGACCAAGAGAAATGATACTGGACAGTCTGACGGGATGGTGTAAGAGGAGATCGCCAACTGAGCTGATGGCCTGCATAAAGGATCGTGTACTCTGGAGAAGCATAATAGCCAACGCCACTCGGCACGGCACATGATGATATTGATGATGATGATGATGATGATGATGATGATGATGATGAGCGTATAATAGACTGAGCTTACTTTTCAGATGAATGTTTTAATGTATAATTAGAAAATTGTTAGACATGAATATTCTAGTAACATGCACACATGGCCATGATGCGACAATAGATCAAATATGAAAGGAAAACATTCAAGAATGCAGCAATGTATTAGAGACTTCAATCAGAGTTTTTAAAAAATCTTTTTTCTGCCCTTGATGTTCTCACCTTCTCATCTTAGTTGTTAATGTTGCCGCAGTTTCATCGGGAAGTTTGTTTGTGCTTTTTTTAACAATTCCGAAACGATATTCTTCTTAGCGTGAACACTGCGTTGGTGAACTCTAATAAAAAAAAAACATATTACAGCTCTAGTACTCCAACACAGAGTATCTCTCTCTCTCTCTCTCTCTCTCTCTCTCTCTCTCTCTCTGAACCTTAAGTGCCCAGGGCACATGGGGCTTCCGCAAGGGTTTTCCACAAATGCCTGTCTTTCGCCTTTTTTTCTGCTCTTGCCCAGGTGAGCCCTCTATTGCTCAACATCCTTTCTGTTGTTCTTCTCCATGTCTCTTTTGGTCTACCCTTACTTCTGTTCCCCTGTGGTGTCCATCTTAGTGCTATTTTTGGTAGTGAGTTGTCAGTCATTCGGAGCACATGTCCCAACCATCGCCAGCGTCTTTCCTCAATAATTGTTGTCAGTGGTTTCATCTGCATTTCTGCCAATAAGATGTTATTTCTTATGGTGTTTGGCCAAAATATTTTTTTAATTCTACGTAAACATTTAGTCTGGAAAGAATTCAACTTGTTTTCTATGGTTTTGGTGATTTTCCAGCATTCACTTCCATAGAGTAGTACACTTAGAACATTACTCTTAAATATCCTGATTTTCATATTTATGCTTAGTTTATTTGATTTCCATATATTCTGTAGCATTGCAAAAGCCTGGTTTGCTCTAGTAAGTCTGCTGTTGATGTCCTCTGTGCTGTCTCCATTTTCTACTACTCTGCTGCCAAGGTATACAAATTCGTTGACCTCCTCCACTAACTTGTTATCTACTCTGAGTACATTTCTGTTGTTCACATTTTGCTTCATTAACTTTGTCTTTCCTATGTTGATCTTTAGTCCTATGTTGTTTGCATTCTGGGTTAACTTGTTTATTTTATCTTGCATATCTTTGTGAACACAGAGTATACACTTCTTACAAATTACAGCTAAGTGCTTTTTTTTTTTTACATAGCATTCATCAAATATATAATTATGGCTCACGCCGAAACGTCGCAACTGTGTACTCGGTAATAAAGCTGTTCCTACTTTGTTCCTAGTTTATCACATTTTGATATGACAGCTTTACCCCAGAGTCTCCGTGTATAGTTATAGATACTCATAAACTAATTATTGTGTGTTACTAAACCACAGAGTACCTCCAAACTGGGAATCTATAATCGAAGCCATTCGATATTTTATTAACGAATTTTATGTTTTGTTAGAAATTGCTGATAATGAATCTGTGGGGATGGGAGGGGGGAGGGGGGGAATAACAAGACATGAAATGCCCTTGAAGTCAGAGATTATAAATTGTTATGTTGTATTGTTATATGGCGCTGCGATTTAAACGAATTAATGTCGCTAGTATAAGTGTGTATACCCACAAAAGAACAAATATATCCATTCTACAAGAACTTAATATTGAAGAAGGCTGGCTAGTAAAGAAGCTTAGAGAGAGAAAACTGAAATATTTTGGATACATTAAAGTGGTTATTGACCACACGTGCTGAATTTTAATATCGCTGATTTTCTTTTCATAAAAATTCTGTGAAAAAATAGTTATATATATCGCTTCTCGGCCTTTTGGCTATTTTAATCATATACCCTCATCACACACGTGGTAAAGTTATCTAGCAAGCCCATGCGGGCATTAAAAAAAATAAAAGTTATTATTGGCGCAGTTTTAACATAAAGTACTGAAACCAGAGGCTTTTTCAGGTTTTTTTTTCCATAAGAACCATTGTACAATTTAGTTTTTCGTATTTCATGAAGTTCCAACTTTGTTTATATTTGTTGTAATGATAATATTTTCACCTAAAGAACTGAAAATAGAGGCAAATGGCTGATAAAGCGTGGCCAGTTTTGCTGGTGGAAAAGAAAGCATATAAATAATGAAAACATCTGGATATCGTGATGTCAGCATGAAGTTTATTGTTTATATTTTTTTAATAACTCGTATATTTCTTCCTGTCACATATTATATTGGACAGAAATATGCGATTGTTTAAACATTAGAATCAAACACCACCCTTCAGTAACAAATACGCAGACGTAAACAGTTTCTTTAAAAATCTGACATATTCTCACGAACACAAAACTGAACAGAGTTCACAAAATCATAAGAGTAATCGCTCTTTATTTTGTTATAGTTATTTAGCATGTTGAAGCACGCTAAAATATATTGCATCAAACTTTGTTTAATAAGTTGTATATCTTTATGATTATCACTAATTCAATTGTATAAGAACTATTGCTTTTATGTTACTTACTTTGGAATAAATTGTATGTTTCTGATAACATTTTAGCAGTTGAAATATTTGGATATATTCGGTGTAATTCCACCAAGAACACAAAACACAAAATAAGAAGTGCTGTATATAAGCAAACCCGTATGTATTGTAAGTGTTCAGCCTTCTCGGGGAAACCCGGTTCGTTACCGGCTTTTAACCCATACCGTGTTAAGACTCACAGAGCCCAGGTCCTCGTAGAGTCAACTAGAGCCTGGTTGACTTGTAAAGCTTTGGGTCGCGCGAGGTTCCTCCCATAACACACGGGTCGAGGGTTATTATGCTGGGGTGGTAAGGTGGGCGGTGGCGGATCACTACACGCACATCAAAACATCACCATGTGACTGGAGTGGCTTATAGTGTCTAGAGCTTCTAGTGTCTAGGCACTATCTCACAGTCCATCCAGTTGCTGCTTCACGCTTCCTGGTACTTGTGACCGCATTCAGCGTTGGGCGGGGAGGGTATCCATAGCTGGGAGCGCATTACCACTTCTTTTTTTTTCCTTGCCGCATAAGTTGGAAGTACTCTTTTTTATATAAACCTGCAATTAATGATAACATTTCTTGGGCGTATAAGTGCTGTTATTCGTGCTTATTTGCGAAATATAATGACTAGAAGATCTGGATCACGTCTTTGTGAATTTTGTAATTTACTCTGGATATTCGGAGCCCAAGAATGTTAACTATGTTCACGTTCAAGCTGTCATGTGAAATTGTACCCTTAGATATTAGGCAAGTAATTACCAGTATTTTGCAAGGTGTGTGGTTTCCTCAGAGTATGGCCAATCCACCTCCACTTCATAGATATGATTTGTAGGTTCATATGTTGTTCTTGTCCTGCCCTTTCCCAGACCTCCTTGCTCCTGATCTTGTCTTGCCATTTAACGTTTAAAATACTCATCAACCACTAGTTCATGAATGTTTGTATCGTCTGTTGTGTTGTCTTGGTCATATAAGGAGACTGGGGGATAGGCCAACGACCTGTTCCCAGTTTAAAAAAAAAGAACAAAAACAAAACTGGAGAATTACAGAAACATGGAGAGGAAAACCAGTAGTTGATGAGGACAGTTAAATGTCAGCTTTCTCATCTTATAACTAAATAATATCAGCTTTCTAATCTTATAACTAAATAATAGCAGCTTTCTAATCTTATAACTAAATAATATCAGCTTTCTCATTTTATAAGTAAATAACATCCTACCATCACAATCAAAAATGAATTACTCACATTTACTAAACTATTCATTTTCTACCTTAATTTATTATAAACAATTCATCATCATCATCATCATCATCATCATGCGCCATGTCAGTGGGCGTTGGTTGTCTTGCTTCTCCACTGTCTCATTTCTTGATATTTTCCATCAGCTCATTGATTTCTTGATGTGCTCTGTCAATGATTTGTTTTCTTGGTCTTCCTCTGCATCTCTTCCCATTTATCTTCCCTGTTGTTATGATGTTTTCAAGGCCTCCTCTTCTCATTTTATGTCCAATGAACGATGGCTGCCATTTTCTCATGGATTTAATTAGGTTCCAGCCTACATTTGCTTTTGCCAGATACTCCCTACTGGTCATCTTAATTATCCATGTTATTCTTAACATTCTTCTAATGAACCACATTTCTGTTATCTCTAGCGATCTTTCCATCGATGTGCTGACTATCATGGCTTACTTTCTTAGAGAAGGATGGGCTCAAAATAAAACTCTCTGTTTGGTGACAGAGATGCATTGCACAAAATATTTTTCATTTGTTTGAAAGGAATGTTGTTTTGGTTCAGCATATTTTATTCTTGATTTTTTTTAGAGCTGCTTTTCTCATCTGATGTTACTCGAGTAAAAGTAAAAGTAAAGATAGTCCCATAGCAAATGCCGTAGGGGGTGAAGCGTTAGAGACCTCATTATGCTGGGTCATCAGCGTATGAGGTAGGGTGACCAGTTCCTTGATTATAATGTCATGTGAGGTAGGGTGACCAGTTCCTTTCCTCGCTGCCTTTACTTCCCAGATTTTCTCTGGTACCCATTTTACGAGGCTGGGTCGACCTCGGGGCCGTATTGGTCGGAAAAAAAAAATCCCGCTCAGCTGGGGATTCGAACCCTCGACCATTTGGTTGCTAGACGAGTGCTCTAACCACTACGCTAGCCGGCCCGTACTCGAGTACCAAGACATTTAAACGTATGCACTCGTATCAAGAGTTTCTTGCACTATAACACTGGCTTTAGACAGGTTTTTCTTTAGTGATACGACCGTTCTTTCTGTTTTGTAGCTATTTAGGGTGAGTTCTTTCTTCTCATTTTCTGTCACTCTCTCTCTCTCTCTCTCTGAACCTTAAGTGCCCAGGGCACATGGGGCTTCCGCAAGGGTTTTCCACAAATGCCTGTCCTTCGCCTTTTTTTCTGCTCTTGCCCAGGTGAGCCCTCTATTGCTCAACATCCTTTCTGTTGTTCTTCTCCATGTCTCTTTTGGTCTACCCTTATTTCTGCTCCCCTGTGGTGTCCATCTTAGTGCTATTTTTGGTAGTGAGTTGTCAGTCATTCGGAGCACATGTCCCAACCATCGCCATCGTCTTTCCTCAATAATTGCTGTCACTACTGATCTAATAATTTCTGTAGGCTCTTTTACTTCTATCTATTAGTACTGTATTATCTGTATTGGTACTGTATTATCTGTATTAGTACTCTATTACCTGTATTAGTACTCTATTATCTGTATTAGTACTCTATTATCTGTATTAGTACTGTATTATCTGTATTCATCATCATCATCATGGCCTTTTACTTCCTTGAGAGAATAGGCCACAGATAAAGGCTCTCCAGTCATCCCTGTTCTTGGAATTGTTCTCTGCTTCCTTCCATGTGTATCCCTTGTCTCTGAGCACTGTCATAATTTCTCTCCTCCAAGTAAATCTAGGTCTTCCTCGTTTTTCTATTTCCTTGAGGATTCCATGTCAGTGCCTGTTTTGCTATGTTGATGTCAGGTTTCCTCAAAGTGTGACCAATCCACCTCCACTTCCTAGACATCTGTATTAGTACTGAATTATCTGTATTAGTACTGTATTATCTGCATATCACAGTATGTAGTAGCCTCAAACTCAAACTCAAAATCCTAATTTTTTTTTTTAATCTGAAGTGTTATTAACAACAAAAACCACACCAAGGAGCTGACTGCGATAGTTACCATGATCCATTATGTGGCAAAAATAGGAGTAAAATTAAAGAAAATATACAGAAGAACGAAAAACATCAAGCTTGACATGGACCCATATACAAGCAGTGAAGAACTATAGGACAGATACACACCTATGCTTATGAAGAGGCACAATGCATTAGCAAAAATACAAAGCATTGATCAACAGTAGGAAATGCTATGAGATTCAATCTATCAGATAGGAAAAGAAATAATACTTCTGAGAAAATAAAACTCAAGGATGAAATGGGTGATATCAGAAATACTGCAGGTCAGAGGGGGAAAAAAAAGACATTTTAAAAAGGACAAAGAAAAATATGACATGACTGACAAAGAGCTAAAAAGCAAATGCAAACAAGCTAATGTAGACTCATCATCATCAGGTGCCGAGCCTAATGGCGTTGGCTATTATGCTTCTCCATAGTACACGATCCTTCATGCAGGCCATTATCTCAGTTGGTGATCTCCTCTCACACCATCTCGTCAGACTGTCCAGTATCATTTCTCTCGGTCCCCCCACCCCCAACCACTGCCAATTCTTCCCTCTGTTTTTTCTATTATAATATTTTCAATGCCCCCTCTTCTCATTGCATGTCCTGTGAAAGTACATTGTCTCTCTTTGAAAAGATTTTTTTTTTGTATCTCCCTCTCTTCTCTTCTCATTCTCAATTAGTTATTTTTGCTGTCCAGAGGATTCGCAACATTCTTCTGATAAACCACATTTCTGCTGCTTCTAATGACTTTTGTGCAGACCTGCCTATTGTCCATGATTCACTTCCATATAATAAGTTAGGTTCTCTCTCTGTCTCTCTCTCTCTCTCTCTCTCTCTCTCTCTCTGAACCTTAAGTGCCCAGGGCACATGGGGCTTCCGCAAGGGTTTTCCACAAATGCCTGTCCTTCGCCTTTTTTTCTGCTCTTGCCCAGGTGAGCCCTCTATTGCTCAACATCCTTTCTGTTGTTCTTCTCCATGTCTCTTTTGGTCTACCCTTACTTCTGTTCCCCTGTGGTGTCCATCTTAGTGCTATTTTTGGTAGTGAGTTGTCAGTCATTCGGAGCACATGTCCCAACCATCGCCATCGTCTTTCCTCAATAATTGTTGTCAGAAGTTAGGTTCAATATAGCATTTTAGGACTCGTTTTCTAACTGAAAGTGGACTGCCCGTAGTTATTGTTTGTTATGAATAAAGTCCCAAACCCAGCCTTTCTCCCTGATTTAGAAGTAAACTAACCTTGACCCATGTGTCGCATTTGTTGGTTTAGTATTTTCATCAGAGTCACTACTATCATCTGATGACTCCTCAAGTATCCACTCATCTTTACTGCTTGAATCAACATCGATTTCAAGTTCGTAATCGGAATCTGACTCCATGTCAGCAAAATGTAGAAATTGGTACACGATGAAGAGTTCTTCCAGCTACAAAAATGCCGGCATTTTTTGTTTCTTTGCTCAGATTTTGCCACGTGATATTTCCATATTTCCAAGACAAAAATATTATAAACGTATTTGTTTCCACCCAAAGCGAAATTAAGACTTCTTTTAATAAATAAAAGTATTTAGAATATCACCAATTTTTTTTAAAGTATTAATTTTCACTTACCAAATCCATCGATCACTAGAGAAGTCAATCAATCAATCAAGTGGCGTGGCGTAGGCGATCATTTCTCTCCATAATTCCTTGTCTTTAGACTTGATTATGAGATCCGCCGGTGACTTTCCTTCTAGTCACACTGACAGGCCACCCAGTAACTTTTCTATCTGTCTTCCTCTGTCTCTTCTTCCTTCGATTTTTCCAGTTGCCACAATGTGTTCCAATTTTCCTCTTCTCAGAAAATGTCCTACAAATCTCGCTTGTCTACCTCTGATATTTGCTGTAATTTGCCTTTTAACTCCAGCCTCTCTTAATACTTCTTCGTTGCTTTTCTTAACTGTCTATGGTACCTTCAACATCCTTCTTATGAACTACATTTCAATGGCATCTATTTCTCGCTGTACTCTCTTATTCATAGACCATGCTTCACATCCATAAAACAAAATTGGCTCTATGTAACATTTAAGTACTCGGAATCTTGTTTCCATTGATATGTTGCATAAGATGTTTCTCATTTTCTGGAATGCTGACTTGGCCTGAACATGTCTGCTTTTTATTTCGTTGTGACATTTGAAATCAGCTGTTATAATTGTTCACTAGAGAAAATAATTCCATATTCCTGTCAAACATTCAAATAAATATTATGCCCGACAAAAGAAAAAATAAATTATCAGGCAATAAGCATCGCAAGCTGAAACTGAAAAATGAATCAGTTATTCAAACACAACCTGGAGCTTTGCACAAACATCTAAAAATTGAAGCAGCTTATGCAGTGAAAGAGAATCATTCATTCATTCATGTGACATGTACAGAATGTTGTCCCTCTCACAGCTTCCCCCCCCCCCCTTTTTTTTTGCATGCAATACGGTCTTGCGCAAGTTGACCGGCATCTTGCAGTGACACATTGAGACTTTCCATGATATCCTGAGTCCATCTGCGGCAAGGTCGTCCCTTTTCTCTTTTGCCAGGCAATACGCCTTCTACTATCAACCTCTTCAAGCTATTGTCTCTTGATGTGGCGGAAGTATCTCAGCTTTCTAATTTTCATGGTGTTAACGTTAAGTAATAAAGCTGTTCCTACTTTTTTCCTAGATTATACATTTGTAGAGGTTGGGTGGACCCCGGGGGCTTTTTGGTGTGTACCAGAAACTGGACTTGTAAAAGTAAAGGTAAAATTCCTGTTTCCATGCCATTAAGGTACACTGGGACTTGTAAAAGTAAAGGTAAAATTCCTGTTTCCATGCCATTAAGGTACACTGGGACTTGTAAAAGTAAAGGTAAAATTCCTGTTTCCATGCCATTAAGGTACACTGGGACTTGTAAAAGTAAAGGTAAAATTCCTGTTTCCATGCCATTAAGGTACACTGGGACTTGTAAAAGTAAAGGTAAAATTCCTGTTTCCATGCCATTAAGGTACACTGGGACTTGTAAAAGTAAAGGTAAAATTCCTGTTTCCATGCCATTAAGATACACTGGGACTTGTACCACCGAATAGTAGACCGAGCTCCTAACCACTCCGCTAATTATGCCACCTCTACTTGTGATGAACGTATGATAATGTAAGCCTTGGGTGTCCAACTTCAGTGGCCCCAACGATCACAACTGTATGAGAAACTCGGATGGCCGGCCGCATATAAGTAACTCTTTTTTTTTTCAGAGTGTACAAAAATTAGAAAAAAAAGTGCGAGTTATGAAGTAAATATGCAGTGACTGTTTTTATTTAGCGTTTCGTCTTCTAAAATGTTTTAACACATTTAAAAAACTTACATCGCTTCATTAGAACATCCCTGAAGTTAGTAATGTATGTATATTTACTTCTTTCAAAATTCTGTTATTCTGTAATACATTTATAACCCCCTCCCCCACCCCACCCCCAATTAATTCACTCTAAGTGCCATGCCGCGTGTCGTAGGCGATCATTTCTCTCCACAGTTCCCTGTCTTTTAGACTTGATTATGAGATCCGCCGGTGACTTTCTTCCTAGCTACACTACACTGACAGCCCATCCAGTACCTTCTCTCTCTCTCTCTCTCTCTCTCTGTCCGTCTGTCTGTCTTCCTCTGTTTCTTCTTCCCTCAGTTTTTCTATTTGCCACAGTGTGTTCCAGTTTTCCTCTTCTCAGGAAATATTTAATTCATAAATTGTTATTAAAATGCTGTTAATGGTCTGAAATGCTGAATCAGTCAGTCAGTCATTTGCATGTCCCTTAAAAGGAACTTATGTGTTTCTCAGCTGTTTTGTTGAGTGTCCAGGTCTCATAGGCATGGTGAAGCATGAATGATGAGAATACCATGGACAGCCAAGAAAACAAATACTGAAGCTTACTTTAATTTTTTTTTTCAACTTTTAAAATTTCTCTTCTCTCTCCCCCCCCCCCCCCCCCCTTATACACTGCATGGCTCTGCTAGACAATTGTACCACGATCATGTGGTGAGGGCTTTCAGATTAAAATCTTAGCCTGGAGGGAAGAGCCATCTTGTTGATCATGGGACCTTCCGTGCCAGGGGTAAACCACAGATGTTTCAATATTCAGTTGTTTTTTTTTTAAGACGACGAAAGCAACAGGTCGTGACCCGGTGGTACTGCAAACCTGGTCCACTCATAACCAGATGTGGACCTTACCCCCGGGCATTCAATGTGCAGGGCAAGCCTCGTGCATCTCGTTTAGTTAAAATATAATGAAGCTTTTGTTTTACCAAAGGGCATGTTTATCAGGAAGCCCCATGTGCCCTGGGCACTTAAGGTTCAGAGAAAGAGAGAGAGAGAGAGAGAGAGAGAGAGATGTTTATCAGGGTACCTGGCAAGAGGACACTTTGACCTCAGCCACTTTGATCTTAGCCAAAATATGTTTTTAAAAATGTTACCTGTTAATCTGGGAACTGCGCTGGGGACGGTACAATTCTTGGGATCGGCCATGATTATGACTGTTCCAAACGCATACAATTTTATATACCATTTGTAATTATATAATACACAGAGAATCATTATGGAAAATTTTAAGAATATATGGAATACCGTCTAAGATTGTTAACATCATTAGTGACCTTTGCAATGGACATGTTTGTGCAGTCAATACAGACGAAGGAATGAGTGAATAGTTCCAGATTGAAACAAGAATGTATATTATCTCCCTTGGTTTTTGGAATTGCCATAGACTTCATAATGAAAAAAAAAATTGCACAGGTAAAAACTGGCATTGATTATGTACGTGAGATCCAACTGGAAGATCTTGATTTTGCAGCTGACATAACTCTTATCAGCGACAATATGAAATCAATGCAAGTAAAAACAGATAACCTGTCCTCAATGGCTAGTAAAATAGGATTTGAAATTAACAAGGATAAAACAAAAATAATGAAGGTTCTCATTAACAACGAAGGACAAATATACGTAGAAGGAGCACCCGTTGAAGAAGTAAACCATTTTGCATGTCTCAGCAGCTACACAGACCACAATGGTGACACCAGAAAAGAAGTTAGAATTCGAATTGTCAAAGCAGCATTGACCTTCATTAATCTTGAGAACATATGGCATTCAAAAGTTATAAGCGCAAAAACCAAGTTAAGATTATTCATTTCAAATGTAATATCCATCTTCATTATGCATGTGAAAGCTGGAAAACAACTAAAGAAATAGACAAGAAATTCGACTCTTTCGAAAACAAATTCCTAAGGAAAATACTCGGTATAAAATGGAATGAATTCAAGAACAGCGCAGAGATAAGACAGATGAGCAAACAACAACCTGTCTCATGGTTGATCAGAAAAAGAAGATGGACATATGTCGATCATGTGATGAGAAGAAACAATCAGAATCCTCAAACAAGCTATCAAATGGAACACAACAGGCCAAAGAAAAAGAGGTCGACCACGTGAAACTCTAAAGAGGACATTGTTAAGAGAAGCCAGATCAGTGGGCATAACATCCCTTGATGAGACTGAAAAACTCGCCGAAGACAGGACATCTTGGGGGAACTATCACGCGGGCCCAAAGTGACGTTTATTGGCACGGAAGTATAGCCGAATGTTTGATCCGTATTTCTGGTTTATTATTTTTAAACTTTAGGCAGGGGCGATAAGTCAGAAGGCGTGCAGAATGTACTGACTGTGGCGAAGCAAAAGGGGTTCAAGATCCTGCGAAAGACAAAAAAGCTGAAACCATTTAGCGTGGAAGCATTGCAGGAAGCAAAAGTGAGTGGAAGTGTATCTCTGAGATATTTGCATGTAAAACAGTGCATTCTTAATACAAATCTGGACTGTCGTGTTCAGAAATGTCCCATAATTTCTCTTCTTTGCCCAGCCTCCCTTTGAACTTCTTGTTTTCTTGGCTGTCCATGGTATTCTCACCATTCTTCTTATGAACCACTTCTCCGCTGTTTCCAGCAGATTTGAGTGCTCTTTATTACCGTAATTAACACCAGATGAATTATTCGAGAAAAGATCATTACAGCGAATTTCAGTTTGCATGGCACGAAGAGTTTTTGGTATAGTATAGCATTACTAACAGACAGTCGGAGGTTTATTATTGACATTTTAAAAATGTACTTGCAAAGCAGTGGGGATTATATTACTGACTTTTTGGTACACTTTGTGTTGCTCACTAATACCATATCCCTATGTGCCTCTAAGGTTTGACAGGGTTACCTTTACTTTCTTTTTTGTTGTTGTTGTTATCTGTTATTGAATTTTCAGATGGAGCATTGTTTGATTGAGTATATTTATACATTTAGTCCTGTATACTTACACCAAAAAACTATAATACTAGCACCAGTGCTTCTTTAAACATCAAATAAGTTTTGTTTTTTTTTTGGTGTCGTTTATAAAGTAAGTTATCATCATCTTGTGCCCTCTCCCTATGGACTGCTGACTGCATTGATCCTCCAACTTATTCTCTCCTTCATTTTTGTTGTACACCTGGGAAAGTTCAGTCCAGTCTTATCTCTTTACATTGACCACATCTATAATATTGTTGGCCTTTTGCTCTTTTTCCTTGTACTTTTTTCCTTCTAGTGTGGTTTTCATCTTTGTATTATGTCTCTTTCTGTGGCCAAAATATTTGAACTGCCTGGTTCTAATTTTTTTTTTCTTATTAGCCTCTGTTGATTTTGTACTTCTTTGTTTTCTTTTCTGTTGATGAAATTCATTCTATTCTCCTGTATGTCCACATTTCAGGCACCTCATTTTGAAACAAATGCATGTTGTGATTCAGAAAACAATCAGAGAATCCCCAAACAAGCTATCAAGTGGAGCACAACAGGTCGAAGAAAAAGAGGTCGACCACGTGAAACTCTAAAGAGGACATTGTTAAGAGAAACCATTTCAGTGGGCATAACATCCCTTGATGAGATCGAAAAACTCGCTGAAGACAGGACATCTTGGTGAACTACTTTGCAGGCCCTGTGCGACGTTTAACGGCGCGGGAAGGATGTAAGATGTAAGATTCAGAAATCTTTGAGATGAAGATGCATTATGAGGTAGCAATCAGTGACTTATAGCTGACTGCTTGTGTTAGGGTTTACAAGCCATAGCCAGTCAAGACCCTATATCACCTCTCTGTTGGTTCCTATAGTAACAGACAGCTGGAGAGGAATCACTACAGTTCCCATGGCAGTGGAGTCTGATAAAGAAGTATTACATCCCCCCTCCCATTGTGTTTATAAACCTGTATTTTCATTTGTTAACAGCTAAGAAACCTAAATAGCAATATGGAAAATCAGATAGAAAAAAAAACTTAAATATTTTGGACACATTAAACACCATGATAATTTAGAGAAGACCATCTTGGAAGGGTACATAATGGGAAAAAGAAAGAGGAAGACCAAGGTGAAGATGGCTCCAAGACATCATTGATAATCTGCAAATGGATGCATCAGCAGCAGGCCATCTTGCTTACAACCAGGAGGCCTACAGGAAAGCTGTTAAGGAGGCAAAGTTCCTTTTAAGGGACATGCAAATGACTGACTGACTAAACAGCTAAAATAATGTCTTCATTTTGATTTTGTTTATATAAGAGAAATTATGCCAAGTGGATTATTTTCTGTGCACTTCCAGGTAACATGCTGTGTAGTCTCTGTCACAAACTTAGTCAGGTGTGTCAGACAGCAGCAGGCTCTAGACTTCCCTGGACCTGGTCTAGATGTAAATATTATCACAGTGTCTTAACTCAGAAGTGTAACCCCGAGGAGACTGTCACTGCAGCACTGGCAAGAGTATGTTCATCATGCAGACCAGTGGCTTGTGGCTATTCAACAGACAGTCCACAGGTGGCTAAGTGGGAGAAACCTGAGGGATATGATACAAAGATAATGGTTTATCATCCACTTGTCAAGGAGAAGGTGCCTCTAGTTCTTCGCCAGGAGAAGCTGGCTCAGTGGTAAGTTATCCCTGAGTGAACTGAGTAAATTATCCTTGTGTAAACCATGTAAGTTATCCTTACATGAACAGTGGTAAGTTAACCCTAGAGTGAACTGAGTAAATTATCCTTGTGTAAACCATGTAAGTTATCCTTACATGAACAGTGTTAAGTTATCCTAACATGAACAGTGGTAAGTTATCCCTGAGTGAACTGAGTAAATTATCCTTGTGTAAACCATGTAAGTTATCCTTACATGAACAGTGTTAAGTTATCCTAACATGAACAGTGGTAAGTTATCCCTGAGTGAACTGAGTAAATTATCCTTGTGTAAACCATGTAAGTTATCCTTACATGAACAGTGTTAAGTTATCCTTACATGAACAGTGGTAAGTTATCCCTGAGTGAACTGAGTAAATTATCCTTGTGTAAACTATGTAAGTTATCCTTACATGAACAATGTTAAGTTATCCCTGAGTGAACTGAGTAAATTATCCTTGTGTAAACCATGTAAGTTATCCTTACAAGAATAGTGTTAAGTTATCCCTGAGTGAACTGAGTAAATTATCCTTGTGTAAACCATGTAAGTTACCTTATATGAACAGTTTTAAGTTATCCCTAGAGTGAACTGAGTAAATTATCCTTGTGTAAACCATGTAAGTTATCTTCACATGTACAGTATTATGTTATCCTCTCATGAACAGTATTAAGTTATTTTTACATGAACAGTGTTAAGATATCCTGACAAAAATAAGTTGTCCTTAAGTTAACTAAGTTGTCCTTAAGTGAGCTAAGTTGTAACTAAGGAACTGAATTGTCCCTAAATGAAATAAATTGTTCTTGGGAGTTGTCCCAAAGTGAAATAAGTTGTCCATAAATTTGTCCCTAAGTTAACTCAGTTGTCCCTAAGTGAACTGAATTGCCTTCAGTGAACTAAGTTGTCTGTAACTGAACTAAGTTGTCCTAAAGTTAACTAAGTTGTCCCTAAGTGACCAGAGTTGTCCTTAAGTGAACCAAATTGTCACTAAGTGAAGTATGTAAGTTGTCTCTAAGTAACTGTATCAGTTGCACCTAAGTGAGCTGTATAAGTTATCCCTATGTAAGCTATTTCAAAGTTAACTGTAAGTTTCCTATAAATGAACTGTATGAGCTTTCCCAGAGGGAAGTGAGTAAACTAAACTTTGAATTTCTTGTTTGATATTAAAGGTATGCCTGTGGACCTACAGTTTACGACAGTGCACATATAGGCCATGCTAGCTCCTATGTACGACTGGATATTATACGGCGGATTATGAGCAGTGTTTTTGATATTGACACCATTTTTGTGATGGGAGTGACGGACATTGATGATAAGATCATTAATAAGTCAAAAGAGGTATGTGGATAAAAGGAAGGATGGGAAAACATCTTGAGTGTTTGCAAATATGTAATACTCAACATAGAAGGTATGAGGATGAGTAAAAAAAATAACTGCAAATCAAGGAAAAATCACTGAAAAAACATGGAGATACTTTTTTTACTCACCATTGAATCCTTTTATATACTTTCAGTGGTCATGTCCCTTGATTTGTTGTTATATTTTGATTTGTGTTATAATAAAGTTAGTTTGTCACCTGTTTTCTTTCAGTTACATTTCCATGAAGCTTTTGATATTTCTTCTTTGGTTTTCCAAGGTTATAGTTTTATGTCCAGTGGACAACAAGAAGATTGAGTAATTTTTGTGTGTTGGTGTTTTCTTTCACCTGCCTTGTCATCAGATTTTCCTGTTGTTTTTGACTCAGAACATTTTAGTGATCATTTAAACTTCACCATCATTCAGAGTCGTACTCTATGATGAAGGAGCTCATGTACCTTCATAATGGGGAGCAAAGATGCATCTGATTTGACAGTCAGTGACCCATAGCTGAAGTACTCGCATCAGGATTGGTGAACCGTAGCCAGTCAAGACCCTGTCCCACCTTTCTGCTGGTACCTCCTGTAACATGCCTACCCTGGCCAATGTGACAGATCGTCATAGTCCCCATGCTAAAGAAGTTGAGTTTACTGAAGAAGACTTTACTAACGAAGCATTGCACACTCCTGCTATATGGTTCGGAGACATGAGTTATGACCAAGACAGTACAACAGAGGATACATTCATGAGCTGCTGGTTGAGGAGGATTTTAAACATTAAATGGCAGGACAAGATCAGGAACGAGGAGGTCTGGGAAAGAGCAGGACAAGAACCTATGAACTACCAAATCATGTCTAGGAAATGGTGGTGGACTGGTCACACTCTGAGAAAACCCAACACCAGCATAGCAAGACAGGCAGACATGGAATCCTCAAGGAAATAGAAAACTTACTTGGGAAAGAAATTATGACAGTGCTCAGAGACAAGGGATACATATGGAAGGAAGCAGAGAATAAATCCAAGAACAGGGATGACTGGAGAGCCTTTATCCGTGGCCTGTGCTCTCAAGGGAGTGATTGCACACTTCATGCTTTTTAGGTCCACTAAAGGACTGAAGAAAGAGCAGTCATAACCTGCTCCAAATTCGACATGGTGCTGTGGCTCAATATCTTCACTGCGTCACCTGCAAAGAACATCCAGCTCACAGTTCCAGAGAGGTGGTCTCATCACATTCTGTTTTTAATTCATCTATTCCTTTGATCACTTAAATGATGGTGTTCCTTGTCTTCCTCTCATCACAGTTAGTGGAGTCATGATTCTCTGTCTTGCCAGTGATTTTGATCTATCAGAATCATACATATTTGATGTTTTTGTCTTTTAGTGGTTGCTTTATGTTGTGTCCTGTTTTTTTTCATTCTTTTTTTTTTTATTTACATACGCGTGAACATGTGCATACACACACACATATAAATTCATAAAGCTGCTCTGTGAATATTTATTCGTCCTTGTTTACTGCTTGTTTTAGAGCAGTGATTCCCAAACTGGGATCAGTGAGCCCTTGCTGGAAGATGAAATGTGGGCTGGGGGTGAGATAAGAAAGGATCTCATGAAGATTTGAGAAGCAAGTCCAGAATTAAAAGCATGGCTGAGGAAATTAGAAATGTGTGATGTTTTTTTTTTTAATTTGATACCAAGTGGGTAGGAGAATGTATGAGGGCTGCAACAAATTTCACTTGACTTTAGGGGTACGTGACCTGAAAAAAAAAAACAACTTGAGAACTGCTGTCTTAGAATATTGTCAAGTCACAGAGATAAAATTGTTTTGATAGCTATCGAGGGCGTGCATTTGTCTTAATTTCTTTTGACATAATGTCCTTAGCATTCAGCAACTGCAGGCTGATTTGTCCCGTCCCATCTTCTCTGTTATTAGACGCAGCAGACACTGAATGATGTGACAAGGTTCTATGAGTCTGATTTCTTCACGAGTATGGCCAAGCTGAATGTGTCCCTGCCAAACTTTGTAACCCGCGTCACAGACCACGTTCCTCATATCATTGACTTCATTGTTGGGATTGAGAAGAAAGGGTTGACTTACAAAACATCAGATGGTTAGTCTGCTGGCTTGTATGTTAGTGATATAATCTTTCACTGCAGTCTTTATACAGTAAGATATAACCTCTTAGCTCAGTCTTTATAACTGTAAGAACTATCTTATATCACAATATTTATAACAAAATAGGCCAAATGATATATAATTATCAATATTTTTTGGGGACATATTCATAAGCGGACAATCTAACAGTGGCATTTAAAAAAATTTAACAGTCAAAGGAAAACTCAGTGGAAAAAGAAAGAGGGAGAACAAGAAAAAAAATCTGAACAAGCTAACAAGAAAAGAAAGACAGTGAGTCTGATTTGAAGTTCCATCACAAAATGAAGAAGCCAGTGCCTTTTGATCTCAGTTCTGACAAATGATGTCGTACATTGTCAATGCTGTTAATATTCACACACTTGCTATGGTGACAGTTGGACTGTGGCTTGCAACAAAAAAAAATATTACAGGGTTTCCCAGCTTTCTGGTCAACTGCTGACTAGGTAGCAGAGCACTTATGGACACTCTCTAGTTACTTTCTGGTTCAAGGGAGCACACAGAGACTATCTGCGCTGATATTGATTTACATTAACTACCTTTACCTTACATTTGTTGTGCTGCCCGCCCTCCGATATGTGTCTAGATTTGAATGCCACTTTGACTCACATCTCCATGAAGCATTTGGTGACTTTATCAAAGAAAGACTGTAGACAAGTTTTGTGCCAGAAAGAATTGAGAAGTTACTGTGTATGAGAAGAAGGTGGGATGTCATAAGTTGTTAGGGAGAGTGGGATGGGGAGAGGGAAGATGCAGTACTCAAAGCTGATGAAATAATGGTCGGTGATCCATAGCTGGCTGCTTGTGTCAGGGTTTGTGAGTCATAGCTGGCTGCTTGTGTCAGGGTTGGTGAGTCATAGCTGGCTGCTTGTGTCAGGGTTGGTGAGTCATAGCTGACCAAGACTAAGTTATGCCTCCATACTGTAACAAACGGCCTCCATGCTGTAACAAACGTTAGTCTATGAGTAAACAGGGACTATAATGGAAAAATGAACCTGGTTCTACACTTTGCCGAAGTCGAATATGTCAGACCTTTCAAGGCATATAAGTGCAACGCAACACAATCAGTGCCATTTAGAGGACACATGTTGAAGAAAAAGAAGTAAATTGAAGAAGAAGAGGAAATAAGATGTGGGAGAAATCATGGGTAGAATTTTGTTTAACAGCATAATTGTTTTGTGAACGGTGAGACAGAAGAGCTATAAGAAGCTGATGATGGTCAGTATTGTAACATAACATTGATAAAACCAAGAATGATAAGCTGTGTTACATCTTTCCTGTTGCTGTTGTTTCCATTCACTCTCTCTCTCTCTCTGAACCTTAAGTGCCCAGGGCACATGGGGCTTCCGCAAGGGTTTTCCACAAATGCCTGTCCTTCGCCTTTTTTTCTGCTCTTGCCCAGGTGAGCCCTCTATTGCTCAACATCCTTTCTGTTGTTCTTCTCCATGTCTCTTTTGGTCTACCCTTACTTCTGCTCCCCTGTGGTGTCCATCTTAGTGCTATTTTTGATAGTGAGTTGTCAGTCATTCGGAGCACATGTCCCAACCATTGCCAGTGTCTTTCCTCAATAATTGTTGTCAGTGGTTTCATCTGCATTTCTGCTAATAAGATGTTATTTCTTATAGTGTTTGGCCAAAATATTTTTCTAATTCTTCGTAAACAGTTAGTCTGGAAAGAATTCAACTTGTTTTCTATGGTTTTGGTGATTTTCCAGCATTCACTTCCATAGAGTAGTACACTTAGAACATTACTCTTAAATATCCTGATTTTCATATTTATGCTTAGTTTTTTTGATTTCCATGTATTCTGCAGCATTGTTTCCATTCACAGGCAGTGTTTATTTTGATGTTCAGAAGTATGGAAAATACGGAATGTTTTCCAGTTCAAGAGAGAACAGAACGGCAGGTAAGTGATATTTCAGGCACTCGAAATATTTGTCACTGCTTTAAATGTGAAGATTTAGAGAAAGGTAATGTTTAGAAGTCATTTAATGTTTCTGTACACCTGGGAGAGACCCGACCCGGACAAACGTCTGAGCGTTTCATCTGAGATCGAGTGGTTATTTTTTTTTTTTCTCAGACATCACATTTCACTTTTTTTTTTTTTTTGCTTTTATTCCTAAGTTAATTAGACATGTTAATTTCTTTTTTCCTTTGTGAGTTAATTTCCAGTGTCACTGTTTGCTCTTCATTTTGTCTCTGTATAACTCTCAGCATTTAATATTTCTTTATGAGCCAGTGCCCAGAAACCAGAGTGGCTGAATCGATATTGACCTGGGTTCTCCGAGTAATGGTATTGGGTTCTATGGGGGTGAAGATGCTGTCCGATGAAGCAGTCAGCAACCCATAGCTGATATGCCAGCATCAGGGTTAGCAAACCGTAGCTAACCAAGACCCTGTCCCACCTCTCCATGGTACCCCCAGTAACAAGTCTAGCCTGGCTAACGGGGCAGGGATTGCCATAGTCCTCATGGTGGTGGAGTCTGCTAAAGAAGCATTGCACACCCCCTGCTTTTTAGCTGTACTCCAGGACTGAAAAAGTAGCCACCATAACCCCGTTCCCACGCCGATTCAATGCTGTGCCTCAACATCTTTACAGCATCGGCTGCAAAGAACAACAGCTTGCGGTTACAGGGGGTTCTGTCCCAGCCTGCCACCTCTTTCATGCGTAGCTCATCTGTGCCATGGAGTATATGCATGGTGATGAGTTCCCCCCCTTCACAGGAGAGGATTGATGCATGTCTGAACTTGTTCGAGGTGTATATATTGGTAACCCTTAACCTTCTAATTAAAGAAGACCCGCAGATACTTTGCCATCACTTCAAACTAGAAAGCACAAGCTCAAATGGCTGATGGATCGGAGAAATGAAATGAAAAATAACCATCTACCAGTATGAGCTGTCACTGTATTGTCATGCAAGCCTCATCATCATCATCAGGTGCCATGCTGACTGGCACTGGCTGTTATGCTTCTCCAGAGTACAAGATCCTTCATGCGGGCCATTAGATCAGTTGGTGAATGTTAAAGCCTGGAATGTTTTAAAAATAGAAAAAGATGAAGAGTTGCTTTATTAGTTTGTTGTGTTGTAGTTTATCTTCTTCTTTACTATCCTTATAATACAAACTTGTGTTCATTTCAATAGATGTTCTGATCATACTGAAGCATTGGCCTTGGATTAGGTTGAGAGAGAGAGAGAGAGAGCTATAGTTCTTGCTTGAAATCTCAAAGTTTAAAAAAATGACAGCAGACTACTAGGTAGACTCCACCACCATAGGTTTCTTCAGTTACCAAGACTGAATGAATGAAATATCCTGTTACTAGGAGCGCTACTTGGCAAACTACCTTGTGTGACTTTTAATGGCACGGAAAGGATGTAAGGTGTAAGAAGCGCTTTTGGGAGGGGGGGTCTTGACTGGCTAGGATTTGCTGACCTGAATAAAATTTTTGTCAAATCTTTCATACTGCCAAGCTATTTGCATTCACAAAATAGATATCTTTATCAGAGATAGATCCAGAGAAGAAAGCATCGCAGGACTTTGCCCTGTGGAAAGGCAGCAAACCAGGAGAACCCTTCTGGGAGTCTCCCTGGGGAAAGGGCAGACCAGGTTGGCATATTGAATGCTCCGCAATGGCCAGGTACTTTTTGGTGTTCTTTATTTTTAGTTTTTTTTTTTTTTAATGTTTCTGTTATCCTGGATTTCAGTAATATTGCCATAATTTATGAAAATTAAATCACAACAAAGATATAGCAATGTCATCTAGTCTGCCAGCTTAATAGTTTTGCAGTGTGTGATTGTGATAGTGCAGTGCTTATGGTGTTTACCCAGAATGCATTTTTACTTACAAACCATGAATACTGAAGGATACTTTGCTCGGTAAATCAGGCGTGAAGGAGTGGCTAAACTAGATGAACTACAAATAAAAGTTATATGGTGATCTTAGCAGCGTAAGACAAATGGAAGCATTCTTCAAAGATATCAAAGTTGACGTTTGACAGTGTTTGATGAAGAAGATGACAAAACTGCTTACAAGACATGCAGCAATTGGAAATTGTATATTTTAAGGCTAAACAACTACAAAGGACAGCCAAGTTCTTCGTTACAGCGTTAGCAGCCAAGAGCTTTTAGCTCGCAGCCATAGGGAGGTCCCAGAGAAGGAGGATAAAGTAGCAGTTTATAAGTTGACTGCCTGATGTTCACTGACCTACAAAGCCAGACCTGGCCACAGAGGAGCTGCAGCAAGGGCCAGGAGAGAAGTGTGGGCTTTGTCCTGGCAACCTGGCACTTGAACACAAAGGAAGAAGATAATTAGTCTTAGGACTAGCTGTAACATGTAAAAAAAAAAAAAGTGTTGGGAGAAGAAACAAAAAGACATTGCATTTTTTTCCATGAAGACTACAAAACTTAATATGATACACAAGATTTTAATTTTGTCAGACAAACCTTCAAAATGTTTATTGTTGATCTTCTTATAATCTCATTCTTTTTTTTTTTTTAAATGATGGAAAAAAGAAGGCATCGAAGCTTCCGCTACCATTCTTGAGTATCCAAATTCACTTGAATACGTAGCTGTGATTAACAGTAGACTAAGGATATTTCAGCAGGTCTGAGTTTGAATCTACTGTGAGTTGTGCAACCTCCTTTCTGAATGTTGCATCAACAAGCATAATGTCAACCTGTTTTTTTTTTTTCTTCCTTTATTAAGGTAGGTATCCAGCACTATAGTTGGGTGACTTAAGAAGTCTGTGGCCAGGCTTAGGCCACCAAAAGAAAGCACTGCACAGTGTTCCACTTAGGCTTATGTTGTGCAACAAAGACCACAAGACTTGGAGCAGGCAGCTTATTTTTAGAAGATGAAGGATCTAACCTTCTGTGTAACCTATTGAATATAATGCACTTCGGAATTGACTTTGAATCTTCTCATTTATGGCATTAGAAATGTCCTGCAAGACTGCAGGCTGTATTTAGAACTCCGGGATGTATCAGTGGCTGTTTGCAGTCCCAGTGAAAGAAGAAATTTATTTGAAGACATAGACCTAGAAACAACAGTGAAGTTTGTACTTGAGTTCAGAATCAACATCTGAGAAAGAATGAAGACTAAAATTGGATTTTATGGGAAAATTTGTATAAGTAGGAAACAATGAGGCTTTTGTACAGTGAAATAACAGAGCACATTTTTTGTAGGATTAGACCTCAGAAAAAATCGTAGACAAAGTTGCACTTTTAGACATGAGAGAAAGAAAAATCACAAGAGAATTACCTGCAATTTGAACCAGGGGGAAGGGGGGGTGTGCTAGAAAGTATTGTTCGTTAGTATGCGATTCTCTCATGGCTAGATGGCTGCTCGTCCTACCAGAGTCTGTGATTCAGATTCCCGGTAATTCTCTTGTAATTTTTTTTCCTCACATCTAAACATGCTTTGTCCATGATTTTTGTCGAGGTCTAATCCTACAAAACTGTGTTCTGTTACTTCATTGTGGATTTTATGACACTGCAAAATTTTTATTAGGGTACCTCTGCTTGTTCAGAATTGATGATTGTTTGATGTCTCTTCCCCCAATTTTTTTTTTTTCTTCATCAGTGATATCTTTGGTGCTAACTTTGACCTGCATACAGGAGGAGAGGACTTGATCTTCCCTCATCATGAAAATGAACTTGCCCAGTCCTGTGCTTACCATGGCAACACGCAATGGGTGAACTACTGGATTCATACAGGTTTGACTGAATGATAATGAGACACTGAGGATAATGAGAAAGGATTATAAATGCCATTATTGTGGGTGAAGATGCGGCATGAAATATCGGTCAGAGACCCATAGCTGGTGTCAGTGTTGGTGAGCTATAGTTGATCCAGACCCTGTCCAGTATCTCCATTAGCACCTCCCCATAACAGGCTCAGTCCGGCTGTCGGGGGCAAGGTATCACTGTAGTTCCCCATGGCTGTGGAGTCTGCTGAAGAAGCGTTGCACCTCCTCTCTGCTTTTTAGCTTCTCTCTAGATCTTCAAGTATAGCCCCTGTGAAACAATCCCTGACTGACATGATGCATGCACTTTTAACACCTTCACTGCATTGACTGTAAAGAACATTCTTCTCACTGTTCATGGGAGATAGAATAACACCAACAACCACAATTAACTCTTTCCGTGCGTATGGTCGATTTAGTGACACCGGAAGTGTCCTTAAACTACCGTATGGTCGCTTTAGTGACATTGTTTGTTACATTAAAACAAGCGGTGTAACATTTAGATTGTACATATTTCGTCCGCGATTCCGGTGACACTTTCAAAATGGAGAATGCATGCCTAGTTACGAGCGATGCCGAGCGAGAACAAGGACGCGAAGCATGGAAATTTTTCAATTTTTGACAATGTAGATAGGGGTATGGACATAGCCTATGGCCACCCCGCTGCTCTTGAATGTTTTCTAAGTAGATCTAGACATATTTAGATGACTGGAGAAGTAGTTAGGAGGTTAGTTCAGACATTCATTCAGCGAGAATGCAATACGGAGTCACAATACGAAATCGACAAGTAGATCTACACATCTCAGATGGTAAGTAGGGGTAAGTAGTGCGGATCTAGACCTAGCCGATGGTGAGCTGGCCACAATCAGTGTCTAAAAACATCACATCTTTTTTCCTAAAAAACTCTGCATTTATGAAATTTTCATTCATTTAGCAATACTTTGAAACATATTAAGTATACGAAAGTACATGGAACTACTGTTTTCCATTCCATTTTACAACTAGGCCCCCTTACAGACAAGACCTGCGTTTTTACTCTCGCACCCACCGACACGTCCGTGTTTCTTCTACCGCACGGAAAGATTTAATATGGTTACTATCTTGAATAAGAAATAACATCTTGCTGGCAGAAATGCAGATGAAGCCATTGACAGTGGCGATGGTTGGGGCATGTGCTATGGATGACTGGTGACTTGTTACCAAAAGTAACATTGAGGTGGGCACTTCAGGGGAACTGGAGTTCAGGGCAGACCAAAGGAGGCATGGAGAAAAGCAACAGAGAGGATGTTGAACAATAGAGGGTTCGCTTGGGCAGTAGCAGAAAAGAAGGCAAAGGATAGGTGTTTGTGGGAAGACTCTTGTGGAAGCCCTATATGCCTTGGGCACCTAAAGGTTCAGAGAGAGAGAGAGAGATCTTGAATTAGACATTCAAAAATATTAAATAGTGATCCAAGCTAGAGAATAAATGGTTTGACCATGTTACATGGCTATCATCAGACAGTATATCACAGAAAACGTTCACACTAAGATTTGTAGGTAACAGAGAAAAAGGCTGCCCACGCACGAGATGGAGAGAGGAAATTACAGAAGCATTAAATATCCCATTATATGAAGCAAATCGTCGGGCCTTTTCAAGATGTCCATTTGTCCTCTCAACACCGAAAGGTACATGACAAGACAAATCTAGAGAATATTCAGTGAAGGTTTTGGTAAAGATATCTGCCAGTTAAGCAAAAGGTCAGAAGTTTATGTCTGCCAATTAAGCAAAAGGTCAGAAGTTTATGTCTGCCAGTTGGGCAAAAGGTCAGAAGTTTATGTCTGCCAGTTGGGCAAAAGGTCAGAAGTTTATGTCTGCCAGTTAAACAAAAGGTCAGAAGTTTATGTCTGCCAGTTGGGCAAAAGGTCAGAAGTTTATGTCTGCCAGTTAAGCAAAAGGTCAGAAGTTTATGTCTGCCAGCTAAGCAAAAGGTCAGAAGTTTATGTCTACCAGTTGGGCAAAAGGTCAGAAGATTACATCCCACAAGTTTTATGGGACTTTGTAAACCTGAAGGTGGACAGGAGAGGAGAAGAAAAGTGTTTACTGGTGATGGTGTTACTCGTGCTGCATTTTCAAATGTCAGACATGCAGTCACTTTGCCTGGCTGATCAATGAAGACACAACATCACTAAGAGAAAACTACCTGATACAGCATGCTAGGATTTAATCCACAACCCTTTGCTTTCCTGTGTCATATGGAAACATCTGGTTTTCATTTATTATGTAGTAATTTTCCTAAATGAGTTCATTTGCTTGTTCAGAAATAAGCTTCATCACATTCGGGAGATTTCCATGTCTGCTAAAGCACCCATTCTAACCCTTTGGTCAGCATAGACACTCAGTGCTGGTGCAAGCCTCCGTTGTAGATTTTTCCTAGAATTTTGCCGGGGCAGCAGCCGCCTGGCAAACTCTTTTTTTCCAGTTTTGAACTCCCAAAGAGATTGTTAACATGAGTAACAGTGCACATGAACTTTCAGTCCCACTCGAGATTGTTAACATGAGTAACAGTGCACATGAACTTTCAGTCCCACTTGAGATTGTTAACATGAGTAACAGTGCACATGAACTTTCAGTCCCACTCGAGATTGTTAACATGAGTAACAGTGCACATGAACTTTCAGTCCCACTTGAGATTGTTAACATGAGTAACATTGCACATGAACTTTCATGTCTACCTAGAGACCAGGGGAATTTATTCCTGAGGGATCCATGAGAAAAAAAAATCCCTACCATTTCTGGTGGGGTTTGTACCTACAACCTCAGACATCCAAAGTGAAGGTTGAAACTTGAGACCACACAGACCCCTTAAAAGAAAAAAAATATATATATATATAAAAAAAGAGAGTAAATTCTGAAATGATAATTTGTTATTTCAGAATTTAAAATTTATAAAACACAAATAATGTAGCACATGATGATCTTTCTAAACATCATTATCAATATCATCTTCCTATTGAACTCCCCAGAAAGATGGGCTGTTTTCAATTATAAGCGGTTAAAAGAAAGATAATATGAGGATTAACCCTGCAACTAAAATATTAATGCTTCTTTCCTCTCACAGTTTTTTTAAGCACTGAGCTTATTTTCACGACTTTTTGGGAGTCTGTATATTTGTACATAAATTTAGAATTAGGGTTTCCCCAAAAGAATTTCAATGTTTTAATTCATTAAAGTCAGTATCTTAAAGATGTGGTTGAGAGTATTGCTAGGGATACAGTTCATTATGTCCGTCAAGACAACAGGTTCAGTGAATGCCAGGTTACACAAGGTGCCTGTATTTGGATGTATCTTGTCTTGTTTTGTGCTGTCTTCCTATAAGTGCAAGCTGGTGTTATTTGCAGCTGATGCTGTGAAAGTGTTGAGGCACAGCATCGTATCGGCGTGGGAGCAGGTCATTGCAGCTACTTTTTCAGTCCCAGAGTACAACAAAAAAGCAAGGGGTGTACAATGCTTCTTTAGCAGATTCCACCACTGTGGGGACTATGGCAATCCCTGGCCTGTTAGCCAAGCTAGGCCTGTTACTGGGGGTACCACAGAGAGGTGGGACAGGGTCTTGGTCAGCTGTGACTCACTAACCTTGATGCTGGCATATAAGCTATGGGTCACTGATTGCCTCATCGGATAGTGTCTCCACTCCCCTATTCGAATGTAATATAAGTTTTAAAAAATATAGAATTTTATGGTGTTAAACAAAATAATACATTTTCTTGTACAGTTCTTTTAAAATAAATTTTTTTTTTCAAATACCTGCATTGTTTTTGGGAAACTGTGTACTTGATAATTTAGAACTAATTTAAATCCTAAGAAAATCTCCATAAAGGTACTTATGTTTTGTTTGTTTTTTTCCTGACATTACTAACAGAAATGTTTTCCCCTTGTCTTTCAGGTCACCTGTTTCTGTCAGGCCAGAGTGATAAAATGTCCAAATCCTTGAAGAATGTGATAACTGTGCCAGAGTTTTTAGAAGATTACACACCAAATCATTTCCGTATGCTGTGCTTGCTGAATAGTTACAGAAACGGTGTGTGATGAGTTATTACAGTGGTGCCTCTTATTCATTTATTAATCTGTTGTGTTGTTTTTGTACGTGATCCTTGAACCAAGGCGTTTGATGAAATATGAGATTGTTGTATGTTCTTCATTTATTGTATGTGTTCATCTTCCTTTCTGCCCATTTTCTTCACTATCTTTTTTGTAAAACTGAACCATACATCTCCATCTGCTTTATTAATAGAACCAGTTTTACTGCATTCATCATTTCTCTTATTTTTCTTGAAACTGTGTATGTCATAAAAGCAGGGTGAAGGAGGTAGAGATTATCATGGTCTTCATTCTCGGGTCGAGTTTACTCTGAAGCTTAACTTACTTGGAAGAAGGGTCTTGTCCACATCTGGTGTTCACTCTTGTTGCATTAAGATCAGGAGCCTTTGCGACCATCACCTCCAGCAGGAGAATGGAGGGTGATGAAACAGGATGAACCGCATGGACTCATCATGACAGACCCCCCAAAGCATGCTCCGGAACATTGAGAAACATTTCCCTCCACAGAGAGTGGGGGCCTTGTTGAAAGTTTACAAATCACCAGCTTGATCTGGATCTATTGTCCAGGTCATGGAGGAGTCCAAGGCATTGAAACAGCAGACAGACTGACAAGAAAGGCGGTGGTCCAGGGTATTTTGAGACTGGAATAAGGAACGAGCGAACAAACATACTTTATTTTCAAAGGGTTAAGAATTGGGCATGCAGGCCTGTCTAACATTCTGCCCTTCATCATACAGGAGGACGTTGTGAGGGGCTGCTTTGAACACTTTGCTCATGCAGAGGAGACTGAATTAGAGAAATGCACTTGCATTGAATGAGAATTAGAGAAACGTACTTGCATTGAATGAGAATTAGAGAAACGTACTTGCATTGAATGAGAATTGAAGAAATGTACTTGCACTGAATGAGAATTAGAGGAACGTAGTTGCATTGAATGAGAATTGAAGAAATGTACTTGCACTGAATGAGAATTAGAGAAACATACTTGCACTGAGTGAGAATTGGAGAAACATGGTTGCATTGAATGAGAATTAGAGAAACGTACTTGCATTGAATAAGAATTGGAGAAATGTACTAGCACTGAATGAGAATTAGAGAAACGTACGTGCATTGAATGAGAATTAGAGAAACATACTTGCACTGAATGAGAATTGGAGAAACATGGTTGCATTGAATGAGAATTGGAGAAACGTACTTGCATTGAATAAGAATTGGAGAAATGTAATAGCATTGAATGAGAATTGGAGAAATGTACTTGCAGTGAATGAGAATTAGAGAAACGTACTTGCAGTGAATGAGAATTGGAGAAACGTACTTGCATTGAATAAGAATTGGAGAAATGTAATAGCATTGAATGAGAATTAGAGAAATGTACTTGTAGTGAATGAGAATTAGAGAAACGTACTTGCAGTGAATGAGAATTAGAGAAACGTACTTGCATTGAATGAGTCTTAGAACTGTTGGGGGGGGGGGGAAAGGGAAGTCCAGCCTGTGATAGTAGACACATCACCCATATCCAGTGTGTGATGCGAACAGTCAGTAGGCACACACTTCAGTGGATGTTGGAACAGGAGGCAGAGCGGTTATGGGAGTGTGCCAAGTGCAGAGATGCAGACCTCTGATTACAGATGTGTTCACTTTGGGGAATTTTACAGCACTGTGGGACTGTGGAAGAAACAAGTGTGTGCACAGTAAGGTAAGGGAAAAGAATAGGTGGGATTAGCTTTGGAAAATCAACGAGAGGGGGCAAAATAGGTAGAATTAGCCTTTAAAATCAACAAGAGGGAGTAAAATAGGTAGAATTAGCCGTTAAAATCAACAAGAGGGCGCAAAATAGGTAGAATTAGCCTAAAAAATCAACAAGAGGGAACAAAATAGGTAGAATTAGGCTTTAAAATCAACAAGAGGGAGCAAAATAGGTAGAATTAGCCTAAAAAAATCAACAAGACGGAACCAAAAAAAAAAGGTAGAATTAAGCTTTAAAATCAACAAGAGCTTTAGATGTGAGAGAAATATAGTACGGGAATTCTGGAAACAGGATCCCAGATCTCGTAGGATGAGTAGCCGCCTAGGCATGATAAGGCAGTGCATTAAGCACTTCACTCCTTGATGGCTGAATAGTTATTATATTGATATATGGTTAATGCATCCTACAGGAGTTGGGTTCTATTTCCAGTTTTTTTCCATACTTGGGGCCATGATGAACAAAGTCAGACCCTGGGATCAGTAACATTACAGAATTTTCCTGAATATTGTCTCTAATAAGAAAAGAGGAGGGAAAAACAAGGCCACTGAGCAACCCAGTTCCTGGGGGGGTACGACCCTGACTCTTCTTCCTTGTCAGGCCTGCTCTTTCTGTGTATTTCTTTCACAAGTAAAATTCTTGTTTTGATTTCTTAAGGCTAACCCAGTCTATTCTGCTCTCTAACACTGGGAAGTGAGAAGCCATGACAACCTTTTATCGTATCATCATGAGGAAAAAAGCAAATTCATTTCCAAAAAAAAAAAAATTAGGACAAGAACAAGACAGAAATCATGGAGGTGTTTCATTTTTCTTAACTCGGATTTTTTTTTTTTTTTTAATGATTAGTTACATTTTTTGTGTGACTAATTATGTTTTTAAAGTTGGGAGTGAAGACACTGTCTGTTGAGGCAATCAGCGACCCATAGCTGATATGCCAGCGTCGGGGTTAGCGAACCATAGCTGACCAAGACCCTGTCCCACTACATGGTACCCCCAGTAACAGGCCTAGTCTGGCTATGAGGCAGGGATCGCCATAGTCCCCATGGTGGTGGAGTTTGCCAAAGAAGCATTGCTCACCTCCTGTTTTTTAGCCATACTCCAGGACTGAAAAAGTAACTGCCATAACCTGCTTCCATGTCGATACATCTCTACAGCATCGGCTGCAAAAAACAACAGCTCGCAATTACAGGGAGTTCGTACAAGTACAAGTTTCTAAAGGTACGAATTCCACATGTGTTCACATTTTTTATTTTATCTGATTCACAGGGATTGAGTATAGCCCCGAGCGAATGGAGAAAGCTGTTGCGATAACAAGCAGTTTGAACAGCATCATCACTCGATGCGATTCGTATGTAAGAGGCCAGATAGACTGTCCTGGCATTCCTGAGGCAGAGCTTTTTGAAAAGTAGGTAGTAGTAAGTATTGATATAATTCATCATTATCACAGTGCTGAAGAACATAGAACTCACTACCATAGCTTTCAGAACAAGTAAAAGGGGTTTTTAAAACTTTAGCATATATGGCAAAAACGAATTCAGGAACAACACAGAGGTAAGGCAGATGAGCAAACAACCTGTCTCATGGGTGATCAGAAAAAGAAGATGGATATATGTTGGTCATGTGATGTGAAGAAACAGAGAATTCCAAAACAAGCTGTCAGGTGGAACACAACAGACTGAAGAGGTCAACCATGTGAAGCTTTAAAGAGGACATTGTTAAGAGAGGCCAGTTTAGTGGGCATAACATCCCTTGATGAAGTTGAAAAGCTCGCTGAAAACTTGGCAAACTACCATGCAAGCCCTATGTGATGTTTAACGGCACGGGAAGGATGTAAGATATATACCAGAAGCAGAATCTAGCAAGAACTCATTACTATAGCTTTCAGAACAAATAAGGGGTTTTTTAAACTTTAGTATATATGGCAGAAGCAGAATCTAACAGATTATATCTCCATAATTCCAGATTACATTCTACAAGAAAAACAATAGAGGCAGCATTTGCTGATGACTTTAACACACCGAAAGCTCTGGCAAACTTGATGAGACTTGTCAAGTTCACTAACCAGCTTCTAGGAGAAGAGACAAAGGAGGCACAAACTGTAAGTTTAAACATTTCTAATATTTTGGAGCAGAGTTTCATTAAGCAGGCCTTTGTGTCGTATATACGAGCTGATGAGATTGAGAAGCTCGCTGAGAATAGAGACTTATGACAAGACACGACGCAAACATGAACCTCAGGTTCTGATGGATGCAGCTTTCATGAACCTCAGGTTCTGATGGATGCATCTTTCATGAACCTCAGGTTCTGGTGGATGCAGCTTTCATGAACCTCAGGTTCTGGTGGATGCAGCTTTCATGAACCTCAGGTTCTGATGGATGCATCTTTCATGAACCTCAGGTTCTGATGGATGCATCTTTCATGAACCTCAGGTTCTGATGGATGCAGCTTTCATGAACCTCAGGTTCTGATGGATGCTGTAGTTTCTACTTCACAAACAGACATTCCAACCAAGTCTGATGGTGAAATCTGCATATTTTGTGTACTCTTGAAGTACAAGTTCCCTTGTGGTTGTTAAACTTCACACTTTTTATCAGAGCTGGTCATGAATATGGTCAAGGTTTTTTGTTTTTTTCTTCTTTCACCTGACATGTTCTTAAAGTATTTTTCCTCGTTCTTATTTTCACCCTGAATTCACTGCTGCTGGATAAGTGCTATATTTCTAATGCTCAGTGTTCTTATAACATGAACAAAGAAGTATTTTATTATGTTAGATGTATGTACATGTTTCAGCTAATAAGTTCCTTGTTTCTTGCCTTAGCTGCCTACTGTACTTTGACAGCTTTGTTCATTGTGTCACAGGTACAGTGTAATGTATGTCCTCCTCCTCAGTGTGATCTTCATCATGTCATGAAAGCTGGTTATTTTTTGGACTTGAAATTGACTTGACTCTTTTTTTTTTTTTCTGGGAGGGGGGGAGTGTGTGAAAATGTGGCAGCCAGCAACTGATAGCTGACGTGTTAGCTTCATTGTTGGCGAACCATAGCATATCAGACCTCCCTTTTAGTACCCTAGTAACAAGCCCAGCCTGGCAAACAGGATAGAGATCGTTATAGTCCCCATGGCAGTGGAGCCTGCTGAAGAACTATTGCACGCTTTCTGCTTTTTATCATCACTCAGAGACTGCAAAAAAAAGTAGCTGTCGTAACCCACTCCCAATCCAACATGATGCTGTGCTTCAATACCTTCCCTACATCTCTTGCAAAGAACATCAAGCTTGTAGTTCCAGGGGGATAGAAGAAGAAGAAGAAGACAGCATTACTTGTTAAAAGGATTGTTAATTATGTTTCATCAGAGGCAGTTTATTTATTTATCTTTTTTAACCTGCTTACTTTTTATAATCACAGTGAAATGACACAAAATGAAGCCCCTGTGACATAATGACAATTAATACGACATTTACATAAATTTTGCTACTTTATCAAGACTTTGATAGCTGGAAGGATCATCAAAGGAAAAAAAAAAAAAGAAATATCCAGATACTACTGTACAAGATGGTGAAACAACAACTTGGTTTGACATAAAACAAGGGGTCCGTCAGGGGTGCATATTGTCACCCTACTTATTTAACTTGTATACTGAAAATATAATGAGGAATGTTAGAGAAGATGTAGACAAAGAATATTACGATGCCATAACAGTTGGAGGTTACGAAATACCAGAGATTAGATATGCTGATGACACAGTATTGCTGTCCACAACACAAGAAGGAATGGAAAAACTAATTATGTCAGTCCGCAAGAACAGCGAAGAGCAGAACCTCTATCTTAATGCAAAGAAAACTAAAGTGATGACAACTGACAAAACAAACAAGGCAACTGAAATATGTATCAGTGAGGAAAAACTGGAAGAAGTGGAGAGTTTTGAATATCTTGGATCACTACTAACTAATAATGGAGATACAATGCGGGAAATTAAAAGGAGGACATCTATTGCTCTTCAGAAAGTAAAACAAATAAAGAATCTGTGGAGAGGAGCAGACAGAACCACAAAAATAAGATTTTTAAGGGCATGCATCTTTCCCATCGCAACATATGCCTGTGAGACCTGGACACTTAACAAAACAGCTGAGAAGCACATAAATGCCTTTGAATGTAAATGCTATAGAAGAGTTCTCCAAATATCGTGGACACAAAAAAGAACAAATATATCTATACTACAAGAGCTTAATATTGAAGAAGGCTGGTTAGTAAAGAGGATTAAAGAGAGAAAACTTAAATATTTTGGCCACATTAAACGTCATGATAATTTAGAGAAGACCGTATTGGAAGGATACATAATGGGAAAAAGAAAAAGAGGAAGACCGAAACGAAGATGGCTGCAAGACATCGTTGATGATCTGGAAATGGATGCAGCAGCAGCAGGCCATCTTGCTCACAACCGAGAGGCCTACAGGAGTGCTGTTTGGGAGGCAAAGTTCCGCAAGGGACATGCAAAGGAATGAATGAATGAATGAACTGTACAAGATCGAAATTTCAAGACATTTTATTTGATGTATTCTTTCAGAAGGTCAGTGTCCGAAGTAACGCTCCAGTGGCAGCTGTTGGTGCATTTGTCCAGCGTGTTTTGAGCCAGTTGGGCTTGGATATAGGAAAAAGAAAGGTATGTTAAAATTGTAATAAAATGTCTGAAATCTTAACACTTTGTGGACCACAGTTATTTACCCTGAAAAACCCCCACTTCCCAGCTGTTTTTCAGAAAAATGAACTTTTTTGAGTGGACTTAGAAAAACATGCATGTCTCTACTCACGTTGAGATAAATTAATCCAGGTTGGTAGAGAGACTTCCAAGACCCTCTAGTACTTCTTGAGTGTGTGATATCTTGTGAAACAATTATCTGGATGCAATGGGACTTGACAACTTTTACAAATAAATTTGTTTCACTCTTTTTTCTCATTGACCAAGCACACTCTGCACTTCCTAGATGATGCTTTTTTAGTGCCTTCATCCTCAGGCTTCACCAGGACATGATCCTTTACTGTTCTGGATAATCACTGTTGTGTATTGTTGATATCATGCAGTCAAGTCGTCTTTCCTTCATCATTTGAAAGCTGCTGCTTCGGTTTATACACCTCTTGAAATTTAGGCAAAAAATAACTCAGCAGAGGTTTTATTTTGCTAACTTTACCTGCTTCTGGAAGTGTCTGAGAGTTGTCAGAGAAATGCAGAAGTGTCAGAAGATGCTCAGATTTAGCTCTGCTCATTGTTTTTTAAAATATTATTGTCCAGTACTCTTTCCAGTGTGGCTTCCTAGTCTGGCCCATCAAATTGATCAATCCAAAGAATTTGTTCATGTCTGAATGCGTTACATTTTCAGACAAAAAGGCAGTAGGTTTGTTCATATGTTGGGTCTCTGCACGGTATAAATTTTTATGATGAGCTAACAGTTTAAAAAAATAATTGCCAAACATTGTACTGAAAATTTCCCCTATGCTGTCTGGTTTGTTTACATTCATTGAAACACCAGGATTTCCTAGAAATTTTTCAAGAACTGGTGTAGAATCAATATTACTCCACACACCTATATCACATAAAAAATGTGAAATACTTACTGTTGAAGCATCATATCCTGACATCAAGTCACAATCACACTGTCACTTGAATTTTCACTTCTGACACAGCAACGCCGTGCCTAGTTATCATATTTTTAATCCGATTGCCGTCAAAGAAATCACTTTGAAACACATCAGTTTCATTACTAGAATCATTAAACAGTGATTTTTAGTCATCACTAGGGTAGTCTGACAAAAAATCAGAGCATAATTCAATGTAAATCGCAGTGTCATCGAGAGAAGTGTGCTCCGCCATTTCCACAAAATGTCAACTTGGCGAGTTCTTGTAAACACGTGTTCCCAACAGCTAAAACCGTGAGATTTCTATTTTTTTAAAAGTTACAAAGGTTGAAAACAATATTTTATTATATTAACTTTGCAGTAAAAATACAAACCAAAAATTACTTTAAATAACAAGCTAGAAACAAGCTAGAAAATAAGACAGCCATCGAAAACAGCATATCCGCCTTTTGGCCAACAGTGCATGGAAACCAGAAAACGGATTTTCCCGTCTTTGGCCCAGGAAGTTTTAAAGGATTTGTGATGATATTGAAATGATACAAGCCCCTGTTGTTTCTTATGTTCATTCTCTGAAAATGAGAAAAAATATTTTCTATTCTCTGTGCATTCATTCTGTAAATTATGACTGTAAGTACAAACATGCCCCTCTGATGGCCTTCCATTCTTTATTTATACACATCATAGGTACAAAATTCTCTTGACCATGACCTTTGCTTTGCTTTGCTTTATTCAATGTTAATATTCATTTTTGAAACTCTAAATAGGACATTGTTAGGAGAGGCCAGTTTAATGGGCATAACATCCCTTGATGAGGTTGAAAAACTCGCCGAAAACAGGAAAACTTGGTTGAACTACCATGCGAGCCTTATGTGATGTTTAACGGCAAAATATAAATAATTAAGAATATTAATTTTAATATTGAAGGAAATGACTTCGTAGTAGACACGACAGCTTGTTCTGTGAAGTTTGGTCTGTGCGTATTTAAAAGAAATAAAATGTGGACTTAAGCTACAACATAATGTTCTCAGAAGTTTGCTGAACATCATGAACTAATTAGAATTATAAAGTTATAAAGAAAAGGCGGTCAAAATTACTTTGGATGCACCATCAGGAGACAGAGAATTAGATGGTGGCCAAAGATACAGAACTCATGCTAAGGTGAAAAGTGGTTAGAAAACTGTAACTAACTGCTTGCATCAGGATTAAGTGAATCATAACTGACCAAGACCCTTTTCTACCACCACCACCACCATCACCACACACACATACACACACACACACACTCTCTCTCTCTCTCTCTCTCTCTCTCTCTCCCTGTTATGTCCTTCCTGGAAACAGACCATAGTCTGGCTTGAGTGAATAGGGATCAAAATAGGGAGACAAATATGTTACTAAAAATAATCTAGGTTTAAGTCGGAAGTGTTGGACCAAAATGTGCAAAAATATACAGCCTAGCTGCACATGGTCACACAAAGCAAGGGTAAATGCAAAAGGAGAAGAGAATTGGACAATCACTGGAAAACACAAGGGAAGAACAAAGTAATGAAGACCAATATCTAGATATATAGACCAAATAGCACAGGAAAAGGGTGCTTCATAATCATGAGATACATTTTAAGTGCAGTTATCTAGGACTGGGACAATATATTTAATATTTATTCATTCATTCATTTGCATGTCCCTTGTGGAACTTGACCTCCCTAACAGCACTCCTGTAGGCCTCTCAGTTGTGAGCAAGATGGCCTGCTGCTGATGCATCCATATTTAATATAGAATATGTATAATATATATTCACACACAAGAGTTCATTACAATATTCATTCAAAGGTGTTTTATAATGATGCTCCATACAATTCTGGAACTAGGGCAAAGCATCTGGGAGGAGATGATAGCCGTTCTAGCTGATGTGCTGCACCCTGCTATGACAGGAATGATAAACAGAGCCAAAGAATGTTCTCTTCCAGGTGGTGAACATCTGAGAGTTGTGATATTCAAACCTTGAACATTGTTTTCAACTCCCGTATTTTGGATATGTATTACACACATTCTGTATTTGTGTTTGTTCCAGTCCTAGATAATTGCATTTAAAATGTGTCCATCATTATGAAACAACTTGTTTATCTATATTTGTGGCACCATACTTGAAACAAAATAGAGAAGCATCTCTTTACATTCTAGCTGGCATATCCTCAAAACATGGTGCATATTTTGTTTAGGACAAAAGTCTTAATTTCATTAATTGGTTTGTCAGGTGAATGTTGTAAATAAATAATTCACAGTGAAATAATAATAATCACAAACGCACAATCTATGACAGACTGATGAATCAGCAGAAACTCGTCAACAGTTTTATAATGCGATGGAGACATTTGTATCAGCCAGATCGAAGATACGGACATTTGCCAAAGACAAACAGTTCGTGGTTAAAACAGCAAGTAAGTAAAAGAAACCAGAGCTGGGCGTTACTAGGTTTTTTTATGAGCTGAATCTTTTGGGCACTCGTTTAGTAAGTACTCATGGAACCAGTTACTGGAACTACTTTCTCAAGTTATTGTCCTTGGTAAACGTGAGTGATGATTTGCATATGAAACAAATGACATTTTCCACATTCTTTTTCATGTGTCTCTACACAGATGTGATATTAGATCTTTGAGCCATTATTTACACATAAAGTTTGCAGTAGAACACACTGAATCACAGTGAATGAAGTAAATCAAGAAACAGTAATTCAATTAAAAAAAAAAAAAATTACAGGTTTATGACAGTGACAGTTTTATGAGGGGGTGCTGATATGTTTATCAGTGTTAACAGATAAAAATCAGCATATTTAGTGACTGCACTGTACAGAAATATGTGGTGGTTGTGGTTACAATAGTTGAGCAATTAATACTGAATGAAATACTGGGCCAGTGAAACCACCAAAGAAGATATGCTCTACAGTTCCACACATGATTTACAAAAAAAAAAGTGAAAGTTATCCAAGAGACAGGACTGCAGACACAGATAGAAAATGTGTATAAAGAAGAAGACTGAATGGAAAAAAAAAAAGACTAATGTTTGTTATAAAAGAAGGGGAATGTGAGAAAGGGGCAGCTGTGAAGTGACACTGTGTGAAGATGTCACGATTTTCAAACAAAATCTCCACATCATCAGACACCATTCCATGTGCACTATCGCCCACCAGCAAATGGTTCAGCTCATATTTGAAATAGGTTTGGTTTCTGTTTCTAAAGCGGTTCCAAGTTGCTACTACTCAGCATCAGGAATCGGTTTTTAGGGATCGGATACCTTCATTTACAGGAAGTGGTTCCAAGTTAACACTGCTTCTTGGTACCAGAAATTGGTTTGTAGGAGCCAGGTACCTGCTTTTTTTAACCAAAAGAACTGGTTCTTAACTCAGTTCCTGCTCAGCTATAGAAGGAACATACTTTGTAAATGTGGAGTGAGGGACTGCTGGATTCACATTATTATTGCTGGTTTGATCTACTTTTTGTTTGTTTGTTTGTTTTTTTTGTTTTTTGTTTTTATTCTAGGAATGTTAAGAAATAGAAAACGAAGAAGATCTAGACTTACTTGAAAAGGAGAAATTATGACACTGCTCGAAGACAAGGGATACATACGCAGAGAATAATTCCAAGAACAGGGATGACTGGAGAGCCTTTATCTGTGGCCTGTGCTCTCAAGGGAGTTAAAGCCGATGATGATGATGATGATGAATGTTAACCCTTTGTCTGTAGTATCTGTTGTTAAAGGGCTGAAAGTTGAAGTAGAAAGCAAACTAAAAAATGATCTTTGCCCAGTATAGATGATAATTTCAACAAGGTCTCCTAGTCACTTTATCAAGTCTTCTCAAACTCTATAAATGGATTATAAAAAAATGTTTACTACTGTTCAGTTTGTGGTATTATATTTGTACTTCTGTCTTCACTGGCTAGCAAAATAGGACTTGGAGTTAACAAGGAAAAAACAAAAATAATGAAACTTCCCATTAATCAAAAAGGAACAATATACGTAGAAGAAACAGCTGTTGAAGAAGTAATTCAATTTGCATATCTCGGCAGCTACATAGACCAGAATTGTGACACCAGAAAGGAAGTTAGAATTATGAAAGCAGCATTGACCTTCAAGATTCTTGAGATCATATGGCACTCAAAAGTTATAAGCACAAAAACCAAGCTAAGATTATTCAATTCAAATGTAATATCTACTCTCATTTATATATGCGAAAGCTGGAAAACAACTAAAGAAATAAACACAAATTAGACTCTTTTTTTTTTTGTTGACTCTAGTCAACACAGCACCTGATGATGATGAGAGCTTAAATTCTGAAGAAGTAAATAATCCTTTGTTGATATTTTGATAGTGATTGTTGCCATGTATTGGCTGTATATTTGTTCTCTTTTGCTTTTATTTTCTCATGCTTTCATTCTGTTTGTTAGGAATCAGAATCCCTATTTAAAAGTTAATTCTTAAGATTGTTTTGTAGAGCCTGTTGTTTCAGTGGTAAGGTTCATTATTTTAACTCTTTCCGTGCCACAGGAAGAAACGCAGACGTTCATTTGGGTGCTGGGTTAAAAGTGTGGGTCTTGATATGTATAGGGGGTATAGTTGTAAAATTGAATGAAACACAGTATTTCCATATACTTCCGTGTACTTATTATGTTTCAAAATATAACTAAATGCATGAAGATTTCATAAATGCAGAGTTTTTTAGGAAAAAAGAAGTAATGAGATGTTTTTAGTCAATGATTGTGTCAAACTTACCATCATATAGGTCTAGAGGTACAAAAATACGTACCATCTGAGATGCGTTGATCTACCTGTTGATGTTGTATTGTGATTCAGTGTTGCATTATCGGTAGAATAATGCTACCAAGAGGCAAAAACCATAATCCGTAACCAGTGCAGATCTGAATGGAAAAAGAAACTGAAATGCAACAATGAACCAGATCCAATACACCATCTACAAAGACATCAGCAAACCATCCTCTTTCGCCAAAGGACAGGCCTCTGCAGACTACTGAGCCACCTGCATCGACTTAAAATGTCTCTCACAGAGAGTGGCAGTGGAGTCCAGAACGTATCCTACAAGAGTGCCCAAACAATGCAGACTTGAGGCGTGAGACATGGCCAGCAGACACAAGCTTGGGGCAAAAGCTTTGAGGCTCCTATCAGGATCTGGAGAGGACTGCGGGCTTTGCTATGTCAACAGGGATCAGGATCTGAAGTGACCAACAAGCTTGAACGCAGAAGAATAAGAAGAAGGTCTGAAATAACCTTCTAACTACTTCTCCAGTCGTCTGCTATGTCTAGATCTACTTGGGATACATTCAAGAACAGTGGTCTGGTCACAGGGCATGTCCATACCCCTATCTAGCCCTATCTACATCACCAAAAATTGAAATTTCTCACAGAAAACTTCAATTTTCTCCCTTGTAAGTAAGCACTCTTCAACCATTTTGAAAAAGGTCACAGGGCATATGCACTAAATGTTTACAATCTAAGCATTACTCTGGGTTTTTAATGAAACAAACTAATCGTCGCTAAAGACGACTAAAGGCACCACGTGAGAAACCGTTGTCTAAGTGACGAAGGCACGGGAAGAGTTAAGCAACCACTGATTTTATCATTGTGTAGGTGAAGTTGGCATTCCTGAGGACCAAGCAGACAAACTGATGAAGAAACTGTATTTACCTCTTTGGGATGTCACAGACAAGATGAGAACTGACATGATGAGCAGTGCTAATGTGCAGATTAATGTGAGTGTTCTCTGCTGTAGTACAGATGTTGCTGATGAAATGCATGATAGGAGCATAGACAACCACAGTTGTCAGTGCCTAATAACTGTTGCAAGCCTTGTCATGGAACCCTGTTACTAGCATCCTGCTGCCCCCCCCCCCCAAAAAAAAAATGAGAAGTGAGATGCAGCTGTGGTTAGCTGATCCTGATGGCATGCCATATGTCTGTTACAGTCATCTTTGCTCGTAGCCAGTATGGTAGCACTGAATGTACTTTTTGTTGCTTTTATTTTACTGGTGACAGCTCACTGAGAAGTCACATTCCTAGGTCTACTCTGAGAATTAAAGAAAGTCACTGCAGCTCATTCTCAAATCATGTATCTGTGGAACAAGATCTTTATCACAGTGTCCTCTCTCAGCTTCCCATTTACAAGTATATCAGATCAGACTTTGCCGTGCCAATGGGTGTAGGCGGTCATCTCTCTCAGCTTCCCATTTACAAATAAATGAGATCAGATAGTGCCATGCCAGTAAGTGTAGTCGGTCATCTCTCTCTCAACTTCCCTTTTGCAAGTAAATCAAATCAGATAGTGCCATGCCATTAGGTGTAGTCGGTCATCTCTCTCCATCTGGCCTAATCTTCTGTGTCTTGAATCAAGTCAGTCGCTGTTTTCCTGCTGAACCATGCAGTCAGGCCATCCAGGTATTTCTGTCTTTTCCGCCCTCTCTGTCTTTTGCCATTTATCATTCCCGTCATGAGCAGTTTTTCCAAGACCTTCACACTTGCCGAGGTGTCCGATAAACTTTGATTTACAAGTAAATGCAGCAGTTGTGTGGCATATTTCTTTCTTTGCCCGTGTTTTAGGTATCTTCTTGACATGCAATTTGAATGAAAGGCTATAGCAGCTTTCCCAGGAGGGAGAGAATACGCATTTTGAGAACACTGGAATGGGGGCCTGCTTAACTAGGGGCGTCTTGACCCTTTGAAATTATGGAAAGCAAACGATGGGTTTATGAAATCGATCTCTGAATAGTTTGTTTTTTTTTTAATTGTTGTTAGAATTTTTCTTGCTGCTGTTCTGTACCTGACTGTTCATATGTGAAGTAAAGGAAGCTATTGACACATTTTGAAATCATTTTATATGCAATAGAACTGGGACTGATAATGATTGTGACAGTCTGGTTTTAAGGTGTATGGGGACACATTGGTTAGTCCATTAGGGTCTGTATTCATGCAAAGATTAAGAACTCCCACTATAGTTTCTTTGTCAGGCAGGCCAAATTTAGTTAGAGATTTGACAGTTCTTGTAAGCAGCATGGATGAGCAGCATACATTCAGAGTTGTGAATATAGTGACTTGGTAAAACAGTTGAGGCAGGAGACAGGAGCTAAAGGAAGAAACAGGAGCTGAAACTGAAGTCAGTCAGTCATTTTCATGACCCTTGCGGAACTTTGCCTCCCTAACAGCTCTCATGCAGACCTCTTGGTTGTAAGCAAGATGACCTGCTGCTGATGCATCCATTTGCAGATCATCAGCGATGTCTTGCACCCACTTCGCCTTGGCCTTCCTCTCTTTTTCCTATTATGTACCCTTCCAAGATGGTCTTCTCTAAATTATCATGACATTTACTGAAGTACAACTGGATAAAGTCCTATTTACACAATAGAAGAGCAATAGTAGTAATGGATGGTCACGAAAGCCAGAAAGTACTACTGCAGCATGGTGTACCACAAGGGGGAGTCCTTTCACCTTCACTATTCCTTTTATTCATTAATGACCTGGTCAAGGAGCTTCCCTATGGAATCAAAGCGGCACTGTATGCAGATGATCTGGTCATGTGGTGTACAGACGAACACGTGACAGCAGTAAGAGTTAAAAAAGATACATTATGGGATTAGTATGTGACTGACATAGACGAGTAGACATCACAAAACAAACAGAACTGAGCTTTGCAAAAAATCAATGAAAAACTAGTCTTTATGATGTCTGTCAGTCACAGATGTTATGCGTGTGTATGTGGTTTTTTTCACTTTCTCTGTTGGAGAGTTTCTGGTCCACAAGATGTGAACATTTTGACTGTAAATATCTCGAATACCATATATTCCACAGGATGACAGAACAAATTCGACATGGAACATTAATGATTCCAGGAAAAAATCCTCAAAAAATGATCCCCAAAACACAGATCAATCAACAGATCAGAAAAATAAACAAGGGAGGGAGTCCAGCACAAAACTGGCGAAGAAGCAAGTATCCAAGTCACCAGCTTCATAAAAGAAATAGCTGATTCTTACTGTGGATACATTTGAAAAAAAAAAAGTGTTTAAACACTGACAACATGTCATGGAATCTAACTTATTGCCTCTTCATTTGCCAGCTTTGGTTAATTTAAGTCTTTTTGTTCACCCAGTTTATGGATTGTGTATAAAATTTATTGTAAAAGAAATGATTTAATGTGGTTTTCAATCTTTTCTAAGCTATGGTCACTTAAAACTTAATTTGCTGCAGCCACCAATCATAACTCTTACACTTCATCCACCGCTTGGTATTAACTCTTCCCGTGCCTCAGGAAGAAACGTAGACGTTCAATTGGGTGCTGGGTTAAAAGCGCGGGTCTTGATATGTACAGGGGCATATTAGTAAAATGTGAATGAACCAGTTTTTCTGTGTGAAAAGTGTGCTTATTATGTTTCAAAATAACTAAATATGAATGAAGATTTCATAAATTCAGTTTTTTAGGAAGAAAGAAGTAATGTGATGTTTTTTAGACAATGATTGTTTCCAACTTACCATCGGATAGTTCTGAAGGTACACTACGTACCATCTGCGATACGTAGATTACCTGTTGATGTCGTATTGCAATTCTGTGTTGCATTATTGCTAAAATAATATCTGTAACTACTTCTCCAGTCGTCTAATATGTCTAGATCTACTTGGGATACATTCAAGAACAGTGGTCTGGTCACAGGGTATGTCCATATCCCTAACAACCCCTATCTCCATCACCAAAAATTGAAATTTCTCACAGAAAACTTCAATTTTCTCCCTCGTAACCATGCACTCTTTGGCCATTTTGAAAAAGGTCATGGGGCATGTGCACTAAATATTTACAATCTAAACGTTACACCGGGTTTTTAATGAGACAGACCAAACTTTGCTAGAGCGACTAAAGGCACCACGTGAGAAACCAGAACAATCGTCTAAGTGACAAAAGGCACGGGAAGAGTTAAGTTGTACTAGCAGCATGGATAGACCTGAGGAAAGTCTTTGATAAAGTATGGAAGAAAGGTCTGCTGTGGAAACTAAGAAACTGCAATGTGAATGGAAGACTACAACTGGATAAAGTCCTATTTACATGACAGAAGAGCAAGAGTAGTAATGGATGGATACAAAAGCCAGAAAGTACTGCTGCGACATTGCATACCGCCAAAGAGGAGTCCTTTCACCTACACTATTCCTTGTATTCATTAATGACCTGGTCAGGGAGCTTCCCTATGGAATCAAAGCGGCACTGTATGCAGATGATCTGATCATGTGGTGTACAGATGAACATGCAACATTTACTACACAGAGACTCCAAAGAGCACCAGACATTTTGACATCATGGACAAACAAATGGTGTGTAAGTATCAACACAGAGAAATCAAGTACCACTCTGCAGTCTTGTAAGATCAATAGCCATACTTAGTGTGCTAGATGACAAATATCCATGTGACACCTGATATGCACACAATGCCATAAAAAATGGAGGGGCGAGCACATATTGAATATCCAAACAACACCACTGACAAGATTTCCATACCCATTGGAAAATACTGCAACAACTATGATGCAGAAGTTGGGACAATTATTGCCACAGTTGAAAAAGTATCAGACTCCAGAACTGATACATGCAATTCTCACAAGGTAATTCTCAAAGATGCAAGATCAGTGCTGGAAGCTTTTCGGTGCAACAAACCTCCGGATCTAAAGGATGTCTTGTCAAAAATTGGCTCACTCCACCTTGCAGTGGATTCCATCCCACTTTGGGATATCAGGCAATGAGAAAGCCAAAGAGGGCACTGAAATGGAGCAACCAGACATACCAATCACCTATAATCAGAAGAAAAGCATGATAAAAACCTACAGGAAGCCACAAAAATACCACTACATGTTGACTATCACATGCTAAACAGAAAGGAACAAGTCACCATTTTCTGTCTCTGAACAGGACACAGCCGCCTTTGAAGTCATATGTATACAAAGTTTAAGGTTGGTACTACTGCTCTTTGTACAGGTGCCCCAAACTGTGTAACGTATCCTTCAAAACTACACCAACTATGAAACACTGAGAAGTAATTACTGGCCCAGTGAAACCACCAAAGAAGATAAGCTGTATGGTTCCATACATGAATCACAAAAAAACTGAAATTTATCCAAGAGACAGGACTGCAGATATAAACAGAAATACATACAAAGAAGATGCAATTTCCATTTTGATGCCTGATAGTTTATATGGACGAGGAAGAACAGCATATTATATAAAATATTAGCTCAGTAATATAGATCAGTATTTTAGAGATGTATGACGACTAACTCCCATGCAAATTAACAGGAAACTGATGTCTGAGACAAAATTTAATGATTGAGAAGTTTTGTTTTTTTCTGCCTGTAACATTTTGGAAATTTTACATAATCATTATATTGCCTGTGTGATTGTATGTGAGAAGATTATGTTGCCCATAAAATGAAGAAATGGAAGTATAAATAAGTCTGTATGTAACATCATGCAGTAAAATACATCAACATTATCTTTTCTTTCATTTTTCTTCTTGTTTTTTTTTAAATGCATAACTGCTTGTGATGGGCAATGTGAGAGATAAGAGAGATGATGACTGCAGTAAAAACTAGTTCTGATGATGGAGGTGTAAGGTTCAGTTTTACATTTTGATAGAAAGAGTGAGGAAAGTGGGCAGAAACAAGAATGGCAGAAAGTAAGACGAGCATGTACAAATGAAGGACATATAACAATCCAATATTTCAACAAAAGCCGTTTTCAAGGATCACGTACAAAAACAATACAACAGATGAAAATACCAACAAAAAAAAAAAAAGATGAAAAATTAAAACACTTAGTTTCTTTGGTATCTTCTTTGTAAGAAAGATTGGCACAAAAGTCTACTTGTAATGGACAGAGCATGTATGATTTGTTTGGAAGAAGTATTCGTCATTTTCCTGAAACTAGAAATATTTCTTGAAAATTGCAAGCGTAGAGTGCACTTATCTTGTAAAATAACTTCCATTTATATTCTTTACCAGTTTAGCAAATTTTCAGTCTGTGAATTTTTGTGATTTGATAAAAACAAACACAATCGCTGAAGATGAAAAGTCTCATTATTTTCTAGAAAGTTGTCTGTCATTTTTTTCTAGAAAATTGTCTGTCACTTTTTTCTAGAAAATTGTCTGTCATTATTTTCTAGAAAGTTGTCTGTCTTTTTTTTTCTAGAAAATTGTCTGTCATTTTTTTCTAGAAAATTTTGTCATTTTTTTTCTAGAAAATTGTCTGTTGTTATTTTCGACAAAGTTATCTGTCATTATTTTATAGAAAATTGTCTTTCATTTTTTTTCAAGAAAATTTTCTGTCATTATTTTATAGAAAGTTGTCTCATTTTTTTCTAGAAAGATTTTTTTCAACCTACTGTAGCCTTCAGAAAGTGTAAAGGAACTTTTGAAACATCCCGTGTAATACTGAATTTCTACAACTTCATTTAAAACATGCGTACGCAGAAAAACGTGTGCCTTATAAACAGCAGAAAATTGTCTAAGACATTCAGGACGAAAAATAATAATACCAGACAGAAAAAGAAATGATTGTGGCATTTATACTTATTGAAAAAAAAATCAAGGGAAATATAACCTCAACTATGTCATTCAGCATCAATCTTCAAGAATCTTGAGAACATATGGAATTCAAAAGTTATAAGCACAAAAACCAAGTTAAGACTATTCAATTCAAATGTAATATCCACCCTCATTTATGTATGCGAAAGCTGGAAAACAACTAAAGAAATAGACAAGAAATTAGACTCTTTTGAAAACAAATGCCTAAGGAAAATACTCGGTATAAAGTGGAATGAATTCAAGAACAATGGAGAGATAAGACAGATGACTGAACAACAACCAGTCTCATGGGTGATCAGAAAAAGGAGATGGACATATGTTGGTCACTTGAGAAGAAATGATCAGAGAATCCCAAAACAAGCTATCAAGTGGAACACAACAGGCCGAAGAAAAAGAGGCAGACCGCATGAAACTCTGAAGAGGACATTATTAAGAGAGGCCAAATTAACAGGCATAAAATCCTTTGATGAGGTTGAAAGACTCGCCGAAGACAGGAAAAATTGGCGAACTACTTTGCGAGCCCTATGTGACGTTTATATGTCATTCAGAGATAAGGCAAATAAACAAACAACCTGTCTCATGAGTCATCATAAAAAGGAGATGGACATATGCCAGTCACATGATGAGAAGAAACAATCAGCGAATCCTAACAATAAGCTATCAAGTGGATTACAACAGGCCAAAGAAAAAGAGTTCGACCTCGTGAAACTCTAAAGAGGACGTTAGGTCATATTAGTAGGCATAACATCCCTTGATGAGGTTGAAAAGCTCGCCGAAAATAGGGAAACTTGACAAACTACCATGCAGGCCCTATGCGACGTTTAACAGCACAGAAAGGATGTAAAATGTAGGATATCATTCAGATAAACAATTAGAATTCACATTGTCTCAAGGGCTGAGATTAGCTTTTCGGAATTTGCTATAACAAGAGTTCACATCTTAATAGTAGTCCATGCTACCACAGGAATGTCATTTTACTGTCATTCCGTATGGTCTTCTTTATTATTCTTTAAATCTTCAAAACAAAAAAAATGATCTCCAAAATTCTTAATCCTAACATGTATGAAAGACATTTTCCATCTTGGTTAAATATCTGACCATAGCCTTCCATTCTCGCTATAGTTACAGTAATGATATATTACTGTAATTAGTGTGTAAGTATAAAAATATACACAAAGCACTGCAGTAAAGCTGTGATACCAAAATGTATAAATTAGGAAAAAAGTAGGAACAACTTTATTACTTAACGAGTACACAGTTGTGACGTTTCGTCATGAGCCTTGATCATACAAAAAAAAACAAACCACAAACACAGGACAGAGAAATAGAGAGAGAAGATAAAATATAAATTCACATGAATGGTGTGTTAACAAAAAAATCTAGCTGGGAGAAGGTGAAATATGTGAGTATAGTTAGGGCAGAGATGTAACGTGATGCTGTGAGGAGGTTCTGAACTGTGTGTAACAAGTGAGAAGGGAGTGGAACTTGGTGGGGAGGGATTATGATTGTGGAAGAAGAGAATGTTAAGTGTAGCTGATTAATGAGTTCAAACCATGCGTTTCCATGTCTCCATACAGAACTGATATTAGATGTTTGAGCCATTATATACACATAAAGTTTACAGTAAAACACACCGAACAGCAGTCAGTCATTTGCATGTCCCTTGCGGAACTTTCCCTCCCTAACAGCAGTCCTGTAGGCCTCTTGTTGTAACCACGATGCCCCGCTGCTGATGCATCCATTTGCAGATTATTAATGTCTCGCAGCCATCTTCACCTTGGTCTTCCTCTCTTTCTTTTTCCCATTATGTACCCCTCCAATGCGGTCTTCTCCAAATTGTCATGACGTTTAATGTGTCCAAAATATTTAAGTTTTCTCTTTACTAGCCAGCCTTTTTCAATATTAAGTTCTTGTAGTATGGATATATTTGTTCTTTTTTGTGTCCATGATATTTGAAGAACTCTTCTGTAGCATTTACATTCAAAGGCATTTATGTGTTTCTCAGCTGTTTTGTTAAGTGTCCAGGTCTCACATGGATATGTTCTGAACAGCAGTGAATAAAGAAGTCTAGAAACGGTAATTCTAAAAATAAAAAAAAATTAACATGATTATAACGACAACACTTTTCTGAAGGGACATTAATACATGTTCACTAACAATTAAAATTAGCACATTTAATGGCTACACAGTACAGAAATGAATATTATGATGCCATAACAATTGGAGGTTATGAATTACCAGAGATTAGATATGATGAGATGACACAGTATTACTGTCCACAACACAAAAAAGGAATGGAAAAACTAATTATGTCAGTCCGTAAGAACAGTGAAGAGCAAAACCTCTATTTTAATGCAAAGAAAACTAAATTGATGACAACTGACAAAACAATCAGGGCAGCTGATATATGTATCAATGAGGAAAAACTGGAAGAAGTGGAGAGCTTTGAATATCTTGGATCACTACTAACTAGTAATGGAGATACAATGAGGGAAATTAAAAGGAGGACATCTATCGCTCTTCAGAAAGTAAAACAACTAAAGAATCTGTGCAGAGGAGGAGACAGCACCACAAAAATAAGATTTTTACGGGCATGCATTTTTCCATCACAACATATGCCTGTGAGACCTGGACACGTAACAAAACAGCTGAGAAACGCATAAATGCCTTTGAATGTAAATGCTACAGAAGAGTTCTTCAAATATCATGGACACAAAAAAGAACAAATATATCTATACTACATGAACTTAATATTGAAGAAGGCTGGCTAGTAAAGAGGATTAAAGAGAAAACTTAAATATTTTGGACACATTAAACGTCATGATAATCTAGAGAAGACCGTCTTGGAAGGGTACATAATGGGAAAAAGAAAGAGAGGAAGACCAAGGCGAAGATGGCTGCAAGACATCATTGATGATCTGCAAATGGATGCATCAGCAGTAGGCCACCTTGCTCACAACCGAGAGGCCTACAGGAGAGCTGTTAGGGATGCAAAGTTCCGCAAGGGACATACAAATGAATGAATGAACAGTACAGAAATATATGACTACTGTGGTTAAACAGTTAACAGTGAATGAAAACAAAAAGTTTAGTTAAGAGAAAAGGAAACGTGAGGATGGGACAGCTGCGGAGTGACACGGCTTGAAGACAGTATTATTCTGATGCCACGACTTTCAAAGAAAAGCTCGCGCATTTACACGCCAGCTCGTCTACGATACCGTCAGCAAACGTTTCTACACTATTTCGAATCGGTTTGGTTTCCGTTTTCTAATACTGTTCCAAGTTGGTGGTATCTGAAATCGATCTATAGGAATCTGGTACCTGCTTTACCCGGCAATCAGCGACCCATAGCTATGCCAGCATCAGGGTTAGCGAAACATAGCTGGCCAAACCCTGTCCCATCTCTTCAAGTACCCCCAGTACAGGCATAGCCTGGCTACGGGGCAGGAATTGCCATAGTCCCCATGGTGGCGGAGTCTGCTAAAGAAGCATTGCACACCCCCTGCTTTTTAGCTGTACTCCGGGACTGAAAAAGTAGCCGCCATAACCCGCTCCCACGCCGATATGATGCTGTGCTTCAACATCTCTACAGCATCGGCTGCAAAGAACAACAGCTTGCAGTTACAGGGAGTTTGTACAAGTACAAGAAGTACCGGTTGAGCCGAAAGAACCGAGTCCTAATTCGGTTCCTGCCCAAATCTACTTTCCGGTTCTTGCGGCGGGAATTTATGATTGTTATCGTCTGCTGTGTGGCCGGCATAGTACAAGTTGTACATGATACAGAAATCATCGAAACAGATAAGAAGTAGCTTCCAACTTTTGTACATATACTTTGACATTGAAAGTGTAAACATGTCTGTCATGTTTATGTAGCCTGTAAAGTGACGCGGTTAAAATTAGAGTTAATTCTTTTGCACAGTTTTTTTTTCTCTCTCAGACCTCCATCTCGAAAGATGTTCCAAGACATTAAAATGCATCAGGTTTCAAGTTTCCAAATATTTGTAAGAGACAATAAAGGAATAATGAACGCGTACTATCCGTTTCTAAGTCAGGATCAAATTATGTCAAAGTTGCGACAGCGCTGGAGACAGCTGGACGAGACCAAACGTCGGTCTTACAGTAAACTTGTTGTGTCCAAGACAAAAAGTATCAGAAAGATCAAAACAACACGGCGCAGATGCCCACACAAGAAAGCCTTGAAACTCAGATCTTCACAGAGGACTGCAAATCTTTTCATGAACGATGACAGCCATGAATTCGACAGCGCTTATGACAGTTCAAACTTCGTGAATACTTACGAATTCGACAGCTCCAGAGAAAATTCACCATTCATGAAGGGCAAACTCGCCATCGACTGCCTGAATGCTAGTTCTTATTTTGATAGAGGAGAAGAAGGGAGCTCTTTCTGTGGCGTTGGTAAAACGTATTCAGGGCGCGTGTTTGAACCACATCATAAAATCCCAAATCTTTCCGTACAAACCGAGGTCGCCCCAAAGACTGGGATCCTCAGAATACTCAGGTAATACGATTTAAATGAGTTTCATTAAGTGTGATTGTGTTGTAATACATAATATACATTGTTGCATTTCTGTAGTGAAGTAGCAACACTGTATTATTATTGCTGAAGCAGCCTGGTTGGCTGAGTGGTTAGGCGCTTGGTCTACTAATCTGGTGATATCAGGTTCAAGTCCCAGGAGTAGGGATCTTTTCTGGTAACACCACACCAAAAAAGGCCCCGAGGTCCACCCAATGTCAGTGGGTACCAGAGAAATCAACCACACCCAAAAGAACTGATAAACCTTGAAACCGACTTATCAGTCCCACAACTAAATGTCAACCTAGATGAAATTACACTGAATGAAACTGAAACATCAGTGAATCTAATGGCTAACAACAAAGCTGCAGGTGAAGGTGAAATAGCAACTGGAATGTTAAAAGCTGTTAACAGTGACAATATGAGCAAACTATAATTTGGATATACTAAGAACAGAATGGAATTTTTGGAATTGCAATAGACTTCATAATGAAAAAAATGCTGCACAGGTAACACAGGTATTGACTGGGTACATGGGACCCAACTAGAAGATCTTGATTTTACTGATGACATAACTCTTATCAGTAACAATTTGAATTCATTCAAGAAAAAACAGATAGCCTGTTTCCACTGGCTAGCAAAATAGGACTTGAAATTAACAAGGACAAAACAAAAATAATGAAAATTCCCCTTAATCAAAATGGAAAAATACACATAGAAGGGACAGATATTGAAGAAGTCAGTCATTTTACCTTGGCAGCTGCATAGACCAGGATGGTGACACCATAAAGAAAGTTAGAATTAGAACTGCAAAAGCATCATTGATCTTCAAGAATCTTGAGAACATATGGCATTAAAAAGTTATAAGCACAAAAACCAAGTTAAGACTATTCAATTCAAATGTAATATCCACCCTCATTTATGCATGCGAAAGCTGGAAAACAACTGAAGAAATAGACAAGAAATTAGACCCTTTTGAAAACAAATGCCTAAGGAAAATACTTGGCATCAACTGGAACGAATTCAAGAACAATGCAGAGATAAGACAGATGACTGAACAACAACCAGCCTCATGGGTGATCAGGAAAAGGAGATGGACATGTTGGTCACATGATGAGAAGAAACAGTCAGAGAATCCCAAAACAAGCTATCAAGTGAAACACATCAGGGCAAAGAAAAAGAGGCAGACCATGTGAAACTCTAAAGAGGACATTGTTAAGAAAAGCCAAATTAATAGGCATAAAATCCCTTGATGAAGTTGAAAAGCTTGTCAAAAACAGGAAAAATTGGCAAACTACCTTACGAGCCCTATGTGGCGTTTAACGGCACAGGAAGGATATAAGATAGAAGAAGAGAATGGAGGAAGACAGACAGATAAAGATGGCCTATACAAAGTAATGAAAGGGGAAGCCCAAGAGGTAGACTTAGACAATGATGGCGGGACAACCTAGACAAAGATATATGTGCTCATGGAATCAACAGTTGACAAGAAAAGATCAAGAATGGAGAGGAATGGAAACATGTCTGCAGCAGTGAGTATCAATGGCTTGGAAAGCTGCTGAACTCAGCAACCACTCAAAGAAGAAGAAGAATCTTATTCTTACATCTTACATCCTTCCCGTGCTGTTAAACGTCACATAGGGCTCGCATGGTAGTTCGCCAAGTTTTCCTGTTTTTGGCGAGTTTTTCAACCTCATCAAAGGATGTTATGCCCACTAAACTGCTTCTCTTAATGGAGGTGGGGGGGGGGAAACAGCCCTAATGCATGCAGTGAATTATTGTCAGCTTTAGGAATTGATGACCTGAAAAAAGGTTTAGGAAATGATGCTGCAGTATATTCAAATATCAGTAATTGAAAACTTACCTTTAGCTGATGGTATGAGTGTATATCTTGAAGACAGATGTATGGAGAGTAGATATGGCTTTCCAAGGTTTCTTTTGAGACTTTTTGTGTAGGTTAATGTGGTAAACTTTGGGCTTGTGGGCTCCAAAATCTCATTGAGTGCAAGATTTTCTTAGATTTAATCCTCTTAGAGCAGACATTAGTAAATTGATTTTTTGGCATACTCCACCTAATTTGGGACAGTTGGTATCTGTCATAGTGGCCAACTGTAGTATCATCTGCAGTTACAAAGAACACAGAACATTTAAACTAGGTAGAACAGTATCTTTACAAACATTGCTTTGCTGAAACAAGATCTTTACAAACATTGCTTTTCTGAAACAAGATCTTTACAAACATTGCTTTGCTGAAACAAGATCTTTACAAACATTGCTTTGCTGAACTTCAGCGGTTCATTAATTATTTCTTTGTGTCTCTTTCTAACTTTTTTTCTTTTCAGTAAAGACCAAAGAACTGTTCAAAGCCATGTTTGCTTTTCTGCCTCTGAAGAAACAATACATACAAATGAAGTCTGCAGTGATTTAGATGATGATCTCACTGATGAACAGGTCCTTTGTATAGAAAGTACACATGCAAGCAGTGATGTAGTCAGTGATGACACAGAATCAGAGAAGAAAACTTCCTGCAGGGTCAAGTCACACCTGATGGAAGATCACAAGCCTGAGCACACTGCAGACTTTGAGGAAATTCATCCGGTGAAAGAGGCTGAGAAACAAGAGCCTGAGCAGAGAAAGATCAGCACTGGAACAGTTAAGGAGCACATTGCACTGACTTCATCTAATGCACTTCATTCTCACACGACCAAGAAAGTTAAGATGCCAACACCTGGAAGTAGTCCCAGAGCAGCGTTAAATAACGAAGCTCACAAATCACCTGTAAAGACTTCTGAAATCTGTAGGAAGCCAAAGCTATCAACTAATATTTCCCCTAGAAAAGTATTTTATAGCAAAACTAAGATGCTGCACAAAGAGAAGACACAACAGTCACTAACTCTAACAACATCTAGTTTAGCTTCTGGACATAAAGCCTCATTGAGAGCATGGGACAGTGCTTATGGAAAACTTGAAAAAGATATGCCAGACAAATTGTTCTTCCTGAGTGATAAAGACATAAAGCAAGAATACAGATTATCTGGCAGACTTCAGAATAAGTCCCATGTTGCAAACTCTGCTTTATGTAACAAAGTAACTACAAAGCCAGTACAGGCTGAGGATTATAAAAACAGTAATGGATGCTTGAAAAGCTTGCCATCTTATCTGAATCAGATGTTAGCATTTCATAAACCATTGAGTATTTGTACAAAGAAACCAGTGCAAAAGAATTCTTGCTACACAGTTCAAGCAGATATGAAGGAAGATGCATCTAAAAAATCTGGATATAACCGAAAATGTAGTGATTCTTCCAAAAAAGGTGCCAACAAACATGAAACAAGAGATGAAGACAATGTAAATGTATCAAAATTGGATGAAGAATCTAAATATAATAACTATTACAGGACTGTTGATAAGGCTAAAACTATAGCACACAGTGATCACAAAAGTGAAGTTTCAAAGAATCTAACATATCACACTAAGGGCACCACATGCAGGAGAAGTACGAGTGTGAATGTTGAGAACTCAAACAGTGATCCGACAGACCTGCCACCTGCTCTTTCAGGCAGAACTAATACTCTGGAACAATGCTCCCAGGCGTCAGAAGAACATCATAAAAGTGATCCAGTCAGATTTCACAAGATGATCACCAGAAATGACAAAGCCAAATGTCTGAGTAAATTATCAACTGGGAAAGATTGTGATCTTGATCTAAACAATGATCTGTCACAGAAAGATATGCAAGAGAACAAAGATCCTAATCTATTAGCAAATTGTTCTTTAATGAAGTCGACAAGAACCACGAGAAAAAGAAGCCACCAGTCAGAAACAACCACATTTCATAACATGGTCACGAGAAATGACAAGACAAAGTGTTTTTCTGATCCAGCTCAGTGGAAACGTTCTGACCTGGGCAAAAAGAGAGATAAAAAGCTTGAAAAAACACACGAAGAAGAACAACAATTTCAAAAACTTCCAGCAAATAATACAATACATGAACTAGAAAAATATCCGAGTATTTCTTGCAAGACGCAGAACAAACAGAGCAGTGAAAAATATCCAGTCTCTGGTGAAGAACATGACACTGAAGACTACAGTGATTCTACTTCTGAGAATGATCAAGTTGCAGAACGCCGCCAAAGTGACTTTTCTACAAATATGGCTGACCAGACAACTTCAGTGCTGCTTCAAGCAATAGAGAGACTGCAGTGTCTGACATCCCCACAGAACTGTCTGATAAACCAATCTGAATGTGATGATGCTCAAACTTCAGATGTGACTGATAGTGAGAGTGATGTAAGTTAATATGTTCACGTGTATATTCCATTATTTTAAATGTGTAATGGCACTTTTAATAGTTTTTTTTTCATTTTGCAACAAGCAACTTTAGAATGCTTGTTATTGTTGTTTGCCATGCTGTTGGGCATATGTGATCATGTTTCTCTATAGATTTTTATCTTAGATACATTCCAAAAGAATCCTAGATTCCAGTAGTATGAGCAGTCACCACATTCTTTAGAAGCCTGGAGTTCTTTTCTCAGTCATTGTTTAGAAGCCTGGTGTTCTTTTCTCAGTCATTCTCTTATTCTTTAGAAGCCTGGTGTTCTTTTCTCACTCACTCTCTTATTCTTTAGAAGCCTGGTGTTCTTTTCTCACTCACTCTCTTATTCTTTAGAAGCCTGGGGTTGTCCTCTCATAAATTTTCTTTCTCATTCTTGTATAATTTTTTCCATTCTCTATCTACAATGTGTAAAATTTAGCCCTACCTACTTTGCTTTCACACTTTGCTGTGAACAAGTCTTGGTGGTTTTTAACTCTAGTTAAAAAAAAAACCCACTATTTTTTTGTGTGTGACAAACTCCATATTTTTGTGATCTTAATGTTCATGTATTAGATTTATAGAATGGGAAAGCTTCATTCTTTCCTGTTTATTTACATGAGAATGTGGAATGCTACATCATTAGAATATAGGAATGAATGAATTTATATTGGCATGTTCTCTCATTCTGTAGGCAGTGGCTCTAAGATTCCTCTAAGAGGAATTTTATAAGCTTTGTACAAAAGTATTTCTTGTTTTCCCTGCCCCCAGCCCTGTTGATTCTGTTTTCATCAACCATGGGCCCCCTTACCCCAAATTGTATAGAGGAAGTACTTCCTTAAAACAGGGGAACTCTGAGCCCTGAAGCAATGCGCTAGCTGGGGGCACACACCACCACCTTTTGGGCTTGGGCTGTCATCACCCTTTTGTTAGCCCAGCCACATGAGTCAGTACTCTGTATACTGTCATCATCATCATCAGGTGCCGTGCCGCCTGGCGTTGGCTATTATGCTTCTCCAGAGTACACGGTCCTTCTTGCAGGCCATCAGCTCAATTTGTGATCTCTTCTCACACTGCCCCGTCAGACTGTCCAGTATCATTTCTCTTGGTCTTCCTCTTGATCTTCTTCCTTCTGTTTTTCCTGTTATAATATTTTCAATGCCCCCTGCATACTATACTTAGGAAAAATTGTTTCTGAAGATGGAGAATATCACCTTACACAGCAAGATAAACTGGATTACACTGCACACACAGCTGTTTGTTGGTGAGGAGAGAAATATGATATCATGCCCATCTCACTTCCACCAAAAATATGGGACTTTTCTGGAGTCACAGCAACAAGTGAATTTTTTTAAAAAAATGAATTACAACAATTATGTTCTTTGTTTGTTTCACTTTTCATTATTCTTTGTCTAAGTGAATCTTGAGAGAAAGTAAAGAAGATGAAAGTGAGCTGATCATGCACACCACATGGAGAAGAATAGATGTTGAGCACAGGCACTGGTGTAAACTCCAGAAAGGAAGACATGCCAGACCCAGAGACACATGGAGACCCCACAACTCCAAAGTGGAAGAAAGACAACATTGGAAATAAGAAGAAGAGACTCAAGTCTTTTCTCTGCCTAATGTGTCTCTAGGCGTTATGAAAGCTGATAATGATGGTGATGATGATTTTTTTTCTTCTTCTCTCTTCATCTATTTCACCTTAAGAAGAAAGTGTTGATTGTGTTGTGACAGTTCTTAGCTAAGCTGTGATAACTGCAGCCTTCAGCACAAAGACATCAAACTTTGGCCTAGCATATTTCTAGGACCAGATTTGCCTTCCTATTTCAGTCCCTGTTCATCCAGCCAGACTATAGTCTGTTATCAGGGCCACCACATGAGCTTGGTCAGCTATTGTCCACCAACTTGATGCAAGCAGTGTCTGACCTGCTATGTTGATTCATTATTGCTGGCGGTGTTCCAGCAGTTCTGTATGACTCATTTCATTTCAGAAATATTTCTGTCTTGTCTGTCCACCTTTCTTATATCACTCTTTGTAGATTTTTCATTTTATTTATATTTTACTCATATATATGTCGTAACATTATAATTTTATTATATTTTAATTAATATTATCAGATCATATAATTCTGTAACATAACATGCTGTCTTTATGTGAAATTGTGGAGTTTGTAAAACATATCTTTATTTTTGTACTGTCTGACTCTGACTCATTCATATACAATTCATTTCTACAACCTGCTTGACTCCAAATCCACATGAACTTAATTTCAGTTCTGATTTCTATGTTTTTTTCTTCTTACATCTTACATCCTTCCCACGCCGTTAAACGTAACGTAGGGCTTGCATAGTTGTTTGCCAAGTTTTTCTGTTTTCTGCAAGTTTTTCAATCTCATCAAGGGATGTTATACCAACTAAACTGGCTTATCTTAACAATGTCCTCCTTAGAGTTTCACGTGGTCGAGCTCTTTTTCTTCAGCTCATTGTGTTCACTTGATAGCTTGTTTTGGTATTCTCTGATTGTTTATTCTCATCACATGGCCTACATATGTCCATCTTCTTTTTCTGATCACCCATGAGACAGGTTGTTGTTTGCTCATCTGTCTTATCTCTGTGTTGTTCTTAAATTCATTCCAATTTATATCAAATATTTTCCTTAGACATTTGTTTTCAAAAGAGTCTAACTTCTTGCCTATTTCTTTATTTGATTTCCAGCTTTTGCATGCATAAATAGGGGTGGATATCACATTTGAATTCAATAATTTTAACTTGGTTTTTGTCCTTATAACTTTTGAATTCCATGTATTCTCAAGATTTTTGAAGGACAATGCTGCTATTGCAGTTCTAATTCTAACTTCCTTCCTGGTATCACCATCCTGGTCTATGTAGCTGCCAAGGTATGCAAATTGGTTTACTTCATCAACAGCTGTTCCTTCTATGTATATATTTTTTTGTTGATTAATGAGAAGTTTCATTATTTTTGTTTTGTCTTCGTTAATTTCAAGACCTATTTTGCTAGCCAAGGAAGACTGGAAATCTGTTTTTTGCTGCATCAAGTTCACATTGTCACTGATAATATATATCATCTCCAAAATCAAAATCTTCTATTTGGGTCTCATGTACCCAATCAATGCTGGTTTTACCTGTACATCTTTTCATTATAAAGTCTATGGCAATTCCAAAAAGCAAGGGAGATAATATACATACGTCCTTGTTTCATGCCTGTTTCAATCTGAAACCATTCACTCATTCTTTCTTCTGTCTTGACTGCACAAACATATCCATTGTAGAGATCCCTAATGATGTTGACAGTTTTAGATGGTATTCCATATAATCTTAAAATTCTCCACAATGAATCTCTGTATATGCTATCAAATGCTTTTTTGATAAGTCTATAAAGTTCAGCTTTTCAATTTGTTCTTCAAGTATTGTTCACATAGTAAAGATCATGTCGAAACAGCTTCTCCCTTTTCGAAATCCTGCCTGTTCTTCTCTCATTGCAGTATCCACCATATCCTTAATTCTATTCAGAATCACTTTACAAAACACCTTTGACACAACTGATAGTAAGGTTACACCCCTTCATTACTGAGGTTGGCCTCTTTTGGGCATTTTAACAATGATTCCTTGTTTCCATTTAGAAGGGACTTTTTCTTCTTTCCAGATTTTATTAAACATTCTCTGTAGTTGGCTCATGTTGTCACTGTTAATAGCTTTTAACATTTCGACTGTTATTTCATATTCACCTGCAGCTTTGTTGTTAGCCATTAGATTCACTGCTGTTTCAGTTTTATTCAGTGTAACTTCTAAGTTGACATTTAGTTATGGAACTGGTAAATCAGTTTCAAGATTTTATTAATTCATTTGGGTGTGGTCGATTAAGTATTTCTTGGAAGTGTTCGGCCCATTTTTGCTTTTGGTGTTTACTTGATGTTAATAGGTTGCCTGTTATGCTAAAGACTGGTCTTTCTCTGGAGGTAATAGCACCTGTTAGCTTCTTCTGTATGTTATATAGAGTTTTGCTGTCTCCTGTTTTTGCTGCAATTTCTGCTTCTTTTGCAATATTGTCCATATATTCTCTTTTGTCTCTTCTAGCTGAACTTTTTACTTTATTGTCTAGTTCTTTGTATGTTGCTTTTGTCAAAACTTTTTCCAAGATCTGTCTTTACATTCAACATGGCTAATTTGGCTGCTCGTCTTTCATGTTTTTTCTACAATGCATATATTAATGTTACACTTCCAGTCAAAATTTCAAAATTCTTCTGATTCCATGATTCCTGCCATGTGTGTCATCTGATGTTTCAGCAGTCTAGAGATCTTGATGAATTCATGTCTCCTACACTGAAGACAGGCAGAAGTCAAGGACAAAGCTACAGACTTGATCAAGGAAGGAACCAAAGAATCATGCCTATTGTGGCTCAGCATGCTGATAATGTAAGCAACATTTAGACTTGTTTTTGTTATAGCTGTGCATTATTTATGTAAAAATCAGTAACTAGATAATTTATAGTGACCTTTAGAAGTATAGCATTCTTCTTGTACATTCCCTTGCTTGCTTGGTGTTGCAGTTAGCAGCTAGACCAATATTTGGGCCTTTCAGTTTGACACTTCTAGTTTTGGTCTGGCTTATTTTAAGGACTGGATTTGCAACTGCTTGTGTCTTCATGACTTTGTATTTATCATTTTGTAGTTTCTGTTTCCTTAATTATGGTGCCTTTAGTAAAAGTCTGGTACCAGAGATTAGATAGTATTACTGTCCACAACACAAAAAGGAATGGAAAAACTTTTTATGCCAGTCTGTAAGAACAGTGAAGAGCAAAACCTTTATCTTAATGCAAAGAAAACTAAATTTATGACAACTGACAAAACAAAGAGGCAGTTTATATATATATATATATATATATATATATATATATATATATATATCAATGAGGAAAAACTGGAAGAGGTGGAGTTTTGAATATCTTGGATCATTACTAACTAATAATGGAGATACAATGCAGGATATTAAAAGGAGGACATCTATCGCTCTTCAAAAACTAAAACAACTAAAGAATCTGTGGAGAGGAACAGAAAGAACTACAAAAATAAGATTTTTTAAGGGCATGCATCTTTCCCATCGCAACTTATGCCTGTGAGACCTGGACACTTAACAAAACAGCTGAGAAACACATAAAACCTTTGAATGTAAATGCTACAGAAGAGTCCTTCAAATATCATGGACACAAAAAAGAACAAATATATCCATATTACAAGAACTTAATATTAAAGAAGGCTGGCTAGTAAAGAGGATTAAAGAGAGAAAACTTAAATATTTTGGACACATTAAACATCATGAGAATTTAGAGAAGACAGTCTTGGAAGGATACATAATGGGAAAAAGAGGAATACCAAAGCGAAGATAGCTGCAAGGCATCATTGATGATCTGTGAATGGACGCATCAGCAGCAGGGCATCTTGCTTACAACTGAAAGGCCTATAGGAGAGCTGTTAGGGAGGCAAAGTTCCACAAGGGACATGAAAATGACTGACTGACTGATAGTAAAAGTACACTTGTTTTTCATGTCAGCAGGTGGGAGTTTCACCTCTCTAACTGAGGAACTCCAACCTGTTCAGCTAAAAATAGGTAACTGGAGCTGGGGAACATAAGGTGGCCAGGTGTTACAATGACCACATCATATATGAATTAACAAGTTAACTGTGATACTGGCTTTTACACCATATCAGTGGTTACAATGACCACATCATATATGAATTAACAAGTTAACTGTGATACTGGCTTTTACACCTTATCCTCAGTGGTATAGAAAGGAGCTCCTCTTTAACAAACTGTCTTCTTTTTCTTATAGTCATGAAGAAAGAATGCATGCTTCTCTTTTTGCCATTGTTTATGTGAAAATATATATATGAGAAACTGCATGTTGCACTTTGAGATGGAGCATCATTTTTCAGGCCACTGGATAAAATGAAATAACAGTTTGAATGTAACGCACCTTGTGTCCATACATTAAATTACTTCTGCTATTGTTCATACAGGATCATCTACACCACAGGGCAAAAAGAGGATCTCTGTGCCTCATGTTCCAGGACGTTACACGTAACACAAACAGAACATTTTGCACACCTGCCAAGCGAAGGTAAGCTGTAGAATATTCATACTGTGCCAACCCTCAGGAATGTTTGATTGTTTGCTTGGACTGGTCATATTTCATTATCTGTCCTGTGAATCTTTGATTCATATTTACATAATAGTATCCCGACTACCGCTGAGTACTCTACTATAACAGATAACAATAACTTACTCTCTCAGAATTCTAATCGCACAGGTTACAAAGACAATACAACAGTATGAGGAACACTGACACCTGATTTTTAAATGAGATCAAATCCCTTCTGGAACTTTGCCTCCCCAACAAGCGCCCCTGCAGGTCCCTTGAGATCAAATAAACCACATGTTTAATGTGAAAAGAATGAGTAGTGATCAGTGAGGATGCTGGAACTTAAGATTGTAATAGATGAACAGCCACTCCTAACCTTAACGAGAACTCGTTCACCATATAAGGAAAGGAGTGAGCAACATTCTCACTCAGATAAACTGACAGACATACAGCATGGTGAAAAAAAAACATATAATAATAAACTTACATTCTCAATGAAAGCCTTTCCGTCACAAAAATATAAGGCTAATACACATCACTGCTCAGTTTACCATGTTCCTAGAATGATTCCTACCCCATTTCACAATGATGTTAAATCACTCACATATCTTCAAGTCATAATCAGATAATCATCTGAACAGAATCATCCTAACATATTCACAGCTTATAATGAGCATAATTCAGTCATAACACTTGAAAAACTCTATATCAAATCTCACAAAAATTCTCATCCTAATCATCATGCTGTCTATCTTATGAAGTATCCATGCTAATCAAAATCATCATCATCATCAGGTACTGTGCTGACTGGCGTTGGCTGTTATGCTTCTCCAGAGTACCCGATCCTTCATGCAGGCCATCATCTCAGTTGGTGATTTCCTCTCACACCATCGTGTCAGACTGACCAGTATCATTTCTCTTGATCTTCTTCCCTATGTTTTTCCTGTTATAATATTTTCAATGCCCCATCTTCTCATTGCATGTCCTATGAAAGTACATTGTCTCTCTTATTTTTTTGACAAGATTTTTTTGTCTCTCCAGCTCTTCTCATACATTCTTCATTAGTTATTTTTGCTGTCCATGGGATCCACACCATTCTTCTGATAAATCACATTTCTGCTGCTTCCAATGATTTTTGTGCAGACTTGCCTATTGTCCATGATTCACTTCCATATAATAAGATAGGTTCAGTATAGCATTTTAGGACTCGTTTTCTAACATTCATGGATACGGATGTGTTGGCTAATATGTTTCTCATTCTCTGAAATGCAGTCTTTGCTTGGCCTATTCTGTTCCTAATTTCTGTTCTGCATTTCCTATCTGAAGTTATTACTGCTCCAAGGTATTTGAATTTCTGCACCTGCTTTAGAATAGTTCCATTTAATTTTATACTGCATGCTGGTGGATTCTGTTTCTTAGATATAACCATAGTCTCTGTCTTTTTGATGTTCAAAGTAAGGCCTTTCTGTTCACTTTCTTTGGCGACTTTATCCAAAAGATTTTGCAGGTCTTGTTGGTTCTCAGCTATCAGTAGTGTGTCATCACCATACCGAAGGTTGTTAATATTGTATCCTCCAGTTTTTATGCCTGGTTCTGTGATGATCGTTCTTAGAATATTCTCGCTGTACATAGAAAAAAGGTCTGGAGGTAGTACACATCCTTGTCGCACCCCTTGTTTTATAGGTTGATATTTTCCAGTTCTATTTTCAACTCGAATTGCTGCTTCTTGCTGCCAGTATAGATGTTTTACAATCCTCAGGTCTTTGTCGTCTTTATTGATGTCTTCAAGCATTTTAATAATTTCATTATGTTTCACCTTGTCGAATGCCTTGGTGTAATCAATGAAGCATAAGTAGAGATCTTTCTGTACTTCTAAAGCTCTTTCTGTTAGTGTTTGTAAAGCATAAATGGCATTGTGTGTTCCCTTTCTTTCAACAAATCCAAACTGTTCATCTGCTATTTCCATTTTTATCCATTTCCTTGTTCTTCTCATAATAATTCTTAGAAGTAGCTTCGTTATATGACATGAGAGGCTAATAGTCATCACATTCCTTTGCACCTGGTTTCTTTGCTATAAACGTAGATTTAAGCAAGTCACTGAGCACTGTTGTAAATGTCATTCAGTAACTTGGTTATTATTTTTATTCCTGTCTCCTCTAGCGCCTCTATTTCTTCTATTGTTATATTATCAGGCCCAGTCGCTTTTCCTTTCTTCATATGTTGATGGCATCTATGATTTCATCTTCAAGTATTGGTGGTCCATCGTTTTCAGTATCTGGTATTAATTTAGGTCTTTCTCCTCCATATAGCTTACCGATGTACTCTGTCCACCTGTCCACAATGTTTTCTTTTCCCATTATCATTTTACCTTCTTTTGATTTCAGGCATCCTGTGGTATATTTTGTTTTCCTGCCTGTGAGTTCACTAATTCGTTTGTGCATGTTTTTGCTGTCTTTATATGAGAGTCCTCTATTTGTCTGCACTGTTCATTTAACCACACTTCCTTTGCTTCTCTGCATTTGCGTCTTATTTCTTTATTTTATCCTGCTATATTTTTCTTGAGTATTTTTATTCCTCCTTCTCTTGTCCATCAGTCCTAAGATGTCGTCTGCCATCCATTTATTTTTAGGGGCTTCTTTTTTTGGTGGTATTATCTCCTTAACAGTTTGGTGGATAGAATCTTTTAACATTGCGCGTTGTTCATCTATACTGTTTATTTTTGCTATTGCACTGTATCTATTTGTTATAATAATTTTGTATTGTTCTTGCAGTTCTTGGTCATTTTTAAGGAGTTCTGTATTCAGTTTGATGTTTCTCACTTTTCTACATGGTTTCTTTAGCTTTATTCTAATTTTTCCACAGAGTGGGTCATGGTCACTATTGCAGTCGGCTCCTGGCATGGTTTTTGTTGTCAGTAATGCATTCTGGAATCGTTTGTTGATTAATACATAGTCTATCTGGTTAAAAGTCTTTTTGTCTGGGCTGCACCACGTTGCAAGTCTTCGGGAATGTTGCTTAAACCAGGTGTTTCCTACAACCATGCTATGTATTCTTGCCCATTCAATTAATTTACTACCTCTGTCATTCCTCTCCCCCAGTCCATAGTCACCAGTGATGTCTGAAGTTCTTCCTTTACCAACTTTGGCATTAAAATCTCCCATGACTATAGTAACTTCATGTGGCTTTGTGTGTTTTAGGGCTGTCTTTATTTCATTATAAAATAACTGTACATCTTCTTCAGAACTTTTATATGTTGGAGCGTACACCTGTATAATATTTATGTTTTTTGGTCGTCCTTTCAGTTGGGCTAGCAGGACTCGATCCGAGATGTTCAGATATCCTACAATTGTCCTTGCTGTTTGTTCATCAAATATTATTCCTACTCCTCGTTCATGTTTCTCACTTCATGAATATATTATTGTATAATTATCAAAGTTTATTTTCCCTGCACCTGTCCATCTAACTTCACTCATTCCTGATATGTTGATCTTCATCCTTTCCATTTCCCTCTTTGCATTTTCTAATTTTCCAGCCTGTAATAAGGTTCTAACATTCCATGTTGCTATTTTGAGTTTGTTAGTTTTGCCACCAGTAGCTTGATGACGATCTGGCCTCACCTGTGGCTCGTGAGCTGCCCTACCGGACCAGGCTGTTCTAGAGGAACATCCATGACAAATCTGTTACTCTGAATAAGCGTAATTGTTCTTGGGAGCTACAACAGTGGTTTCCCATTGCCTTTTGTTGGTTTGTGTACACTAGCCTTTGGACTCCCTGTCCTACCTGCAAGGCAGCAAGAGTGAGAGGTTTTAAGGTGCCTCTTACCCACCTGGTATTCCCTTCACTGAGCACCTGAGGCACTTCATAGGAGTAGTAGAGCCATCTACTACCTCACCTCGCTCTCTGAGTCTACTGCCAGTTTTCTGCGCCTGCTTATTTGGGTAAATCCTTATTCACAGGGATCCTCCATATCTGGAGGACTTTCATCATCCGCCACCTGGGGCGCTGAGTTGGGGTGCCCCAGCTTTACCCAGATCAAAATCATACGAATAATAATCCCAATATGAAAAATCCCAATCCTTAAATATGCCCTACAATTCTGTTCCTAAATCTTCCCAAAGATTCTATCCCGTGGAAGACAAAAATCATGGTTAAAACATTTCTACCTTAAAGGTCTCAACTCCATGCAAAAATTGCCTGTTTATAACCTTGGACAAATTCTAAAAACGATCCCATTTTTAGCTTTTCTGTAGCAAAAAATAACTAATTGAACAAACATGTCCTAAATGACATTTGTTAACTACAAAATCTGTGACTAGACATGTCAAGAAATGGCCTTCAAACAAGACTGACCTTTCGTTGACCTGAGCTATAAAAAAAAATTCTAAGGGCGTTAACCATTTCATCAATCTACTAAATTAATCCTTGGTTAACTCCCCTATACTGTTAAAAATACAGAATTAAAGAATTCTGTTACATTTAGCCAACCAAAAAATCAAACATTTGTGCTCAGCTGCATGCTTAAAAGTCAATATTGAATGTGTCTCTATAAATTCTTGTAAATTAATACAATTAGTATAGCAAAGTGGGTAAATGCAAAGGAGACAAAACTGTGAAACAATGGTGAAATCATCAGGCCAATCAAAGTCATTCTTTACCACTCAAAGAAGTCAAGGAATTCACATACCTTTGTAGTACAGTAGCTTTTCTGAAGCTATTTCTCTCTCATTCTCTCTCTCTGAACCTTTAGGTGTCCAAGGCATGTGGGGACTTCTGCAAGAGTTTTCCATAAATGCCTGTCTTTTGTCTCCACACACCCCCCTCCTCTTGCCCTGGCGAGCCCTCTATTACCCTGCATCCTCTCTGTTGTACTTCTCCATGTCTCCTTTCATCTACCTTTACTCCTGCACTACTTAGAAGCTACCTCTACCTGTTATTTTTTTACATCTTACATCCTTCCCGTACTGTTAAATGTTGCACAGGGCCTGCATGGTAGTTTGCCAAGATTTCCTGTTTTCGGCAAGCTTTTCAACCTCATCAAGGGATGTTATTCCCACTAAACTGGCCTCTCTTAACAATGTCCTCTTTCATGTGGTCAACCTATTTTTCTTCAGCCTTGTGTGTTCTACTTGATAGTTTGTTTTGGAATTCAACTTGGTTGTTTCTTCTCAGCACATGACCGACATATGTCCATCTTCTTTTTCTGAGCACCCATTAGACAGGTTGTTGTTTGCTCATCTGTCTTATCCCTGTGTTCTTGAATTCGTTCCATTTTATACAGAGTATTTTCCTTAGGCATTTGTTTTCAAAAGAGTCTAATTTTTTGTCTGTTTCTTTGGCTGTTTTCTAGCTTTCGCATGCATAAATGAGGGTGGATATTACATTTGAATTGAATAATCTTAACTTGGTTTTTGTGCTTATAACTTTTGAATGCCATATGTTCTCAAGATTCTTGAAGGTCAGTGCTGCTTTTGCAATTCTATTTCCCTTCCTGGTGTCACCATCCTGGTCTATGTAGCTGCTGAGATATGCAAAACAGTTGTTCTTTCTCTGTATAATTGTCCTTCATGGTTAATGAGATGTTTCATTATTTTTGTGTTTTTTTTTGCTTGTTAATTTCAAGTCCTATTTTACTAGCCATTGAAACTACCTGTGTTGTTTAAATAAAGATTTAACTCTTCCCAGGCCGCTCAGCGCTTAGAAGATGCTTCTGGTTTCTCACATGATGCCTTTAGTCATTGTAGTGACTTTTGGTTTGTTTCATTAAAAAACAGGTGTAACGTTTAGATTGTAAACATGTAGTGTGTGTGCCCCATGACCTTTTTCAAAATTGCCGAAGAGTGCTTAGTTACAAGGGAGAAAATTGAATTTTTCTGCAAGAAATTTCAATTTTTAGTGATGTAGATAGGGATATTTAAGGGTATGGACATGTCCTGTGACCAGACCACTGTTCTTGAGTGTATCCCAAGTAGATCTAGACACATTAGACGACTGAAGAAATAGAAGGTTATTTCAGACATTATTTTACTGATAATGCAACATACTATCACAAGATGAAACCGACAGTTAGGTCTAGGCATCTCACATGGCAAGACTGTACCCTAAGACCTATCCGATGGTAAGTTGGACACAATCATTGTCTAAAAACATCACATTACTTCTTTTTTTTCCTAAAAAAACTCTGCATTTATGAAATCTTCATACATATTTAGTTATTTTGAAACATAATAAGGACACTTTTCACATGGAAAAACTGTTTCATTCACATTTTACTAATATGCCCCTATACATTTCAAGACCCACTTTTAATCCAGCACCCAACTGAACATCCACGTTTCTTCCTGAGGCATGGAAAGAGTTAAATATATTTGCTTCCATCATCATTAGATTGTTTTAGTACTCTGTTTAATCATGTCATCAGCTCTGACAGATCACATTATAAACTGAATATTGTTTTGAAATTGTAGATTGTTGTCCAGCTCTGTGATGGAAACCCCAAGCAACTTCATGGACATGTTTGACAATCCAGATATTTTTCTATAAGACATACAGAGCATTCAAGGAGCACATTTTCTTGTTCTGTTCTGGTAAAACATTATATATTACTTGGGAGTGCATTGTTGTCAGAGTATCTTAAAAAATCAAATGATAATTAAGGTTTAAACAGAGTTCCTGTCTATAATTAATACATTTGTTGCTGTTTGTTTAACCATTTCTTATTCAGCATGAAAGGATACATCATGTCACAATATCTTAAAGTTTTAGGAAATTTCCAATAATAGAACTGACCTGCTGTATGCATATCTAATTTCTGTTGGTTCATTCTTCTAGTCAGTTCATACATGAAGGAAAAGATCCGTAAATGGAAATTATTTTGGCAGTTTTCATATTCACAAGACAGAACATAGTACATTCTTTTATTAGTCTGAAATTAAAAATGTGAATGAAAAGGAAAAAATACAGAGAAAAGATACAGAGGAAAAAAAAGGGGAAGAAAAATCTAATACAGCAGCAGTTTTAATAGCTATGCCTGTTTTCTGCATTAAACTATTTTGAAATAAAAAACAGGAATGGTCTGAATTATGACAGGATGTTAGGGCTAAAACAAAAGTAGGAACAGCTTAATTAATGAGCACACATCCGTTAATGTTTTGGTTTACATCTTTATCATACAAAAACATAAAGAACAAAGAAAAAAGTGAAAGAAGAGAATATAAAAGTCACAACAGAGATATATAAAAGTGGGGGAAAATAATAATTAAAAAAAAAGGAACACTTGGCTGCCTCTCAGAATGGATTTGGTGAAGTATTGTGAATGTTTAAAGGAAGAAGTGTGATGCTGGTGTGACTGGTTGTTAGTAAAGAGAGGATGAGGAAAGAAGAAAGAGAGGGATATAATGGATGTCAAGCTGAGACAAAACTAGACAAGGGTAGGTGGAATAGATGAATGTGGTCAGGGTAGAGGGTCTGTAAATGGTGCAGAATATTGCTGGTGAGGAAAGAGTAGATGAAGACTTAGAGGGAGGGAATGTGATTGTGGAGAAAGGAAAGGTTAAGTTTAGCTGAATTTTGAGTTCAAACCATGTAGTTCCAGTATCCAATATTCATGTATCTAGGGGTTCTCGAGTGGCCTGTCATCAGAGTGACATTGTTTACTGGCTGTTACTTGGAAAACAATACTTGCTTCTGTACTTGAAGCTGTTGAAATGATTAGAGACTGGCGTAGAGGCATTCTGGGAGATGTCATAAAGATGTTTCTTCATGCGGTCACCTAATTTGAAACTGGTCTCTCTAATGTATGTTATCCTACATTTTTTACATGCAGTAGCATATGTTGTGGGACTAGCATGTGAATCCTTCATAGAGTGTGAAGGACAGTCAACAATGAAATGAAGGGAGAAGAATAAACCATGGCATCATCTAGTGAAGAAATCTGTAAAATTACAGTCAGATTAAAGTAAGAAAACTAGAGATGTTTGTAATAATTAATGAAAATAGTGGAGTAAGGCTGGAGACAACATTTGATCAAGACAGGCTTTAAAAAAAAAAGTGAGTTTGAGGGAAGGATGGGTGGACGAACAAGGCTAATATGAAAAAAAAAGTGACTTTTTAACTTTTTTTTTTTCTAATGGAAATTCTGAATGTTTGTAGCTGTTAACATCAAAATTATGGGAAGATAAGTAAAAGTATGATTTTTATAAACACTCAACTGTGGCATCATAGAGGTGATTTCTTCATATATATACCCCCAAAATTTCAGTTGTTTATCTTTAGAGAAATATCAGAATTTTTCAGCTGTTCAGCATAAAAACTCTTGGAAATAAATCTACACATTTTAAAGAAAAAAACTAACAATCAGATCTATTTGTATGGATTGAGTGTTCTGCTACAGAGAGTGTGGCCAAGTTACTTCACTAGTCTCCAGATATCATCATAAATCATTGAAGCTCTGTGCAGAGAGTGCTGACTAATATTGGATCTACAATTTGTCAGTACTCATTAGTATTGCATCTGATTGCAGTTCTATAGATGAATAATTAGGCCAACCAGGAAAACTACTCTCACTATTTTTTTGTTGAAAGTTCTTGTTTGTGGGAAATGTATAATTTTACATTGACCATGAACAAATGTATGGACAGACTAAGGAAGTTATTTAGATATTATTTGTTCTTGTACTTGTATGGACTCCCTGAACTGCGAGCTGTTGTTCTTTGCAGCCAATGCTGTAGAGGTGTTGAGGCACAGCATCGTATTGGCCGGGTTATGGCAGCTACTTTTTCAGTCTAGGAGTACAGATAAAAACCAGGGGCTCTGCAATGCTTCTCTAGCAGACTCCACCACCATGGGTACTATGGTGATCCCTGCCCCATTAGCCAGGATATGTCTGGTACTGGGGGTACCAATGGAGAGGTGGGACAAGGTCTTGGTCAGCTATGGGTCGCAAACCCTGACGCAGGCATGTCAGCTATGGATTGCTAACCCTGACGCTGGCATATCAGCTATGGGTCGCTAACTCTGATGCTGGCATATCAGCTATGGGTCACTGATTACCTTATCAGGCATCTTCACCCCCATTTAGATATTATATAAACATACTACAGTGAACTTTACTTCCTTTCATTCACACACCCAGTACACCTGCATAATGTTTCTTACTTGGCTACCATTAATTATTGCATACAACACTTACCTGTCAGAAGAAAGTGAGGGTCCAACATCAAATCTGATTTTAAAATCAAACTAATATTTTTTTTTGCAGAGAACATTTCTGTTAAAAAAAAAAGTATTTCAGAGTTGTTTGCAGATTACTTTTGCACTTCATAATTAAGTGAAGAAGGCACATTTTCCACAAAAACCTTAAAACAGATTTTAAGCATAAATGCATGTGAGTGGTGAAGTGGTTAGTAACTCTAATGGCAAAGGTTGATGCTTTGAATCCAGCCAGAGGCACCCCCAGTCACCTAGATGTAGAAGTGGGCACCTGCTTTCTTCTAGAGTTGTGGAAGGAAAAGCATGTCGCTTTTCTGTGCTCATGAATCATCTGCTGAATACAATTCAGGTCAGCACGTGAAGTTGATGTCCAAGTGAACGTTTCAGCCAATTTGCCTGATCAGCAAACTTCAGTTTAAATCGCAACATCGTATTTGTTGAATTTATTTTTTTAATTGTATATATTCATTAATGTCTTCTACATGTTCTGTGTATAAATTTGGTTAATTAGAACTATTACCTAGATTTATTTAGAGAAGACCGTCTTGGAAGGGTACATAATGGGAAAAAGAAAGAGAGGAAGATCAGGGCAAAGATGGCCGCAAGACATCGTTGATGATCTGTGAATGGATGCATCAGCAGCAGGCCATCTTGTTTACAATCGACAGGAGAGGTGTTAGGGAGACAAAGTTCCACATTCATTCATTCATTTGCATATCCCTTGCACAGTTCCGCAAGGGACATGCAAATGAGTGACCAAGATTTATTACATACTGACAAACATGTAGTGTTCTGTTAAATTTAACTTTTTATGAATTAGAGTATTTCTGGTTTTATTGTTTCCCAGTGCATGTTTGGGCTTGAACTGTGTAGTATGACAGGAAGAAAGTTTTCTTTTTTTTTCATTTGTTTTAACTTTGCTCATTACATTTTTTAAAAAATGGAGTTTTTATGTTGTAAAAATGGTGTATAATCTTTTGTTGCAACATTGTGTGGTAGTTTATCCATCCATACATAAACTTAGGAATGGAAGATTGGCTTATGGAAATTAGCCAAATTCATGTTTGTTGGCCAAAGTTGTGCTACATGCTGCAATATACAATAAACACCATTTGAATCATTCAATGCTGTTTGTTATTTATGTACAGCCCCTACAAGATGTGAGTGGTATATAGTCTTTTTTTTTAGTTATCCATGCAAGTATTATCACTGTCCACAACACAAAAAGGAATGGAAAAACTAATTATGTCAGTTTGTAAGAATAGTGAAGAGCAAAACCTCTGTCTTAATGTGAAGAAAACTAAATTGATGACAACTGACAAAACAAACAAGGCAGCTGAAATACATATCAATGAGGGAAAATTGGAAGAAGTGGAGGGTTTTGAATATCTTGGATCATTGCTAGCTAATAATGGAGATACAATGAGGGAAGTTAAAAGGGGGACATCTATTGCTCTTCGGAAAGTAAAACAACTAAATAAGCTGTGGAGATTGATTGATTGATCTTTATTTCAAAAGGGTTAAGAATTGGGCACGCAGGCCCGTCTGACATTTTGCCCTTTATCATACATCTTTCACTCTATTCCAGACATTCTACAAATATGCTGTTCATATAACAAACATAACTAACATTGAAGCTGAGAGACATAAAATAAAATATAACATTTACGTTTTGCTCTTAAACATTCACTCAGTACAGAAGTAACTACATACATTATAAATGACTATCTACTAAACAAAATTTTCGGGACTATTCAGAAAACAATTAATTGTATTCAGTGTCTGTAAGAGCAGCTTAAGATAACTTTTAAGTTTTATAATTCATGGAGGCATGTAGTCGACATCAAATAGATACTGGGAAAGCTTGTAGTTGTAGGAAGGAGTATAATTTATATTTTTATATAGGATGGGAGGGTATTCCAAAGATGAGCAGCAGAATAACTAAAGCTTTTCTTGTAAAGATCAAGTCTAGGTTTTGGAAGACATATGTTGTTCAAGCGTTGGCTGCACTTTGGGCTAAATTTAAGCAGGTTCCATAGATAAGGCGGGGCATGCCGTGAAAGAATCTGATGTACTAACTTGGCTTTGTTGAAGAGGAACCTGTTCTTAAGAGGTAGTATTTTGATACGTTTGTGATGATTAGTTGTTTGTGCTTGATCTTTGTTACTAATGAGCTTTACTGCTCGCTTTTGGAGAGAGCAAAGCCTTTTTGTATTTGACACTGAGCAACCATCCCAAACTGTTGAGCAATAGTCTAAATGTGTTTGTATATGAGCTATGTAGTATGTCTTCCTAGTGTCTTGATCTATGAAGTGCTTAATTTTAGCTAATTGGTATACTTTTTGTGCGATGAGTTTTGTTAGACATTGCACATGAGAGTTCCAGGTCAGATGTTGGTCAATAATAAGACCTAGTGTTTTGTGCTCGCTAACGTTTTCTATCTGTGGTGTTTCTGTACAGAGCCGAAGTGTTGTTTTTGTTGCGTTTTGTAGTTTCCGTCTTGTTGTTATGAGCATTGATTTTGTTTTATCGGTGTTTATAATCATGCCATTATTTTTGCTCCATCCAATTAAATTGTATAACTCGACTTGAAGAGTTGATTCTAGATTAACACAATCGTAGTCACTGGTGTAGACTGTGCAATCATCGGCAAAAAGGTCACAAGAAGAGTGTTTAAGATGAAGTGGAAGATCATTGATATAGATAGCAAAGAGCAACGGGCCTAGATTAGAACCTTGCGGAACACCAGTGTCAACTTTAGCAGAATTTGATAGAGAATTGTTGAAGAATACTACCTGTTGTCTGTCTGAAAGAAACGATGCAATTAATTTTATTAGGTCAGGGTGCAGTCTATAAGTCTTTATTTTTCTTACAAGAATATCGTGGTCAATCATATCAAATGCCTTTTTAAAGTCGACAAAGATGGCACCACATAGTCTGTCGTCATTTATGTTTACTAACCAGTTTTCTGTCATTTTGGTAAGAGCTGTGTGGCAGGAATGATTGGGTCTAAAGCCTGACTGACTGTCTATGAGTAAATTGTTCTCTTGCATGTGTCGTAGAGTTATTTTGTGTATGTGTTTTTCGAGTGGTTTTGATAATGATGATAATATGGATATTGGTCTATAGTTGGTAAGATTGTTGGATGAGCCAGATTTAAAGTGAGGATACACCTTAGCAGTTTTAAAAGCCTCAGGGAAATAGCATTTTGCAATGCACTGGTTGTAAATAGTGTATGTGAAATGACAGGTGCAGCATAACGTAAGATCTTATTACTAATATCATCAAGCCCAGCTGTATTGTTGTTTTTTAAGGTTAAGAGATAACTGTGAACTTCACTGACTGTTAAGAACGGAATGTGTAACTGTTTAAAATCAGTACATCTGCTGTCCAGGAATGTTTGTAGTTCATGTAAGTCGCATACAGGGGCTGATATTGATGATTTAAGAACGTTGATTTCTTCTCTGAAATGTGTACTGATATGTGCGCTAGTGTATGCACGATTGATGGCTTGAGAATCAAATTCTTTTCTTTTATTTGATAGGGTATTTATGGCTTTCCAAATTGATTTACTGTCTGATTTATTCTGTATTAGATTCCTGAAGTAATTTTTTTTCTCTTGTCTTATTAAGTATTGAACTTTGTTTCTGAGTGAACGGTAGGTCATAAAGTCCTTGATTTTGTGCACCCGATCACGTTCTCTCATGGATTGTAGTATTTCAGGTGTTATCCAAGGTGACTTCGTCTGGTGTTTTACTCTCACCTCTTTCATGGGGACATGTTTGTCTAATATATCTCTGAAGATCTTTAGCCAATATTCTATTGCCTCATCAGGGTCAGTTAGTTGGTACACGTGTATAAGTGAAGATTCTTGCAAATCATTAAGGAATAATTCTAGGTTAAATTTTCTGAAGCTCCTAAATTTCATACTGATGTGATTGTGTTTAGGAAGTTTATACCCCCTTCTTGTCCACGTACAGCAGACTGGGTAATGATCACTTAACAAAGTATGAGGGATGTTACATTCAATGATGTTTTCTGGTTGGGCTACATATATATGATCTAATAATGTGGATGATATTTCTGTTACTCTGGTAGGTTTGGTGACAATTTGGCAAAGATTATAGGATAATATAATATTGCTCCAAGTTAGATTTGATTGTGTTAGATCTATGTTGAAATCTCCAAGAATGATAATATCTTTGAACCTAAAGGTTGAAACTTCATCCATCATAGTTGTGAAGTGATCATACCACAGAGATGATGCATTTGGATTACGGTACAAAACTCCAATAATTAATGGACTCTGGTTTGGCATTTTAATTTCCACCCAAATACACTCTACCTCTGATGATTCGAGGTCTTCTCTACGACTAAACTGGATAGTTGTGGAGACATACATTACTAGACCTGTTTCTAGTTTCCTGGCTGGGTCACGCCGGATCAGGTTAAAACCGTTAATTCTAATATCTTCATCGGTTATGTTCCTATTTAAACGGCTTTCAGAGAAGCCAAAAATGTGGAAATTTTGATGTAATATGTGTGTTACTTCAGGAATTTTACCTAATAGGTGATATACATTCAGATGGCCTAATCGAAGTCCTTCCTTATGTAACCATTTTTCGGTAGGTGGGGTCATTCTATTTTCCTGTCTCCTGTTACTGGTTTGAAAATAATTCCTATTATGATACCTAATACTGAAGTAAATAAACTTTTAAATACTACACAGAGACACACTCTGTATATTAAACTTTCAACTGGTACACAACTCACTAGCTGAAATAACTGGAAGCTGAAAGAGAGACACGTCTAACTACTGAATAATTAAACGCTGAAATATGTGAATTCACTAACAAGTTGAGTAATTAAGTATATAGTTCACACACACACACACACAGATACAACTCACAAACTGCAACGACCTAGAGAAAGTTGACAAGAGTTAGAAAAATAGATACAAAAGAAAAGGGGCAAGAAATAAAATGCAATAATAAAATGTAAAAATTCTAAATAAACGTAAGAATGAAGATAGTCACTATGTCTTGCTGAGTAATAATTCTTTTTCGACATTGCGGGTCTCATTGGAGAGAAACGGACAGAACTACAAAAATAAGATTTTTAAGGGTGTGCATCTTTCCCATCGCAACATATGCCCGTGAGACCTGAACACTTAACAAAACAGCTGAGAAACAAATAAATGCCTTTAAATGCTACAGAAGAGTTTTTCAGATACTGAAAAAAAAAGGACAAATATATCCATACTACAATAACTTAATACTGAAGAAGGCTGGCTAGTAAAGAGGATTAAACAAAGAAACTTAAATATTTTGGACACATTAAGTGTCATGATAATCTAGAGAAGACCATCTTGGAAGGGTACATAATGGGAAAAAGAAAAAGGAAGACCAAGGTGAAGATGGTTGCAAGACATTGTTGATGATCTGCAAATGGATGCATCAGCAGCAGGCCATCTTGCTCACAACCACAAGGGACATACAAATGACTGACTGATGCAAGTAATCTAAGTGAAAGTGATTAATAACTGTTCTGTGGAACAATGCCTTATGCTTTTCTGTGTGGTGCTAGTCATGGTGAAGAAGGTATTATTTATTTATTTGGATATTGTTTTTATTTTACATATTTATGCTCTATAAACGATGTGTCATTTCTGTCAGAATGCTCAGGCAGTTTTTAAAAAGTATGAGTTAGAGCTGAATGTGCGTAAGAGAGAGAGATGAGAGGGTGGGAGTTTTGAGCAATTCTTTTCTTTAACTCTTTGGCAGACACACAAATGGTGTTCTTAAAATATGGGGTGGGGGGGTGGGGTCATGCCTTAGAGGCACAACGATACGGTGTTAGTGCCCATATTTTCCTTAACTTGTCAGCACTAGAGGGTGTTGTGGTCTGCATCACACCTGGCAACCTTTTCTTCCCCAACTCCAGAAGAAGTCGGGTGCCCATTTCTGTGTGGCATAGGCAATCATTTCTCTCCGCAGTTCCCTGTCTTTAGACTTGATTATGAGATCCGCCGGTGACTTTCTTCCTAGCCACACTGACAGCCCATCCAGTAACTTCTCTCTCTGTCTTCCTCTGTCTCTTCTTCCTTCAATTTTTCCATTTGCAACAATGTGTTCCAATTTTCCTCTTCTCAGAAAATGTCCTACAAATCTCGCTTGTCTGCCTCTGATCTGTGCTGTAATTTGCCTCTCTTCAGATTTCTTCGTTGGTTTTCTTAGCTGTCCATGGTACCTTCAACATCCTTCTTATGAGCCACACTTCCATGGCCTCCATTTCTTGCTGTACTCTCTTATTCATGGACCATACTTCACATCCATAAAACAAAATTGGCTTGATGTAACATTTAAGTACTCGGAATCTGAATTCCATTGATATGGATCTGGTGCACAAGATGTTTCTCTTTTTCTGGAATGCTGACTTGGCCTGAGCACGTCTGTTGTGACATTTCCTATCAGCTGTTATAATTGTTACTAAGTACTTGAATCTATCAACTTGTTTCAGTTCTGCGCCCTTGATGGTATTACTACATTTTGGTGGTATTCTTTTCTTTGAGATGACCATCACTTCAGTCTTCTTTTTATTCAGGCTGAGACCTTTATTTTTACTTTCACGAACCACGATGTCCAGAAGAGCCTGTAACTCCCCTTCACTTTTAGCAATCAGAACTGTGTCGTTGCATACCTTAAGTTGTTAAGGTTGCATATCATAGACTGCTAAAACAGTAGTGAAGACGCTGTCTGATGAGATATTCAGCGACCCATAGCTGACATGCTAGCGTCAGAGTTAGTGACCCATAGCTGACATGCTAGCGTCAGAGTTAGTGACCCATAGCTGACATGCTAGCGTCAGAGTTAGTGAAACAAAGCTGATATGCTAGCGTCAGAGTTAGCAATCCATAGCTGATATGCTAGTGTCAGAGTTAGCGACCCATAGCTGATATGCTAGCGTCAGAGTTAGCGACCCATAGCTGATATGCTAGCATCAGAGTTAGCAATCCATAGCTGATATGCTAGCGTCAGAATTAGCAATCCATAGCTGATATGCTAGCGTCAGAATTAGCAATCCATAGCCGATATGCTAGCGTCAGAATTAGCAATCCATTGCTGATATGCTAGCGTCAGAATTAGCGATCCATAGCCGATATGCTAGCGTCAGAATTAGCAATCCATTGCTGATATGCTAGCTTCAGAATTAGCGACCCATAGCTGGTATGCTAGCGTCAGAGTTAGCTACCCATAGCTGGTATGCTAGCGTCAGAGTTAGCAACCCATAGCTGATATGCTAGCTTCAGAGTTAGCGACCCATAGCTGGTATGCTAGCATCAGTTAGCGAAACATAGCTGACCAAGACCCTGTCCCACCTCTCCTTTGGTACCCCCAGTAACAGGCATATCCTGGCTAACGGGGCATGGATCGCCATAGTTCCCATGGTGGTGGTGGAGTCTGCTAAAGAAGCATTGCAGAGCCCCTGGTTTTTAGCTGTACTCCTGGACTGAAACAGTAACAGCCATAACCCGCTCCCACGCTGAAACGATGTATCTTGTATTTCAACACCTCCACAGCATCGGCTGCAATGAACACCAGCTTGCAGTTATAGGGAGACAGCACAAGACAAGACAATACCGTTTTACCCGCCACTCTCCAGTTGAAAAAGTATACTTAAAGTGACCCTGTAATTTTTATTGCCTTCGCTATAGGAGATTTCTACCGGTCGTCTGACGAGATTTTTACAAAATATTGTCGCTTATGAGTTAATTTCATAGTGCAAATGTGATTTGCGTTTTCGTGCTTGGAAGGAAGTTATATTTTGAACACAGACGGCAAAACTAACAGGTAAAATTTGAAAAAAATACTCTTATCAAAGAAACAACGATCTGCACAGACAAGAAGTAAGGCTTTACGTTTCTTTACGAATTTTGGTAGACAATGATGACAAATAAGGTTTAGTTTGCTAAACTATCTGGTGATAAACAAGTAGATTTCACTTGCCGGTCTCTGAAAAATGTAGATTTAGTTTTCTAAACTGTCACAAGATATATATATATATATATATATATATATATATATATATATATATATATTGGTGTTCTAAACAGTGAAAAATGTATGCATTGTTTGCTAAATCGTGCGATGATAAATACGGTAGCTCCAGCCCAAATTGGCTGATGACAGTTCTTGAGGTTCTCTATTCACTGTTTTCATGGTCATGGTGATGTCAGAAATTGATATCTGGAGAAATATAAAGACTTGTTTTCTGGTTTGTTGATTAGCACTAATTTGTTGTCAGTCATCCAGTCTTGGTTTTCATCTTTTTCTGGGGTCTGAACTGGGATATACCCAAGCAGGAGAATGACTGTTCAGGTCGCCTGCTTTCAAGTGAGTGTTGGGGAGGGCTGGATAATGTGGAGATCAAGCTTAGACTGGGAGCTATAACAACTTGATAATGTGGAGATCAAGCATAGAATGGGGGTTATAACAACTGCATAATCTGGAGATCAAGCTTAGATTGGGGGCTATAACAACTGGATAATGTGAAGATCAAGCTTAGAACGGGGGCTATAACAACTGGATAATGTGAAGATCAAGCTTAGAACGGGGGCTATAACAACTGGATAATGTGAAGATCAAGCTTAGAACGGGGGCTATAACAACTTGATAATGTGGAGATCAAGCTTAGAATGGGGGCTATAACAACTGGATAATGTGGAGATCAAGCTTAGAATGGGGGCTATAACAACTGGATAATGTGGAGATCAAGCTTAGAACAGGAGCTATAACAACTGGATAATGTGGAGATCAGGCTTAGAATGGGGGCTATAACAACTGGATAATGTGGAGATCAAGCTTAGAATGGGGGCTACAACAACTGGATAATGTGGAGATCAGGCTTAGAAGGGTACATAATGGGAAAAAGAAAAAGGAAGACCAAGGTGAAGATGGTTGCAAGACATCGTTGATGATCTGCAAATGGATGCATCAGCAGCAGGCCATCTTGCTCACAACCACAAGGGACATACAAATGACTGACTGATGCAAGTAATCTAAGTGAAAGTGATTAATAACTGTTCTGTAGAACAATGCCTTATGCTTTTCTGTGTGGTGCTAGTCATGGTGAAGAAGGTATTATTTATTTATTTGGATATTGTTTTTATTTTACATATTTATGCTCTATAAATGATGTGTCATTTCTGTCAGAATGCTCAGGCAGTTTTTAAAAAGTATGAGTTAGAGCTGAATGTGCGTAAGAGAGAGAGATGAGAGGGTGGGAGTTTTGAGCACTTCTTTTCTTCAACTCTTTGGCAGACACACAAATGGTGTTCTTAACTGAGAAAATATGGGGGGGTGGGGGTGGGGGGTCATGCCTTAGAGGCACAACGATAACTAACGGTGTTAGTGCCCATATTTTCCTTAACTTGTCAGCACTAGAGGGTGTTGTGGTCTGCATCACACCTGGCAACCTTTTCTTCCCCAACTCCAGAAGAAGTCGGGTGCCCATTTCTGTGTGCCGTGCCGCGTGGAGTAGGCGATCATTTCTCTCCACAATTCCCTGTCTTTAGACTTGATTATGAGATCCGCCGGTGATTTTCTTGCTAGCCACACTGACAGCCCATCCAGTAACTTCTCTCTCTGTCTTCCTCTGTCTCTTCTTCCCTCAATTTTTCCATTTGCCACAATGTGTTCCAATTTTCCTCTTCTCAGAAAATGTCCTACAAATCTCGCTTGTCTGCCTCTGATTTGTGCTGTAATTTGCCTCTCTTCAGATTTCTTCGTTGGTTTTCTTAGCTGTCCATGGTACCTTCAACATCCTTCTTATGAGCCACATTTCCATGGCCTCCATTTCTTGCTGTACTCTCTTATTCATGGACCATGCTTCACATCCATAAAACAAAATTGGCTCGATGTAACATTTAAGTACTCGGAATCTTAATTCCATTGATATGGATCTGGTGCACAAGATGTTTCTCTTTTTCTGGAATGCTGACTTGGCCTGAGCACGTCATTGATAGTTCCCATCAGCTGTTATAATTGTTCCTAAGTACTTGAATCTATCAACTTGTTTCAGTTCTGTGCTATCAATGGTAATGGTACATTTTGGTGGTATTCTTTTCTTTGAGATGACCATCACTTCAGTCTTCTTTTTGTCCAGGCTGAGACCTTTACTTTTACTTTCACGAACCACGATGTCTAGAAGAGCCTGTAGCTCCCCTTCACTTTTAGCAATCAGAACTGTGTCGTCGCATATCTTAAGTTGTTAAGGTTGCATATCATAGACTGCTAAAACAACTGGATAATGTGGAGATCAGGCTTAGAATGGGGGCTACAACAACTGGATAATGTGGAGATCAAGCTTAGAACAGGGGCTATAACAACTGGATAATGTGGAGATCAAGCTTAGAATGGGGGCTATAACAACTGGATAATGTGGAGATCAAGCTTAGAATGGGGGCTACAACAACTTGATAATGTGGAGATCAAGCTTAGAATGGGGGCTATAACAACTGGATAATGTGGAGATCAGGCTTAGAATGGGGGCTATAACAACTGGATAATGTGGAGATTAAGCTTAGAATGGGGGCTATAACAACTGGATAATGTGGAGATCACGCTTAGAATGGGGGCTACAACTGGATAATGTGGAGATCAAGCTTAGAACAGGTGCTATAACAACTGGATAATGTGGAGATCAAGCTTAGAATGGGGGCTACAACTGGATAATGTGGAGATCAAGCTTAGAATGGGGGCTATAACAACTGGATAATGTGGAGATCAAGCTTAGAACAGGGGCTATAACAACTGGATAATGTGGAGATCAAGCTTAGAATGGGAGCTATAACAACTGGATAATGTGGATATCAAGCTTAGAATGGGGGCTATAACAACTGGATAATGTGGAGATCAAGCTTAGAACTGGGGCTATAACAACTGGATAATGTGGAGAACAGGCTTAGAACGGGAGCTATAACAACTGGATAATGTGGAGATCAAGCTTAGAATGGGGGCTACAACTGGATAATGTGGAGATCAAGCTTAGAATGGGGGCTATAACAACTGGATAATGTGGAGATCAAGCTTAGAATGGGGGCTACAACTGGATAATGTGGAGATCAAGCTTAGAATGGGGGCTATAACAACTGGATAATGTGGAGATCAGGCTTAGAACGGGAGCTATAACAACTGGATAATGTGGAGATCAAGCTTAGAACAGGAGCTATAACAACTGGATAATGTGGAGATCAAGCTTAGAATGGGGGCTACAACAACTGGATAATGTGGAGATCAAGCTTAGAATGGGGGCTACAACAACTGGATAATGTGGAGATCAAGCTTAGAATGGGGGCTAATGCCTAAACCGGCACACACCAGGGGTGGAACTCGATGGCTAGACATGTCATGCCACCTCCGCTCTAGAGGTCGGTAATGCCTGATAAACACCCATACTGGTGAATTTTGCCTAAACCGGCTCATACCAGGGGTGAATCTTGAAGGCTATGAATGTCACAGTACCTCTGCCCTAGAGGTAGGTCCCGTCCCAAACACGCCCATACTGGGAAATGCCTAAACCGGCTCAACCCAGGGGTAGAAGTCACTAGTGGCGAGGATTCGTCCTCCTGGACAAAAGCTCCATCCTGGTCACAACTAGGAAGGGTAGCGGCCACGACCGCAAAATGCTGAAGTCGGAGACACTGGACCAGGGAAGTCTAGATAGGCAACCACCTCTCACCCGGCGGGGATATCTGCGTATCCTAATTACGCTGAGGTTTTCCGGTGAGAAAGTCCAACCCTGGACTGGATGGGCAACCACCTCTCGCCCGGCGGTGATACACGGGTATCTCAAAACACGTCGAGGTTTTCCGGTGAGAAAGTCCAACTCTGGCCTGGGTGGGCTAACGCCTCTCACCCAGCGGGGATGCACTTATATTCCAAACACGTCGAGGTCTTCCGGTGAGAAAGTCCAACCCTAGACCAAACTGGTGCAATGAAAACCACGGTGTCACGCAATCCCGCTTCCGAGACCCACCAAGAATACAGGCTAAAGCACTGTGATACTCTGAACCCCTTGTGGTCCTTTCGTGGAACTCGTGTGGTCTATTTTGGACCACACAGGGGACCACGGGACCTAACGAGGACCACATGCGTGAATTCAGTAGGTTCACAGTGCGGTTTTTGGTGGTAGAAGTGAACGAAGAAGAAGAAGAATAAGAATGGGGGCTATAACAACTGGATAATGTGGAGATCAGGCTTAGAATGGGGGCTACAACTGGATAATGTGGAGATCAAGCTTAGAACAGGGGCTATAACAACTGGATAATGTGGAGATCAAGCTTAGAATGGGGGCTATAACAACTGGATAATGTGGAGATCAAGCTTAGAATGGGGGCTATAACAACTGGATAATGTGGAGATCAAGCTTAGAACGGGGGCTATAACAACTGGATAATGTGGAGAACAAGCTTAGAACGGGAGCTATAACAACTGGATAATGTGGAGATCAAGCTTAGAATGGGGGCTACAACAACTGGATAATGTGGAGATCAAGCTTAGAATGGGGGCTACAACAACTGGATAATGTGGAGATCAAGCTTAGAATGGGGGCTAATGCCTAAACCGGCACACACCAGGGGTGGAACTCGATGGCTAGACATGTCATGCCACCTCCGCTCTAGAGGTCGGTAATGCCTGATAAACACCCATACTGGTGAATTTTGCCTAAACCGGCTCATACCAGGGGTGAATCTTGAAGGCTATGAATGTCACAGTACCTCTGCCCTAGAGGTAGGTCCCGTCCCAAACACGCCCATACTGGGAAATGCCTAAACCGGCTCAACCCAGGGGTAGAAGTCACTAGTGGCGAGGATTCGTCCTCCTGGACAAAAGCTCCATCCTGGTCACAACTAGGAAGGGTAGCGGCCACGACCGCAAAATGCTGAAGTCGGAGACACTGGACCAGGGAAGTCTAGATAGGCAACCACCTCTCACCCGGCGGGGATATCTGCGTATCCTAATTACGCTGAGGTTTTCCGGTGAGAAAGTCCAACCCTGGACTGGATGGGCAACCACCTCTCGCCCGGCGGTGATACACGGGTATCTCAAAACACGTCGAGGTTTTCCGGTGAGAAAGTCCAACTCTGGCCTGGGTGGGCTAACGCCTCTCACCCAGCGGGGATGCACTTATATTCCAAACACGTCGAGGTCTTCCGGTGAGAAAGTCCAACCCTAGACCAAACTGGTGCAATGAAAACCACGGTGTCACGCAATCCCGCTTCCGAGACCCACCAAGAATACAGGCTAAAGCACTGTGATACTCTGAACCCCTTGTGGTCCTTTCGTGGAACTCGTGTGGTCTATTTTGGACCACACAGGGGACCACGGGACCTAACGAGGACCACATGCGTGAATTCAGTAGGTTCACAGTGCGGTTTTTGGTGGTAGAAGTGAACGAAGAAGAAGAAGAATAAGAATGGGGGCTATAACAACTGGATAATGTGGAGATCAGGCTTAGAATGGGGGCTACAACTGGATAATGTGGAGATCAAGCTTAGAACAGGGGCTATAACAACTGGATAATGTGGAGATCAAGCTTAGAATGGGGGCTATAACAACTGGATAATGTGGAGATCAAGCTTAGAATGGGGGCTATAACAACTGGATAATGTGGAGATCAAGCTTAGAACGGGGGCTATAACAACTGGATAATGTGGAGAACAAGCTTAGAATGGGAGCTATAACAACTGGATAATGTGGAGATCAAGCTTAGAACGGGAGCTATAACAACTGGATAATGTGGAGATCAAGCTTAGAACAGGAGCTATAACAACTGGATAATGTGGAGATCAAGCTTAGAACGGGAGCTATAACAACTGGATAATGTGGAGATCAAGCTTAGAATGGGGGCTATAACAACTGGATAAGAGCAGAAAAAAAGGCGAAGGACAGGCATTTGTGGAAAACCCTTGCGGAAGCCCCATGTGCCCTGGGCACTTAAGGTTCAGAGAGAGAGCTGATATGCTAGCGTCAGAGTTAGCAACCCATAGCTGATATGCTAGCGTCAGAGCTAGCGACCCATAGCTGATATGCTAGTGTCAGAGTTAGCGACCCATAGCTGATATGCTAGCGTCAGAGTTAGCGACCCATAGCTGATATGCTAGCTTCAGAGTTAGCGACCCATAGCTGATATGCCAGCGTCAGAGTTAGTGAAACATAGCTGACCAAGACCCTGTCCCACCTCTCCTTTGGTACCCCTAATAACAGGCACAGCCTGGCTAACGGGGCAGGGATCGCCATAGTCCCCATGGTGGTGGTGGAGTCTGCTAAAGAAGCATTGCAGAGCCCCTGGTTTTTAGCTGTACTCCTGGACTGAAAAAGTAGCTGCCATAACCCGCTCCCACGCTGAAACCATGTATCTTGTATCTCAACACCTCCACAGCATCGGCTGCAGTGAACACCAGCTTGCAGTTACAGGGAGCCAGCACAAGACGAGACAAGACAGTTTTACCCGCAACTCTTCAGTTAAAAAAGTATACTTAAAATGGCCCTGTAATTTTTATTGCCTTCGCTATAGGAGATTTCTACCGGTCGTCTGACAAGATTTTTACAAAATATTGTCGCTTATGAGTTAATTTCATAGTGCAAATGTGATTTGCGTTTTCGTGCTTGTAAGGAATTTATATTTTGAACACAGACGGCAAAGCTAACAGGTAAAATTTGAAAAAAAATACTCTTATCAAAGAAACAACGATCTGCACAGACAAGAAGTAAGGTTTTACGTTTCTTTACGAATTTTGGTAGACAGTGATGACAAATAAGGTTTAGTTTGCTAAACTATCTGATGATAAACAAGTACATTTCATTTGTCGGTCTCTGAAAAATGTAGATTTAGTTTTCTAAATTGTCACAAGATATATATATATATATATATATATATATATATATATATATATATATATATATTGGTGTTCTAAACAGTGAAAAATGTATACATTGTTTGCTAAATCGTGCGATGATAAATACGGTAGTTCCAGCCCAAATTGGCTGATGATAGTTCTTGAGGTTCTCTGTTCACTGTTTTCATGGCCATGGTGATGTCAGAAATTGATGTCTGGAGAAGTATAAAGACTTCTCACCTGGTTTGTTGATTAGCATTAACTTGTTGTCAGTCATCCAGTCTTGGTTTTCATCTTTTCTGGGGTCTGAACTGGGATATACCCAAGCAGGAGAATGTCTGTTCAGGTCGCACTGCAGTGAGTGTTAGGGGAGGGCTGGATAATGTGGAGATCAAGCTTAGAACAAGGGCTATAACAACTGGATAATGTGGAGATCAAGCTTAGAACGGGGGCTATAACAACTGGATAATGTGGAGACCCAGCTTAGAACAGGGGCTGTAACAACTGGATAATGTGGAGATCGAGCTTAGAATGGGGGCTACAACAACTGGATAATGTGGAGATCAAGCTTAGAATGGGGGCTATAACAACTGGATAATGTGGAGATCAAGCTTAGAATGGGAGCTATAACAACTGGATAATGTGGAGATCAAGCTTAGAGCGGGGGCTATAACAACTGGATAATGTGGAGATCCAGCTTAGAACAGGGGCTGTAACAACTTGATAATGTGGAGATCAAGCTTAGAATGGGGGCTACAACAACTGGATAATGTGGAGATCAAGCTTAGAATGGGGGCTATAACAACTGGATAATGTGGAGATCAAGCTTAGAATGGGGGCTATAACAACTGGATAATGTGGAGATCAAGCTTAGAATGGGGGCTACAACAACTTGATAATGTGGAGATCAAGCTTAGAATGGGGGCTACAACAACTGGATAATGTGGAGATCAAGCTTAGAATGGTAGCTATAACAACTGGATATTGTGGAGATCAAGCTTAGAACCGGGGCTATAACAACTGGATAATGTGGTGATCAAGCTTAGAATGGGGGCTACAACAACTGGATAATGTGGAGATCAAGCTTAGAATGGGGGCTATAACAGCTGGATAATGTGAAGATCAAGCTTAGAACGGGGGCTATAACAAGTGGATAATGTGGAGAACAGGCTTAGAATGGGAGCTATAACAACTGGATAATGTGGAGATCAAGCTTAGAATGGGAGCTATAACAACTGGATAATGTGGAGATCAAGCTTAGAACAGGAGCTATAACAACTGGATAATGTGGAGATCAAGCTTAGAACGGGAGCTATAACAACTGGATAATGTGGAGATCAAGCTTAGAACAGGAGCTATAACAACTGGATAGTGTGGAGATCAAGCTTAGAATGGGGTCTATAACAACTGGATAATGTGGAGATCAGGCTTAGAATGGGGGCTACAACTGGATAATGTGGAGATCAAGCTTAGAACAGGGGCTATAACAACTGGATAATGTGGAGATCAAGCTTAGAATGGGGGCTATAACAACTGGATAATGTGGAGATCAAGCTTAGAATGGGGTCTATAACAACTGGATAATGTGGAGATCAGGCTTAGAACGGGAGCTATAACAACTGGATAATGTGGAGATCAAGCTTAGAACAGGAGCTATAACAACTGGATAATGTGGAGATCAAGCTTAGAACAGGGGCTATAACAACTGGATAATGTGGAGATCAAGCTTAGAATGGGAGCTATAACAACTGGATATTGTGGAGATCAAGCTTAGAACCGGGGCTATAACAACTGGATAATGTGGTGATCAAGCTTAGAATGGGGGCTACAACAACTGGATAATGTGGAGATCAAGCTTAGAATGGGGGCTATAACAACTGGATAATGTGGAGATCAAGCTTAGAATGGGGGCTATAACAACTGGATATATGTGGATATCAGGCTTAGAATGGGGGCTATAACAACTGGATAATGTGGAGATCAGGCTTAGAATGGGGGCTATAACAACTGGATAATGTGGAGATCAGGCTTAGAATGGGGGCTATAACAACTGGATAATGTGGAGATCAGGCTTAGAATGGGGGCTATAACAACTGGATAATGTGGAGATCAAGCTTAGAATGGGGGCTATAACAACTGGATAATGTGGAGATCAGGCTTAGAATGGGGGCTACAACAACTGGATAATGTGGAGATCAGGCTTAGAATGGGGGCTATAACAACTGGATAATGTGGAGATTAAGCTTAGAATGGGGGCTATAACAACTGGATAATGTGGAGATCAGGCTTAAAAAGGGGGTCTACAACTGGATAATGTGGAGATCAAGCTTAGAACAGGGGCTATAACAACTGGATAATGTGGAGATCAAGCTTAGAATGGGGGCTATAACAACTGGATAATGTGGAGATCAAGCTTAGAACAGGGGCTATAACAACTGGATAATGTGGAGATCAAGCTTAGAATGGGGGCTATAACAACTGGATAATGTGGAGAACAGGCTTAGAATGGGAGCTATAACAACTGGATAATGTGGAGATCAAGCTTAGAATGGGAGCTATAACAACTGGATAATGTGGAGATCAAGCTTAGAACGGGAGCTATAACAACTGGATAATGTGGAGATCAAGCTTAGAACGGGAGTCTACAACTGGATAATGTGGAGATCAAGCTTAGAACAGGGGCTATAACAACTGGATAATGTGGAGATCAAGCTTAGAATGGGGGCTATAACAACTGGATAATGTGGAGATCAAGCTTAGAACAGGGGCTATAACAACTGGATAATGTGGAGATCAAGCTTAGAATGGGGGCTATAACAACTGGATAATGTGGAGAACAGGCTTAGAATGGGAGCTATAACAACTGGATAATGTGGAGATCAAGCTTAGAATGGGAGCTATAACAACTGGATAATGTGGAGATCAAGCTTAGAACGGGAGCTATAACAACTGGATAATGTGGAGATCAAGCTTAGAACGGGAGCTATAACAACTGGATAATGTGGAGATCAAGCTTAGAACAGGAGCTATAACAACTGGATAGTGTGGAGATCAAGCTTAGAACGGGGGCTATAACAACTGGATAGTGTGGAGATCAAGCTTTGAATGGGGCTATAACAACTGGATAATGTGAAGATCAAGCTTAGAACGGCGGTTATAACAACTGGATAATGTGGAGATCAAGCTTAGAATGGGGGCTACAACAACTGGATAATGTGAAGATCAAGCTTAGAATGGCGGTTATAACAACTGGATAATGTGGATATCAAGCTTAGAATGGGGGCTATAACAATTTGTGACAAGAAACTCTCCCTTCAGTGAAGATCATGATGGTGATATACATGAGTTTTTCCTTCTTTTGTTTGGGATACAAAAACCAAACTTAGGCTTTTCAGTACAAATGTAAAGACTGTCCTACTATATGTTTTGTAGACATGGGTTATGACCAAGACATACAAAAGAGGATACAAACATTCATGAACTACTGCTTGAGGAGGATTTTTAAACATTAAATGGCAGGACAAAATCAGGAACAAGGAGGTCTAGGAAAGGCCAGGACAAGAACCTATGAACCTACAGAAAACAAGGAAGTGGAGGTGGATTGGCCACACTGAGGAAACCTGACACCAGCATAGCAAAATAGGTACTGACATGGAATCATCAAGGAAATAGACAACGAGTAAGACCTAGACTTTCTTGGGGAAGAGTTTATTGGGGAAGAGAAATTATGATGTGGAAGGAAGCAGAGAATAATTCCAAGAACAGGGATGACTGGAGAGCCTTTATCCATGACCTATGCTCTCAAGGGAGTTAAAGGCGAAGATGATGATGATGATGTTTGGGATACTGGCTCAGCTGAAGTGCTATGTCTGACTAATGTAGTGTTCCTCCTTTTTGTCTGTTTGGCCTATCTCATCTGAATGTGCCATACCTCCTGACAAAGAATATACGGGCTTCATTTTAGATGGAGTTCTTGGATGCAGGCTATGTCAAGCTTATTTTCTTTTAGGAATGTCTAAATTTCTGGCTTTTTTTTTTTTTTGTGAATGCCTTCAGTGTTGCACTGCATGACCCTTAGGCTTGTTGCTAGGGTGATGGTTGAGGTGTATCCAGTAGCATTACTTTATGTTTCCCTGAACCTCAGTTTGGCAGAGCCTCCAGTCAGTGGGGAGGGAGGGGGAACCTTTTGAGGCTAGGGGGGCCTGGCACCATTCCTACCTGGCTTTGGTCCACAGGGATGACACTGTTTCATTATGTCTGTGTTAGGAATGATCCATCTAATAGTTGTGTGTGTGTCCATTTGCTGATGTTTTCACTCTGTGCTGTGAGTAGACATGGTCAATCTGTCCCCAACTTCATTGTGAACTGCTACCCTTCTGGCAGGAAGTGTTGGTTTTGTCTTGACCTCATTTGCTGTCCATATTGGTTGCCTGCTGGGTTTGTGGCTGAGTATGGGCAGATTTCTTGGGAAAGCAGGGTTCACTAACTGGTAGGTGAGATAAGCTTTAGCAGATTTCTAGGGATAGCATGGTTCACTAACTGATAGGTGAGGTAAGCTTTAGCAGATTTCTAGGGATAGCATGGTTCACTAACTGATAGGTGAGGTAAGCTTGAGCAGATTTCTTGGGATAGCAGGGTTCACTAACTGGTAGGTGAGGTAAGCTTGAGTAGATTTCTTGGGATAGCAGGGTTCACTAACTGGTAGGTGAGGTAAGCTTTAGCAGATTTCTAGGGATAGAAGGGTTCACTAACTGGTAGGTGAGGTAAGCTTGAGTAGATTTCTAGGGATAGAAGGGTTCACTAACTGGTAGGTGAGGTAAGCTTGGGCAGATTTCTTGGGATAGCAGGGTTCACTAACTGGTAGGTGAGGTAAGCTTTAGCAGATTTCTTGGGATAGAAGGGTTCACCAACTGGTAGGTGAGGTAAGCTTGAGCAGAGTTATGGGGATAGAAGGGTTCACCAACTGGTAGGTGAGGTAAGCTTTAGCAGATTTCTTGGGATAGCAGGGTTCACTAACTGGTAGGTGAGGTAAGCTTGAGTAGATTTCTTGGGATAGAAGGATTCACCAACTGGTAGGTGAGGTAAGCTTGAGTAGATTTCTTGGGATAGAAGGGTTCACCAACTGGTAGGTGAGGTAAGCTTGAGCAGATTTCTTGGGATAGAAGGATTCACCAACTGGTAGGTGAGGTAAGGTTTAGCAGATTTCTAGGGATAGAAGGGTTCACCAACTGGTAGGTGAGGTAAGCTTGAGCAGGAGAGGCTAGGAGACCTTGTGAGTCTCATAATTGCTTCCCAGCTCATGCCCTAGAACCTGAAAGGGCACTGGGCAAGTGCTTGTCTAGCAAAAGGCTAAGTGTCAGGTTTCCTTTTGGGCACCACCGTTGCAGGGGTTGAAATAGCATGTAACCCAAATAGTGATAGGTCCAGGAGCACAGTATACATTTTTGTTGAAGATCTTTCTTGCTTTCACAGGCTGGTTGGAGACTTGTGATTGCCTGCAGTGATCATGAAGCTCTATCTTCAAGGGCATCCTTCGGCTGATGGGACATGCATACAATGCCCACTTTCATCCAGTGCTATAATTTTTGTCATTCGCTACTGTCAGGTGTCTGCTTTTGAGCTGGTCTTTATATCAGACACTGGAACCAGTGATAAATATTGCTGCACTTTGGGGAGTCATGTATGTACATTTGTATGGATTTTGAGTGTATTTTTTTTAAAGCAATTTTTATTCTTCCTATGTATGGGTGCTTGAGTGGTGTAGAGGTTAGCTTGCTTATCTTTCAAGTCCAGCAGGAGCCCCAGTGACTCAGCTGAAAGACTGGGTGGCTGGCTCCATCTAGAGCCAGGCATGATAATGACCACATCACCATCCAGTGTGCTAGCCAGGTGTTTCAGGTACTGGGTAGGGCACTGACAGGTGGTGTGGTCTCTGGTATAATCCTTTTGCTATAATCCCTCATGATAATGCCTCTACAAAGGTTCCTCTACCACAGTCTGTACACCATAGTCCCTCTTCCACATTCTCTATAATGGTCCCTCTACCACAGTCCTTCTACCACAGTCCCTTTACCACAGTCCCTCTACTACAGTCCTTCTGCCACAGTCCTACCACAATCTCTCTACCACAGTCCTACCACAATCCCTCTACCACAATCCCTCTACCACAGTCTTTCTACCACATTCCCTCTACCACAATCCTTCTACCACAGTCCCTCTACCAGTCCGTCTATCACAGTCCTATTACAGTCCCTCTACCGCAGTCCCTTCATCAGTCCCTCTACCACAGTCCCTTCATCACATTCCCTTTACCACAGTCCCTCTACCACAGTCCTTTTATCACAGTCCCTTCATCAGTCCCTCTACCACAGTCCCTTCATCACATTCCCTTTACCACAGTCCCTCTACCACAGTCCTTTTATCACAGCCCCTTCATCAGTCCCTCTACCACAGTCCCTTCATCACAGTCCCTTCATCACAGTCCCTTTATCACAGTCCCTTATCATATTCCCTTCATCACAGTCCCTTCATCACATTCCCTTTACCACAGTCCCTCTACCACAGTCCTTTTATCACAGTCCCTTCATCAGTCCCTCTACCACAGTCCCTTCATCACAGTCCCTTCACCACAGTCCCTCTACCACAGTCCTTTTATCACAGCCCCTTCATCAGTCCCTCTACCACAGTCCCTTCATCACAGTCCCTTCATCACAGTCCCTTTATCACAGTCCCTTATCACAGTCCCTTTTATCATAGTCCCTCTACCACAGTCCCATTATCACAGACTATACTGCAGACTCACTAACATAGTACCTCTACCCTAATCATCTTTACTTTCATCTAGGCACATGAGGGGCCGGCTAGCATAGTGGTTAGAGCACTCGTCTAGCAACCAAATGGTCGAGGGTTCGAATCCCCAGCTGAGCGGGATTTTTTTTCCGACCAATACGGCCCCGAGGTTGACCCAGCCTTGTAAAATGGGTACCAGAGAAAATCTGGGAAGTAAAGGCAGTGAGGAAAGGAACTGGTCACCCTACCTCATACGCTGATGACCCAGCATAATGAGGTCTCTAACGCTTCACCCCCTACGGCATTTGCTATGGGACTATCTTTACTTTTTTTTACATGAGAAAACAAATATTAAATTTTCTCTTTTTTTCATTCCTGAACTGTCATGTTATGCCCAAAATTAACAGATGAAACTGTCATTTGTTAGATTTAATTTGATATTGATAGGGACCATTGTAATCATTGTTTTAATATTTTGTTTTTACAAGCTTTGCCATATTTACTGTGTTCCTGTCTCTATACTTTGTTGTGTGTGTATTGGAAATTTAGTATTTATTTTATGGAGAAGTTAAAACTTCTGTTTAGTGATAATTTGAAAAATTTGTGGTGAATGATCTCAAATAGGAGATGATTTAAAAATTGGTTGAACTTTTTTGTTCCCATAGAACTTCTCGGACCTGATGGTGACATTTATGTTGTGGAACGAAGTGCCAGAGTTGATCAGAAATGTATCACTGCCCTCGTTACACCAGCCACAGTTACGTCTTGTTCGTTCAGGTCTGTGTGTCTTGCTGAGACACATCATCAAGGAGTCCCATGCATCGGCCCCACATCTGCATCTCATTGACTTGCTGGTACAGTGATTCTGGAGTAACATTTTTATTTTCTGTTACATTTAGATTGTACCTGGGCTTAGATTAGGACAAGGTTTCCAAAACTTTTTCAGACCATTGCCCTCTTGGTCTTCCAGGCATCATCGCTAGCATACATCCCTACACAAATTTTTGTCACACTCTTTTGGTTAATTTCCAGATGTATCACAGAAATTAAAAGCAGAATATGCCAGGCAAAAGTAGCACTTCAGAAACTGAAAAACGTCTTGTGCAGTAAGTCACTGTTGTCGCTGAACGTGAGAAAGAAAGTATTACAGTGCTATATTGAGCCGAGGTGTTGTGGTGGTGTAGTGGTTAGTGCACTCGCCTGCTAGTCAGAAGCTCCCTGGTTCAATTTTGAACTCGGGCAGAATTCTTTTGGGTCGATTGGCATTAGGATCAACCAAGCCTCAAAAACTGGGAACCCGGGGTTTCCCTAAGAAAACAAAGACAACGAGGCAAGGTACTGACATACCTACCTCAAATGCTGTAGTGGCCTAGAAATGTGAAGGCACTAACACTTCACACCCTTACTACGGCATGCAAATGCTACAGGACTTAGAGATTAGATATTGAACCAGTTTTGCTATACAGATTAAACAGAAAGGAACAAGTCACCATCTTCCGTCTCCGAACAGGACACAGCCGACCCCGAAGTCATATGTATACAAAGTTTAAGGTTGGTACTACTAATCTATGTACATGTGCCCAGGTGCCCCAAACCGTGGAACATATCCTCCAGAACTGCATCAACTACGAGACACTGAGAAATAATTACTGGCCCAGTGAAACCACTAAAGAAGATAAGCTCTATGGTTCCATACATGAGTTACAAAAAACAGTGAAATTTATCCAAGAGACAGGACTGCAGATATAGACAGACAGTGCGAACGAAGAAGAAGAAGAAGAAGCTATACAGATGTGAATCATGAACTGTTGGCAGGCAAATGAGTAAGTCTTTGAAGACGAGAGATGCGGTTTCTGAGAAGAATGTTGATGATCCCATGGACGGACAAGATAACTAATTATAATAATGTAGAGGTGTGCACTATCATATTATTGATGAAGTCGAAGTTCTTTGTTCTTTGACAGAACACATAGAGGTTTCACGAACATTTTACCACTTCTCTCTCTCTCTCTCTCTCTGAACCTTAAGTGCCCAGGGCACATGGGGCTTCCGCAAGATTTTACCACCTCAAATCCTATTAAAAGTTCACTGCATTATTTAATTCTGACAGTTAAGGTAACAGATTTATTGTTGACAACATCACTTGTACTAAGATGCAGTATGACATAATCTTCGTTAGTTTCGTCGTTGAAGCACATAATCTTTGTTCACAATATCAAACTCTATCATATTCTACATACCACATTTTGGCAATGTTCTCAGCTTCAGAATATTCTACACTTGATATGAGAACATTTTCTATCTGAGTATTATATCAGGTGTGCAAAACGTCCACTAGTTTCTCGTCTAAAATCACTGTACTCGAAGTTTCAAAAGTGTCACTTCTTCTTAATCACTTGAATCACTTGAAAACCATCTTCTATCTAACACTACTTCTGATTTTATATCGTCTCATCCTCTTTCTTCTCTTGTCTGTCTTCTGATTTCTTCTGATGGTCTTCCTCTGCTGTCTCTCAGTCGCAGTGTACTAATGAGCAAAGTCTACTTGCCTCTTCTATGGACATATGTTCTTATCTCTCATCTGATGGCTTCTCGGCTGTTCTGGTCAGACCTTCTTTCCTCACTCTTAACTGTCCACGTGCACTGATCATCCTTCTTGCAGTTCTGGTCAGTTGCTACTTGCCAGACTGACCATGTTCTGACGATCTCCCTCCTCTGTCTCCTCTCTCCTCTACTTCTTGGTTCTTCTTGTACCTCCGTACTTCTCCTTTTTGTCTTCCAGTCCAGCTTAATGGATTAACCAATAAGTATTTTGGCTTCACCCTTCAAATGTCCACTGGTTCCCATGAGTGTTCTGATTGTCCATCATTCATACTGCACTATGGCTTATCTCTCTTAAGTCAATTGTCCAATAGGCCATGGCTCTAAATATTTAATTGGTCAGCTGGCCAAGTTGGTCACTCCTTTATTTAAAAACCGTGTGCAATCGCGTCCTAACACGTGTCAGTCTGTGTCAGTTTTGTCTATACAATTGTTATTTACCTAAGTCATTATCTTGCTCTCTCCTGTCGGAGGTTTTATTGTGTCTGCCTTTTCTGTTCATCTTTTCTATTTTGTTTACATGTGTCAACGTCCAGTCACCGCTTTGTTATCATTGGACCATCCTACTTTCTGGCGTCCTTCCTTTGTATTACCTATATCTCAGCGTCACTCAGTCTCATCTTTTTCTGTTCACTGTTTCCACTGTTTACTTTTGTCCCCGTCTTGTTCTAGTGTCATGGAAGTTTTATACCTTTCTCTTCCTTTCCTATCTACTTTTCTCTGTCACTATTCGATGTTACTATTTTGTTTATAGTATATTTTCATAATCATATTCATTAAAAATAATAATAATAACAACTATAATCATTACTTACAAGGCCATGCTACATAATGAGTAGAGTTTGAGATAATCTAATGAAAAAACTTAGTATAATAACAAAGATAAGAAAAGGGCAGTCATCATTCTTGGAGCATGTGATGAGAAGAGAGAAACTGGAAACATCATAACAATAGGTAAAACTGAAGGCAGGAGAGGCAGAGGGCAGCCAAGGGAAAACAGCTGTTAGAAGGCTTGACATTGTGACATGGAAAGAAATCAGCAGCAGAATTGCTCAGAAATGTCAGGGACTGAGATCTGCAGAGGAGTATGACAGCCATGCTGCCCGGCATGGCACATTGTAATGATGATGGTTTTTTTTTTGTTTTAATTTACCCCACCCCCCCCCCCACCCCCCAACTTTCTGTTCACTTACTGCTCCCCAAGAACTTCCCACCAATTACGGGAAAGGGTGGTAGTGACTAGTCTTCTCATCTGAGAGGCTGTTGGTTCAGAGCCCATTTCCCAGCATTCTTCACTTGACCCAGTTATAAAACATTTCACAACAGCGGTGCAGGAGCTTGTAGACATTGTACAAGCTCAATATAAAAGTAGCACTGGACTTTTCCTATTCCTTTTAAAAGTGAAAAATGTAGCACAAAATGCATCTACAGCTTCATTAGTTTTTTTTACTTCAGTGTTAATTTGGCACTATAATAATTATATATCTATACTACAAGCGCTTAATATTGAAGAAGGCTGGCTAGTAAAGAGGATTAAAGAGAGAAAACTTAAATATTTTGGACACATTAAACGTCATGATAATTTAGAGAAGACCGTTTTGGAAGGATACATAATGGTAAAACGAAAGAGAGGAAGACCAAGGCGAAGGTGGCTGCAAGACATTGTTGACGATCTGCAAATGGATGCAGCATTGGCAAGCCATCTTGCTCACAACCGAGAGGCCTACAGGAGAGCTGTTTAGGAGGCAAAGTTCCACAAAGGACATGCAAATAAATGAATGAATAATTATATTTGCTATGTTAAATTTGTAAAAAAAAAATCTGAAGGTATGTTTTTTTTTTTTCCCCCTACATGTAAATAATAATAAAAGTTTTTGACATAAACCAGTGATCTAAGAGAACTTTATCATAGAAAACTTTTTGTCTAAGAAATATTTAACAGTGGATTGGAAAAGGTTGACTTGCCATAAAATTGTGTTGCATAAATTTCTTAATTTCTTAAAATTAAGATGAGTCAGTAATTTGTTATGAAATGCTTTGTGTAATGGTAGAATCAAGGGTGAATCATTAGTAATCAGTTGTAACAGCCTCAAATTACTGAGAAAGATCATGAAATCTCATTAGCATATTGTAACTATTGCATAACAGAAAGTGGGTGAAATGGCTACATTTTAGAGTCAGAGAAACTGCTGGCTTTATTATTTTAGAGAGAAATGTTTGGTTGATAGGTTAACTAATTCATTAAAATGTGAGGAATTGCTACTATTATTCATATAGAGAGAGAGAGCGCTTGATTTGGTCTGTGGTGAAAGAATTGAGCTGAAATATTGAAACTTATGTTTTATTAGAAAATAAACTGTCATTTTTGTTATCTTTTAGGGCTTTCGACAAGGAAGCATGAAGATGTGTGCCGAGGTAATTATGCCGACGTGTTTCTGTACATTTTTTTTCCACTCTAGTTTTTTTTTCATAGTTAAATAAATTTTTAAAAATGGAAATGAAGCAGCTGATAGACAAACAAAGAAAGGCACAAAGAGAGAACAATTAGGCAGAGAATATTGCAAAAAAGGAGTGAAAATGCCAGTTAAAAGGAAATACTTAAATACCTGGAGGTAGAGGGTAAAGCAGGTTCCGGGGGCTCAAGACTAAGCAACAAAAGACCACAGTCTTATGAGCTGGACACTGCAGACTCATCGCTTATCTTCACAAGATAAAGGCTGAGCCAACAGCCCAATGCATGTGCCAAAACGCACCACCACCACCCCCCCCCCCCCCCCCCCCCCCCGACTCCTGAACATATTCTTCAGACCTGCACCATATACAGAGGCCCAGGTATGGCCTCGAGAGAGAAGCACAGAGGAGAAACTCTGGGGTTCCTATGAAGACCTGCTGATAGCAGGATTCATGGTGGCAACCTGACTCCCTCTTTAGAAAACTGAGCATGCAAATCTGAATGGAGAAAAATAAGAAGAAAAAAACAAGAAAAAAAATTTAGTAAGTTTAATAGTTGACATGATTCATTCTCTTCCAGATTGTTGTTTCTTTATTTAGGATAGCAGATTTCAACATACACATTCATAAAACATCTTTGTTTATGATGAAAGGGTTCATAACAATTTGTGATGAAGTTTGGGGGTAATATCATGTGGCTGCAAGAAGAGTTGTGAATCAATACAGAACTGATACCACTGCCCCCTCTACCACATTATGATAAAGACTGTATAGATTAGTGCACCCATGGATTTGTCTTGAGTGCATTTATGATGATCCTGTCTATATATTATTAACCTTATCATCACATCAGTTCCTCATTTTGAGCCTTAACTTCCTACCTTTCCCATGTAGTTAATTGCCACAAACATCTTTATCATTATCAGACATTGTGGACTATCTTACATACTTCCTGTGCTGTTAAATGTCACATAGGGCTCACATGGGGGGCTCAATAACTTAACAGCCAGTGGTGTAGAGGGTAGCTTCATGCTCCTAGTGGCTGTTATATTTGCTTCCCGCTGTTTGCAAACAACATAGACCGCATCTAGAATGACCTAGTTTTTCATTGGTTATGGCTGTGGCCGATTTTTTTGTTGCTGTCTTTCTCAGTGTGTAAGTGGATGTGGAGATTTATGACAAGTTTAATTGTGAAACTCAGAGTGAAATTGACTTTTGCTTTGACGAGTTCAGTTGCGACACATTTGAAAGGGGTTAATGAAGGTGCTTGCTATGTGTGCATTTATATGTATGTATATTTTGTTCCCTCTGTCTTTTTATCTTATAGTTTACATTCACTTTCCAGGTATCTGGTTTTACTAAACTGTGTGAGGTGGAGCTTCCGCAGTCTGTTTCTCAGATGATACTGGCACTCGGGTATGTCTTGATACCTTATAATGCACTTTATGTGTAAGTCAGAGTCATTTATTAATAAAATTCTTTGCGGAGAGAGTTGACAGACTAAAGTCAGTGGTTCGACCAAAATCTTTCAGGGTACAAACAACATGTAACCATATGTGATAGAACATAAAGACAGATAAAAGATAAAAATTAGAACTTTGAAGAATGGCTTTGAAATCAGGCAGTCCCTGGGTTACAGATGTCTGGCCTGCATACAGCCCTCAGTTAATGGATGACCCTCGTAAAGCCTGTTATGTTAACAGTTTGAGTTACATGCAGTGATTCGTAATAACAAATGGGCACAACTTTACTGGGTGTTTCGAAACATTGTGCATCTACAACGGTTCATTGGTTACTTTAATGGTTTTCTTTTTTTATGCACAGAAAGGTAACCTATATACTAAGACAAACATTAGACTGATATTAGATACAATTTGTAGCTAACTTTGCTGGCTTATGTACAACTTCAGCGGGGTTGAAGATGCCCAGTGAAGTAATCAGTGACCCATAGCTGACCAAGACCCTGTCCCATCTCTCTGTGGCACTCCCAATAACAGGCCTAGCCTGGCTAATGGGGCAGGGATCGCCATAGTCCCCATGGTGGTGGAGTCTGCTAAAGAAGCATTGCACACCTGCTTTTTAACTGTACTCCGGGACTGAAAAAATGGCCGCCATAACCCACTCCCACGCCGATACAATGCTGTGCCTCAACATCTCTACAGCATCGGCTGCAAAGAACAACAGTTTGCAATTACAGAAAGTTCGTACAAGTACAAGTACAAATTCAGCCTATGAATGGACTTAGGAATAGAACTCTTTCATAACCAAGGGACAGTCTATGTAGCAACACTGACAAGTGCCAGTCTTGTAGCGATAACTTGACAGTATTATACTACAAGTCTCTTTTGGTCTACCCTTACTTCTGTTCCCCTGTGGTATCCATCTTAGTGCTATTTTTGACAACTCACTACCAAAAATAGCACTAAGATGGACACCACAGGGGAACAGAAGTAAGGGTAGACCAAAAGAGACATGGAGAAGAACAACAGAAAGGATGTTGAGCAATAGAGGGCTCACCTGGGCAAGAGTGGGAAAAAAAAGGCAAAGGACAGGCATTTGTGGAAAACCCTTACAGAAGCCCCATGTGCGCTGGGCACTTAAGATTCAGAGAGAGAGTGAAAGAGAGAGAGAGAGATTATACTACAAACAGAAGGGGGAACCAAAGAAGCAACACATGGACTGTCATATTTGACAGCTTGCATAGTGTTCAGCGAATCCAAGCTGACCAAGATGCTGTTCTAATTTCATGGAGTACCCCTGAGAACAGACTAGTCTGACCGATTAGTAATCAAAGTGTAAGGCAGAGCTGGTCCTAGAAATGAGCTATGCCAAAGATGGTTTGGACAGAAGGCGCAGATGTAATATCCCAACTTGTATTCTGTAACCCTTGTCCTTTTTCCGGGTGATAACTATGAATAATTTCCATAGGGTGTCCTAAAAGTCTTGAAATGGTGGAAAAAATGTTTACAGGCGAAAATTAGCATTAACAGTACATGTACAGGGCCCAAACAGGATATTTAAACAAACCCATCTACACAAACTCAAAAGTTATAAGCACAAAAACTAAGCTAAGATTATTCAATTCAGATGTAATAGCCACCCTTGTTTATGCATGCGAAAGCTGGAGAGCAACTAAAGAAATAGACAATAAATTAGACTCTTGAAAAAAAAATGCCTCAGGAAAATACTCGGCAGGTGAGCAAACAACCAGTCTCATGGGTGATCAGAAAAAGGAGATAGACATATATCAGTCATGTAATGAGAAGAAACAATCAGAGAATCTCAAAACAAGCTATCAAATGGAACACAACAGACCAAAGAAAAAGAAGTTGACCACGTGAAACTCTAAAGAGGACATTGTTAAGAGAGGCCAAATTTAGTAAGCATAAAATCCCTTGATGAGGTTGAAAAGTACGCTGACAACAGAAAAACTTGGCGAACTACCATGCGAGCCCTATGTGACATTTAACGGCACAGAAAGGATGTAAGATGTAAGATCTACACAAACTGGAAACTGCTCAAACTCTCCTTTACATGCTTCAGAATGATTATATGTTTAAAATCAGTTCTGATTGTGCATGACATTGTGAAAGAGGAGGGATGGAGGACAGAATTCCAGGAGGCCCAGCTTACCCAAAACTTTACCACTGAAAGTGAAGTTCATTCACTCATTCTTTCATTTGTTCATCATCATTTTGTATATGAAGAGTAAGACCTAATAAAGTAGAAAAATTTGTGATAACTTCTGGCATTAAGTTTTCAAGTTTAGATTCTTATGCCTATAAATGCCTTATATTTAGATATCATTAGAAACATTTTGCATAAATTACAGTTTATAAGCTTCTACGGAGATATTCATTCATTCATTCATTTGCATGTCCGTTGCGGAACTTTGCCTCCCTAACAGCATTCCAGTAGGCCTCTCGGTTGTGAGCAAGATGGCCTGCTGCTGATGCATCCATTTACAGATCATCAATGATGTCTTGCAGCCATCTTCGCCTTGGTCTTCCTCTCTTTCTTTTTCCCATTATGTACCCTTCCAAGATGGTTTTCTCTAAATTATCATGACGTTTAATATGTCCAAAATATTTAAGTTTTCTCTGTTGAATACTCTTTACTAGCCAGCCTTCTTCAGTATTAAGTTCTTGTGGTATAGATATATTTGTTCTTTTTTGTGTCCATGATATCTCAAGAATTCTTCTGTAGCATTTACATTCAAAGGCATTTATGTGTTTCTCAACTGTTTTGTTAAGTGTCCAGGTCTCACAGGTATATGTTGCGATGGGAAAGATGCATGCCCTTAAAAATCTTATTTTTGTAGTTCTGTCTGTTCCTCTCCTCAGCTTCTTTAGTTGTTTTATTTTTTGAAGAGCGATAGATGTCCTCCTTTTAATTTCCCTCGTTGTATCTCCATTATTAGTTAGCAGTGATCCAAGATATTCAAAACTCTCCACTTCTTTCAATTTTTCCTGATTGATACATTTATCAGCTGCCTTGTTTGTTTTGTCAGTTGTCATCAATTTAATTTTCTTCGCATTAAGATAGGGGTTTTGCTTCTCAGTAATTAGTAACTTGAAATTTTCCACAGAGATCTGCACCCCCAGAAAGAGAGAGAATGTACAGAAGTTGAAGAAATTGTTTTGCCCAGTTCCATAATCAAGCTTGAATGTCACTTCCAGAAAAAATGCAGAGTCCATAACGATGACAAGAGGCGGAGGAACGAACTGGCACAAATGAAGAAATATTTCTCTGATTTCTGCGAAAAAGAAACTTCCCCAGACATGGAGAAAGCCATAAAAATTGTGGATGTGGAGTCTGTGAACCAGTTTTTAATTAAAAACTGCAGAGACATTGGAGGTTTGGTGAAGAGTCACCAACTTCATGATGATAATGCTGCTCCGTTAGATCTTTCATCACACATTGATTCAACCAGTTCATCACTCAAAACAGAAATAGAGAAACTTTCCTACAGTAATTCTCGGCTCCAGATAGATCAGGTGACTCATCTGCATCATGGCATTCGCAGAATGAAAGTAGACAAACAGTTTGATTTTTCCTTGAGTTCGAGAAACATAAACCACAGGATTGTTGATGAAAATCAGACAAAAGCTTCAGAAAATGTGGATTTCAAATCACATGATGGTGTGAATGTCGAAAACAGAAAACTGGACTTCACCACAGCGAATCTTGCAGATATTGGAGAACTGGTTGAGAAGCTGACATATGTTGATATTGAATATGAGCATACATATTCTGAAGGCATAGAAATGACTTTGGCAGACCTTATACTCTATGTGTATATCTACCACATACTGGTATGTTACTTGATTATTAGACTTTCTGTTGTATATGTCCATGTTTTGTGATTGTTTAGACCAAAACTGCATGTTCAGGTGTGTTACGTGATTGTTAGATCTTATGCTGTATGTCTGCATCCACCATTTACTAGTATATTATGTAATTGTTGGTATTTTCATCAATATTATTTATGAAGATGTTAATATCAGTTCTTCTTCTTCTTCTTCAGCTTTCCAAGCCATTAAGGCTCATTGCTGCAGATAAGTTCACTTCAGTTCCTAATCTTTTCTCTTCATTTGATGAAACCAACTTCCTTTATATCTGCTTCTGTGTTGTCTTTCCATCTCTGTCTTGGTGTACCCCTTGATCTTGTTTCCTTCATCTCTTGTACATACCACATTTTTGCATGTCTGTTCTCTTCCATTCTTTCTACATGGCCCAGCCAGCGTAGTCTGTTCAGTTTCAAGACATTTATAATTCGTTGGGATTTAAATAGGCTGTTCAGTTCAGTGTTCTTTCTAGCATTCTCTACATTCTCCACTGTTGGTATCCTTTATGAGCCCAAAGATTCTTCTTAGGATCTTGTTCTCAAAGATCCACATTTGTTGTTCATTTTGCTTTGTTGTTCTCCATGTTTCTGATCCATACATGATGGCAGGGCTTATTATAGTTTGTAGATTGTTATTTTGGGACAGGATTTTCGATTTTAACAGGTGTTGCAAGGCGAAATATATTTTATTCCCTATCTGTACTCTGATTTTAATTTCCTAGCTTACTATGTTGCTTCTGTTGAAGGTTGTTCCTAGATATTTGTATGTTTCTGCTTTCCTAATGATCATATCTCCAACATTTATATAATCTGGATCATTCTGCCTCTGGTCTCTTGATATCTTCATATATTCTGTCTTATCTTGCTTAATGGTCAAGCCCACTTTAAGTGCCACATCTCTCAGGTGTATGCAGGTATTGGTGACTTCTTACATGGTTTCCCCACTAGGTCGATGTCTTCAGTGTATCATAGTATTTTAGCTTGTTCTTTTGTACTGGTTTCTTCTTTCACTTTTTCTGACTACCTTTTCTAGTACTAGGTTGAATAGTAATGGAGATAATGTTTAAACTAGTTCTTATATAGAAGGGTTCTGACTCTCTTCCTTTAATACTACTATATTTTATGTATCCTCCATGTTACTGTTACTGGAGGAACCAAGAAAGAGGTGGGACAGGGTCTTGGTCAGCTATGGTTCACCAACTCAGACTCCAGCGTGTTGGCTATGGGTTGCTGATTGCCAAAACAGGCAGCATCTTTGCCCCACAAGGCACAGATATCACAGCCGAGTTTGCAAACTGACACAACACCTTTTGTGGGCAGTTAGTTTTTGGCTGGTCTAATACTTTAGAAGCAGCAGATATTTGATTTAAAATTCAGCAAAATGTTTTTGTTAAGGACATAAAAAAAAACAACAAATGAAGCATGAGATGCACACACACAAAACAAGCACTTATCTGACAGTGAAGATAGAGCTCGGAACAATCATTGCTATGATTGCACACAAGAAGACTGGTTAAAACTCCCCTCTTAACTGCATAACCAAGTTTCTTAGATGGCTGCACTCAATCACATCAGCCCTAACCTTAGACATCTGGCTGTTGTGAACACACCCTTTATTTTCTTCTGGGAGCACTGCAGGGAAATGAGACAAAGTCTTGACTGGCAGTGGCTTGTTGACCGTGACATTGGAGACAGTGTATCTGCCATTTCGGACAGATTTTCTGTGAAGGTTTTCTCTGTGTCTACCATCTACATCTGACACCAGCTGCTGTTGGAATTTATCAGTGTGGAATTTTCCTTGGATGTTTTTATTATTAGGTTCTTCTGTGTTCGAGGTTGTTGGTGACAACAGATCCTGATCCCTGTCGACATGACAAAGCCCGCAGTCCTTTCCAGATTCTGATAGGAGCCCCAAAGCTTTTACCCCAAGCTTGTGTCCACTGGCCATGTCTCACGCCTCAGATCTGCATGGTTTGGGCAATCTTAAAGAATATGTTCTTGAGTCTGGACTCCACTGCCACATGGACACTTGGTTATTAGCAATAAGACTGATTTATGCTTTTCTGTTTTATTTACTTAGATATTTATAATTGCATATCTTCATTGGGGCAAGCCATTTTGTCAGCTTAAGATTTCCTGCACAAATTTATGCCCCTATGGGAGTGGAGTGCAGACTTCGTAACATATGTTTCATAAATGCCTGATGTTTGCAGAACTACACATCCGTGGGGTGTGGATCTGAGACAGAAGCTGTGGGACTGATGTAGGAACCTAGAGAAAACTAGACTTCATCAGATTTAGCATGGCCAAGCATCTGAAAATCAGAAGAAATAGGGAATAGATATAAGAGAACTTTCTCAACATCTTACATCCTTCCCGTGACACTAAATGTCACATGGTAGTTCGCCAATATTTCCTGTCTTCGGCGAGTTTTTCAATCTCATCAAGAGATATTATGCCCGCTGAACTGGCCTCTCTTAACAATGTCCTCTTTAGAGTTTTACATGGTCAACCTATTTTTCCTTTGGTCTGTTGTATTCTCAACAAGATGCAATAAAATAGAATGAGCTTTTTTCTTAACTGGACATAATATGAGGGCAAATAAAAAAGTAACAGGCCAAGGGATATAACCTATGAAAATACTTGACTCGCTCTCATTGTTTCATGTATTTTTAATGGTTATGTCCCTTGATTTGTGGTTCTTTTTTTTTTTTTTTTTTACCTGGTCTCATAGAATTTATTGTGGACAATTTAGACAATTTTTTAATCTGGGCACCGGGGACATAAGAAAATGTTTTTCTTGAGCTGTTTTCTATGTTTTTTTTTTTTTTAATCTTTCAGGAAGCTTTAGATTTCAGCTGTATTTCCTTAGTTCACCATCTGCCCAGAATTCTGAGGTGGACATGTCACATGACCTCCATGGCTACGGTTATGGATGCTGGTGCGAGGTGTGGGTGGCACATGGAGGCCTTAGCAGCTTGTTTAAACAATAGATATAATGCCACAGGTGCTGCTGGGTGTTCTGGCTGTGTCCACAGGCACATAGATGTGGCCTTTGTTAAGGAAGTAGAGACAGTGGAGGACGCTGATGAAATGGAACTCAGGTTAGTGTGAGAATGGTAGTATGATTTTTTTTTTTTTTTTAACGTTTGTTTCAGAACATTGGCTAGAGAGATGACTTTCGTTTGTAGCAGTGGTTCTAAAACTTTTGTGGGCTGCTGCCCCCTTGCCATTCCAGGCCGCATCCCTGATACTCTCAAATACCTTTTTTTTTTTTTTCGGCTCAGGTGATTGTGATGCCCCCCGCTGCTTGTCTTTCTCTTACCACCTGACACCCCCTCCCCCTCTTCCCTGGATCTTGTCCACTGCCTGTAGAGTAGTACTGAAAAGCTTTGGGAACCACTGATATCAGTCAGGTGAAATTAATTGAGGCTGTTGTTGTTGTATTGTCTCCCTGTAACAGTGAACTTCAAGTTCTTGGCTTCTGACACTGTGGGGAGTAGTTTATAATGTGATACTTTACTGGGTTAGGCAAATGCCATTAACATCTTCTTGGAAGCAGCTTTGTCAGAATACATCATCACATTCTGTGATGTAACATAAGATGAAAGAGGTTGGAATAAAAAAAAAGTAGTAATGTCATTTTAGAAGCACAAAAAAGACATATAGCTCGACATGGATCTAGGTGCCATTTATTGTTGTGTTCAGAGGTTTATATGAAGTCCTCAAATCAGTTTCCCCTCTTATGACACAGTTGACAGGAATTGTTGTGAGACAGGTGCCATGTGGTGGAAGTTGTATTACTACATTTATTTTCACTTCAGACTGCAAGAACACAAGTGAGATCGGAACTTAACCCAAATAGTTCCAGTCTAGAGTGAAAGTAAACGTTTAAAATGGTATTTAAAAAATACTGGATTGGATTAAAAATTGGAGTTTTTAACACTGCTGTTGTTGGTCGCTGATGCCAGCTGATAGTCGGAATAGGGAAAGTGGCAGCCAGTAGTGGTTAATGAGTTTAGGAGGAAAAAAATGAAGAATTCAGGGAGTTGGTCCAGAACTGAAGAATGGTAGGTCTGTCTTAACCGGTTGAGAGCAGCATTTGAGATAAGTTCTTGATAGTGTCTTGTTTACAGAATTTCTTGATAGCATCTTTGTACAGCACTTCTTGATAGTGTCTTGTGTACAGAACTTCTTGATAGTGTCTTGTTTACAGAACTTTTTGGTAGTGTCATGTGTACAGCACAGTTGTAAGTACTTCTCCAGTGTGACTTTGTTTTGTTTCATGTTATTGTGGGTTGAATGATAATTTAATGTTGTTAATATATATATATATAGCAACTAGCTGAGTACCTGACGTTGTCCGTAACTTTCAAGACAGTTCTACAATGTTCTATTCATTTCCACAACCTTCTAGAAGGTTCTACAGAGTCACAACTGTTCTACAGAATTCTATTCATTCTGTTCGACTAAACTTGAGTTTCATTGTCATCAGGACTGTCACCAATCAGCTTAGTGACCCCGACCGACAATCCAAAGCAGGCATAAATATAATGGGAGTTACTTCCCGTCGTTTCTATCGGTTGGTTTCTATTGGTTGGTTTCTTTCGGTTGGTTTCTATTGGTTGGTTTCTATCGGTTGGTTTCTATTGGTTGGTTTCGATCCCACCTCAGATCCCCAGGCCCACCTAGGGATGATCTAACTGTGCAGTGTCCAGATTGTAAGTCATAAGTGTGCCAAGTTTGGTTGCAATTGGTCTAGGCGTTCCAGAGTGATGCTGGAACAAACTCATGTACATTCATTTTTATATATATAGATTAACTGATGTTTTGTTCATGTTTTTGTGGGTTGAATGATAATTTAATGTTGTTAATATATATATATATATATATATATATATATATATATATATATATATATATATATATCAATTAACTGATGTTTTGAACAGTAAAATAAAACACTGACTGTCCCTGATGACAGAAGTGAATTTTTAAGTCATGCTGTTTGTTTCCAAAGGGGTGGGGGCAATGTCTGAAAATGTTTGAAAAATGTTTGAATGGACTGACAAAGTGGCACAAGGGCAAGAAAGGTAAATCTGGTTAAAAATACCAGGGACCACACAGAATGGAGGAGCAAGGTCACCAGCCTTTGTTGTTATGGCTGTGGTAATGAGTTTTGGCTACAGCCTTGTCATGTGAATCGGTACAGACAGTGGAATTTTCAATACTTACTCCAGGCTTTCATTAACATTGTGTCTGTGCAGAAAATTAATAACATTGGTGTTATCTCTCTCTGAACCTTAAGTGCCCAGGGCACATGGGGCTTCCGCAAGGGTTTTCCACAAATGCTTGTCCTTTGCCTTTTTTTCTGCTCTTGCCCAGATGAGCCCTCTGTTGCTCAACATCCTTTCTGTTGTTCTGGTGTTATAGTGTAATGTATTTATATGTTAATATATTCAAATTCTATGTTTGTAATTTCAGTCGATGTGCAAGAATGAAGCATAAAGCTCTGAAACCAGAAGTTGTTCAGGCCCTGCGCAAGTTCGAGGTTTGTTGATGTGACTTTCTAAAATTAGGCTACTTACCTTACATCAGTTTTCTCCAAGTCGTTCAAGCTGATTTGTCTTGTTATAGTCATTACTGTGTCTTCACAGACTTTAATATTTCAGTCTGTTTTTGCTTTCTTTTCTCAGCTGAGTTTTAGTTATAATGAAGGGATCTCATAGTAACAAGTACTTTCTGATATCTTTTTTTTTTTTTTTGTGAGTTTGTGTGTGTGAGTGAATGAGAGAAGGGGGGAAAAAAATTGATGTTTAGCACATCATATTACGTGCATAGTCTTCTTACATCATATTATGTACATAGTCTTCTTACATCATATTACGTGCATAGTCTTCTTACATCATATTACGTGCATAGTCTTCTTACATCATATTACGTGCATAGTCTTCTTACATCATGTTATGTGCATAGTCTTCTTACATCATGTTATGTGCATAGTCTTCTTACATCATATTACGTGCATAGTCTTCTTACATCATATTATGTGCATAGTCTTCTTACATCATATTATATACATAGTCTTCTTACATCATATTATGTACATAGTCTTCTTACATCATATTATATACATAGTCTTCTTACATCATATTACGTGCATAGTCTTCTTACATCATATTATGTGCATAGTCTTCTTACATCATATTATGTGCATAGTCTTCTTACATCATAGTATGTGCTTAGTCTTCTTACATCATATTATGTACATAGTCTTCTTACATCATATTACGTGCATAGTCTTCTTACATCATATTATGTGCATAGTCTTCTTACATCATATTATGTGCATAGTCTTCTTACATCATATTATGTGCATAGTCTTCTTACATCATAGTATGTGTTTCTGGTATGGATCCAGCATATATTGATATTGTTCCGAAATGTCCATACTACATGATCTGGTATGAATCCAGCATGTCCTTGTACAGATCCATCTTTTCCTTGCACATATTCAGCATGTCCTTGTATAGATCCAGCATCCTTTGGTTCAGAACCAGCATATCCTGGTACAGAACCAACATGTCCTGGTACAGAACCAACATATCCTGGTACAGAACCAACATTCCCTGGTACAGAACCAGTATGTCCTAGTATGAATTGAACATATTGTATGACTGTAACCAGTGCTAAAAGAGAAGGATAAGATGAACATCAGTGACATAAATATAACCTATATTTCAGACAAGCAGTTACATGTTATATTTCATGCTTGGGTTTCATTGTTATACTTTTGGACATTCCCACAGAATGCGAACATACAGTCAGTGACTGGAAACCACCCATGTGGAGACCAGGTGAAAGTAAACTGGACTGTTCTGCCTGCAGGAATTCATCCCAGAGAAGGTCAGAATTTGAATAATGTCTGTGTGACATTTGATACAACAGAATACTGGGTCATCCTATATTGTTTAGTCTATGGATTTTTTCTAATGGATAAAGTGATGGTGTTTATATTGAAGGGATCTTATTGTAAGGTAAAGGTAAAATTCCTGTTTCCACGCCATTAAGGCATATTGGGGAAAACAGTGTTAGGGCCATATTTTCCATGACCTTTGGCACAAGAAAGTGTGATGTGGTCAGTATCACACCTGGCCAGTTTACCTTCCCAGATTTCTCTGGTACCCATTTTTAGAGGCTGGGCCAACCCCGGGGACTTTTTTGGTGTGTGCCAGAAAAAATCTCACTGCTGGGACTTGAACCCTTATAGTAAGGAGTGGCATAAAATATCTTTTTTTTGGGGGGGGGATTTGTTTATTTGTTTGTTTTTGTGTGTGTGTGTGTGTGTGAGTGAATGACGGAAGGAGGGAGCTTGCTCAGATGGTCATGATGTGAACAAACTTATCCCTAGGTCGGTTCTAAGGACTGTTACAGCCGGAGGTGGGGGTGGGGGATATGCCGTCCACCCCAATTAAATGTCTCCAAGGTATGCATCTCAAATAGCCTCTGACAGTCAAGTCCAGCTCCTGGCCTTCTCGTAGCAGAACTGTTCAAACTTAATATCTGGCGAAGGCCAATATCTGGCACCTGAAAACCAGACGTTTCAGGTAGATGAGAGTCATGTTCGGTAGCTCATCTACTGTTGCTGGCGAGATTCTTCAGCTGTCGTGTGTGGGGTGAAACTTCTCCCAGCCAATGAAGAAAAATGCGACTAGAGTTGCTGCACAGTGCCGTCGTGGAAAAGGAGGAGTATTAAATGAAGTGACCAGTAGCCTCAAGATCCGGACTACTCAAATCAGGGCACCTCTGCTCTAGAGGCTGGCCACGTCCTATACACACCCATACTGGGGCAGATTGCCTAAACTGGCTTAACCCAGGGGTTAAACTAAGACATTGCTGGCGAGTATGGCAAGATTCTTCGACTGCCATGCATGGAGCGAAACTCCTCCCAGCCAAAGAAGGAAATGTGAAAATGTGACTAGGGTTGCCTGGCGGCACCGCTGTGAAAAGGTGATGGAAAGGATAAATATATATATTGAAGTTTAATTGGTATGTCCAGTAGTCTTGCGATGAGAGCTACTCATACCATGGCACCTCTGCTCTAGAGGCCGGCCATGTCCGATATACACCCTTACTGGTGAAATATGCCTAAACCATCTTAACCCAGGGGTGTAACTTGATGATTACTCATGACACGGTACCTCTGCTCTAGAGGTCGGTCACATCCTAAACACGCCCATGCTGGGATAATACACTTAAACCAGCTTAACCCAGGGGTAAAACTTACTAGTGGCGAGGATTCGTCCTCCTGGACAAAAGCTCTGTCCTGGTCACAACTAGGAAGGGTAGCGGCCACGACCACAAAATGCTGAAGTCGGAGACACTGGACCAGGGCATTCTAGATAGGCAACCACCTCTCACTTGACGGGGATGTATGCATATCCTAATCATGCTGAGGTTTTCTGGTGAAAAAGTCCAACGCTGGACTGGATGGGCAAACACCTCTCACTCACTGGGGATACACGGGTATCCCAAAATACGTCGAGGTTTTCTGGTGAGGAAGTCCAACTCTAGGCTGAATGGACAACCACCTCTCACCCGGTGGGGATATACTGATATCCAAAACATGTCGAGGTTTTCTGGTGAGAAACTCCAACTCTAGATTAAACTGGTGCAATGAAAACCATGATGTCACGCAATCCCGCTTCTGAGACCCACCAAGAATACAGGCTCAAGCCCTGCGATACTCCTGTGGTATACTCAGGGATTTTGTGTGGTCCTTTTAGGGACTATTGGATCTATTGAGGACCACAGGAGTAAATTCAGTAGGATCACAGGGCGGTATTGGTGGTAGAAGTGAATGAAGAAGATCCCTAGATGGATCACAGACTACATTAGGGAACATGATCACTGTTTATATTTATAATCCAGAAATATATTGTCACTGTAGGTTAACTACATTTTTGTTCATCAAACAAATTGGCCTAGACCTAAAGGGAGTGTGTTTATTATGTCCGTTGAGCTGCAGCTGGTTAAGATCTTGTCATACATCTTCATAGAGCATCTAGTTAACTGGTTGATGTGGTTCTTCAGAGTAGCTAGCAGGGTAGGGCATGAGATCCCAAGGTAGTGGAGTCTTCCAAGAAGTTAATTTCTTAAGTCTACTTAAGGTTTGTTATACATTCCATGATTAGTTCATTTTTTTAATCTAGTCAAGGTTCATCGGACAAGCCATAATTAGTTCATTTCTTGAGTCTACTATATCCATACTACAAGAACTTAATATTAGAGAAGGCTGGCTAATAAAGAGGATAAAACAGAGAAAACTTAAATATTTTGGACACATTAAATGTCATGATAATCTAGAGAAGGCTGTCTTGGAAGAGTACATAATAGGAAAAAGAAAGAGAGGAAGACCAAGGTGAAGATGGCTGCAAGAAATCATTGATAACCTACAAATGGATGCATCAGCAGCAGGCCATCTTGCTAATAACTGAGAAGCTACAGGAGAACTATTAGGGAGGCAAAGTTCCTCAAAGGACATGCAAATGACTGACTGACTGACTCATAGTTCATCAGACAAGCCACTATAATTGACTCTCCATCCAGTATTTTGTCTGTGTGTTAGCATCATCATGGCATCGACCACAAAGAGCAACAGTTAGCTGTTTCAGAGAGATCAGAGCAAGAATAACAACTTGAGTGATGTTTTGGAATTTAGTGACACTTTTATATGAACCGTGCAACATTTAGATTGTCTCTGACATTTGCATGCCAAACCAAAAAGAGTGGTTACATTACATTGTCATAAAACACACAGTAAATGAGCTGCAGATGATGTTTGAAAATCAACAAGAAAGAGATCAAATCAGAACTTCACAAGGACTTTCTGAGTCATCCTGTATATAGCTAAAATCTCTGCATTCTTTTAGTGTGTGAAGTTTAGTTTTAAAGCTTTATAGCTTTTGTATGTTTGTATGTAGTTTGTATATACTCAGTTTGTGTAAACATATAGTCTTTATACCCTATACAAGGTTGATCATAAAGTCTTTCCTTGGTTAACAAAAATCATGTCTTAAAAACTATGCTAGATAGAAACATGATAATTTAGAGAAGACCGTATTGGAAGGATACATAATGGGAAAAAGAAAAAGAGGAAGACCAAGACCAAGATGGCTGCAAGACATCGTTGACGATCTGGAAATGGATGCAACAGCAGCAGGCCATCTTGCTCACAACCGAGAGGCCTACAGGAGTGCTGTTTGGGAGGCAAAGTTCCGCAAGGGACATGCAAATGAATGAATGAATGAGATAGAAACATGAGTATTGTGGCATTACATAGCCCAGTTCTTAGAGTTGTCTTGTCTCTGTACAGGTAGTGAGTGCTGCAGCCATCAGCATCAAAATGGCGTTCATGAAAGAGAAAGCCCAGAATGTTTTGCGGTATCATGAAACAAACTAAAATACCAAGTATTTTATGCATGAATGAGGGTGGATATCACATTTGAATTGAATAACCTTAACTTGGTTTTTGTGCTTATAACTTTTGAATTCCATATGTTCTCAAGATTTTTGAAGGACACTGCTGCTTTTGCAATTCTAATTCTAACTTCCTTCCTGGTGTCACCATCCTGGTCTATGTAGCTGCCAAGGTATGCAAATTGGTTTACTTCATCAACAGCTGTTCCTTCTACATATATTTTTCCTTCTTGATTAATGAGAAGTTTCATTAAAACCTATTCTGCTAGCCAAGGAAGACAGGGAATCTGTTTTTTCTTGCATCGATTTCACATCGTCACTGATAAGAGTTATGTCATCTGCAAAATCAAGATCTTCTATTTGGGTCCCATGTTCCAAATCAATGCCAGTTTTACCTGTACAGCATCTCTTCATTATAAAGTCTATGGCAATTCCAAAAAGCAAGGGAGATAATATACATCCTTGTTTCACGTCTGTTTCAGTCTGAAACCATTTGCTCATTCCTTCTTCTTTCTTGACTGCACAAACATATCCATTGTAGAGATCTCTGATGATGTTGACAATTTTAGGTGGTAATCCATATAGTCTTAAAATTCTCCATAATGAATCTCTGTGTATGCTTTCAAATGCCTTTTTAAAGTCTATGAAGTTCAGGATTAATGGTTTCTGTTTTTCAGTATGTTCTTCAAGTATTATTCTTAGAGTAAAGATCTGGTCAAGACAGCTTCTCCCTTTTCAAAATCCTGCCTATCATGGTTTATAATAAATGTTTGAAACCAAGGAAAGGCTCTGTACTCTTCCTGTATATAGGTAACCCTGTCATGCTTTAGAGGCATGGCGTTAGTGCCCATATTTTCTTTGACCTGTCAGTACACTAGAAGCTGATATGGTCAGTATCAAGCCCGCCCACTTTTCCTTCCCCAACTCCACAAGAAGTCAAGTATCCATTTCTACAGCTGGGTGACTGGAGCGCCTCCAGCTAGATTCAAACCCCCAATCTTTACCATGAGAGACTAATAAACTAACCACTTCACCACCCGGACACTCCAGCCTGTATATTCTCTTATTATATCACATTTGAAGTTCCTCTGTAGCTGCAAAAGTCATGAAAGAAAATGTTTCAGGTGACGTCCCTGAGAGCAGGACCTTGAGAAAGTGTCAGCAACTTGAAAATCTGGTGACAGCGGTGCAGACTTTGGCCAAAGCTGGCAGTGTTCTTGTAGACTTTTGTAGCGGTGGGGTAAGGCTGATGTTTCGATATTTCTTGGTTGATAAGACGTATAACTTGTCTCTGTGAAATTATGACAGTGCTCAGAGACAAGGAATACACATGGAAGGAAGCAGACAATAATTCAAAGAACAGGGATGACTGGAGAGCCTTTATCCGTGGCCTATGCTCTCAAAGGAGTGAAAGGTGATGATGATGACATATAATCTTGGCAGAATTAATGCAGGTTAATAAAACTGCTGTATGAGTAATTGGGTGGGGGAAATGGTGGAAGAAGAAAGATAATTGTGGGATACGACAGAGTGACTAACTTTCCCATCTTTCATCAAGGACAGAAGTTGGCTAGTTGTAGTGTAGGGTCTCAGGTCAAAGTTTTTTGTTAAACAAGTAACTAATTTCCAAAACAACTTCTATTATTTATTGCATAAATAAAACAGATGTTATTATATCCTCTTCTTGTGTCTCCCTAGAACTGCTTGTGGGTGTCTTTGCTGCTGATGCAGTGAAGTTGTTGAGGCACAGCATCATGTCAGATTGGGAGTGGGTTTTTTGGTTTTTTTTTTTTTCAGTCCTCATTGTAGCTTAAAAGTAAGAAGTGTGCAGTACTTCTTTAGCAGACTCCACCACCATGGGTACTGTGGTGAATCCCTGCCCTGGTAGGTCTCTTACTAGAGGTTCCAAGGAGGGGTACTTCTCCTTACCTGGGTCTTGGTTAGCTGTGGTGTGCCAACCCTGATGCTAGCATGTCAGCTGTTGGTCATAAACTGATAAATTGAACAGGGTCTTTGCTGCATATTTATTATACAGAGAAAATACATTTATTCATCATGTAAGTTCATGTATGAAATTAGCATTTATAAAATGTCATATTTTACGCTGGCAATGGTTGGGACATATGCTCCAAATAACTGACAACTTGCTACCAAAAATAGCACTAAGATGGACACCACAGGGGAACAGAAGTAAGGGTAGACCAAAAGAGACATGGAGAAGAACAACAGAAAGGATGTTGAGCAATAGAGGGCTCACCTGGGCAAGAGCGGGGGGGAAAAAAAAAAGGACAGGCATTTGTGGGAAACCCTTTTGGAAGCCCCATGTGCCCTGAGCACTTAAGGTTCAGAGAGAGAGAGATAGTCAAGATATCATCAAGATGAAAAAAAGAGAATTGTAATTAGCTGTTATACTTCCAAACTAATTATGTCAGACCGTATGAATAGTGAAGAGCAAAACCTCTATCTTAATGTGAAGAAGACTAAACTGATGACAACTGACAAAACAAACAAGGCAGCTGGAATATGTATCAGTGAGGAAAAACTGGAAGAAGTGGAGAGTTTTGAATATCTTGAATCATTTCTAACTAATAATGGAGATACAATGAGGGAAATTAAAAGGAGGACATCTGTCGCTTTTCAGAAAGTAAAACAACTAAAGAATCTGTGGAGAGGAACAGACAGAGCTACAAAAATAAGATTTTTAAGGGCATACATCTTTCCCATCGCAACATATGCCTGTGAGACCTGGACACTTAACAAAACAGCTGAGAAACACATAAATGCCTTTGAATGTGTTCTTCAGATATCATGGACACAAAAAGAACAAATATATCCATACTACAAGAGCTTAATATTGAAGAAGGCTGGCTAATAAAGAGGATTAAACAAAGAAAACTTAAATATTTTGGACACATTAAACGTCATGATAATCTAGAGAATACAGTCTTGGAAGGGTACATAATGGGAAAAAGAAAGAGAGGAAGATCAAAGCGAAGATAGATGCAAGACATCGTTGATGATCTGCAAATGGATGCATCAGCAGCAGGCCATCTTGCTTACAACCAAGAGGCCTACATGAGAGCTGTTAGGGAGGCAAAGTTCTGCAAGGGACATGCAAATGAATGAATAAACTTCCAAACTAAAATCCTAAGATCACACAAACAGCTTCACACTAACCGTATCTGCCATAATTTTAGGAAATGACATGATGATGCATAAATTTAGCTTATATTTTAGCTTAAAATTTGGATATCCACAAGCTAGGATAAAACAATTTAGAAGCAAGTATTTATTTGTAGATTTTTTTTTTTTTTTACAAAGCCACGTAAGTTGTTCATGATAGGAAAAGAGTTCAAACAAAACTGACAAATGAATGACACAAACTAATCTGTGTAGTCATTGTAGAACTCTTTTATGTGAATCAGTGTCCATCTGCACAATTTCAGGGACATTTGGGTATTGTGATGGCTTACCTGCTGCCTGAGTGTCAGGTAAGAGTTTGTAGAGACTGTTGCACTTAAAGTCACACATCAAAATGAGTTGTTTTTTTTTAAACCCAAATCTTTGACATCAAGAATGTGTATAATGGTCACTAACTATTTCAAAGACTGGACATGTGACCTGTAGAAGTTTCAAGACCTGTATAACATTTTTTTTTTTTTAACACTTTATGACTTTTTGTTTCATGCACTTTCATTATAGAGATAACAGGCATGTACCTTGTTACTTAATTTTAGATTTGTGTGGGTTTTTTTTTAAACTTTCAGCAACAATTATTTACTTCTAGATTTATCTGGGTATGTCCTTCTTCTGGGTATGTCTAATTATATCTACTTATATCCATTTTTTAGGTATATATGGTTAAATCCATCTTCTAGGTATATTTAGTTATGTCCATCTTCCAGGTATATCTAGTTATTTCCACATTTTAGGTATGTCTGGTTATTTCCACATTTTAGGTATATCTTAATAATATAATATAAAGTAATCAGTTTTATAATATAACCAATTTTATAATATAAAATATAATTCAAATACCTTGGAGCAGTAATAACTTCAGATGGGAAATGCAGAACAGAAATTAAGAACAGAATAGGCCAAGCAAAGACTGCATTTCAGAGAATGAGAAACATATTATACAACACATCCTTATCAATGAATCTTAGAAAACGAGTCCTAAAATGCTATTTTGAACTTATTATATGGAAGTGAATCATGGACAATAAGCAAGTCTGCACAAAAATCATTGGAAGCAGCAGAAATGTGGTTTATTAGAAGAATGTTGCGAATCCCCTGGACAGCAAAAATAACTAATGAAGAATGTATGAGAAGAGCTGGAGAGACAAAAAAATCTTGTCAAAAAGATAAGAGAGAGACAATGTACTTTCATAGGACATGCAGTGAGAAGAGGGGGCATTGAAAATATTATAACAACAGGAAAAATAGAAGGAAGAAGAGCCAGGGGAAGACCAAGAGAAATAATACTGGACAGTCTGACAAGATGGTGTGGGAGGAGATCGCCAACTGAGCTGATGGCCTACATGAAGGATCGGGTACTCTGGAGAAACATAATAGCCAACTCCAGTCAGTATGACACCTGATGATGATAATAGGTATATCTAGTTATGTTGATATTTTAGGTATATCAGGTTATGTTCACTTTTTAGGAGTATCTGGTTATGTTTGTGCTTTAGGTATATCTGTTTATGTTAATGTTTTAGATATATATCTGGCTATGTTCATGTTTTAGATATAACTAGTTATGTCCCATGTTGTAGGTGTACCTGGTTAAGTCTCATGTTGTAAGTGTATCTAGTTATGTTAATGTTTTAGATATGTATATTCAGCTATGTTCATGTTTAGATATAACTAGTTATGTCCCATGTTGTAGGTGTATCTGATTATGTCCCATGTTGTAGGTGTATCTGGTTATGTTAATGTTTTAGATATGTATATCTGGCTATGTTCATGTTTTAGATATAACTAGTTATGTCCCATGTTGTAGTTTTATCTGGTTATGTCCCTTGTTGTAGGTGTATCTGGTTGAGAACAAGGAGGAGTCACTACTGAAGGCGTGCTCGAGACTGGAGTCCCTGGATCTCAGTAATGTCACCATGTACCAGGTTATTTCTGTGACAGTTAGTCATGCTGTCATTACTATTGTCTGCTTAATATGCATCAGTGTTGTCTTTATCACAGTCTGTGAACACAATGTATGTTGTCTTGACTACACAGTATACTGTACACAAGCATTGTCTTCACTACTTTGTGTAGTGTACACTACTGTTGTCTTTACTTCTGTGTAGTGTACTTTAGTGTTGTCTTTACTTCTGTGTAGTGTACTTTAGTGTTGTCTTTACTTCTGTGTAATGTACTTTAGTGTTGTCTTTACTTCTGTGTAATGTACTTTAGTGTTGTCTTTACTTCTGTGTAGTGTACTTTAGTGTTGTCTTTACTTCTGTGTAGTGTACTTTAGTGTTGTCTTTACTTCTGTGTAGTGTACTTTAGTGTTGTCTTTACTTCTGTGTAGTGTACTTTAGTGTTGTCTTTACTTCTGTGTAATGTACTTTAGTGTTGTCTTTACTTCTGTGTAATGTACTTTAGTGTTGTCTTTACTTCTGTGTAATGTACTTTAGTGTTGTCTTTACTTCTGTGTAATGTACTTTAGTGTTGTCTTTACTTCTGTGTAGTGTACTTTAGTGTTGTCTTTACTTCTGTGTAATGTACTTTAGTGTTGTCTTTACTTCTGTGTAGTGTACTTTAATGTTGTCTTTACTTCTGTGTAGTGTACTTTAGTGTTGTCTTTACTTCTGTGTACAAATCATGGCACCTCTGGTCTGGAGGTCGGCCACGTCCTGAGTGCAGTCATGTCAGGTGAAATGCATGAACCGGCTTGTCTCACTGCTGGCGAGACTCTTCAAATGCCGTGCGTGGAGTGAAGCTCCTCCCGGTTAAGGAAGTAAATGCGGAAAAGAAATAAAGATTGCTGTGCGGAGCCGATGGGAAAAGGTGGTGGAAAGTGAAGTTTAATCGGTATGTCCAGTAGTATCGCTACGAGAGCTATACCACGACACCTCTGCTCTAGAGGCCGCCCACGTCCGAAATACACCTACACTGGTGAAATACGCCTAAACCGGCACACACCAGGGGTGGAACTTGATGGCTAGACATGTCATGCCACCTCCGCTCTAGAGGTCGGTAATGCCTGATAAACACCCATACTGGTGAATTTTGCCTAAACCGGCTCATACCAGGGGTGAATCTTGAAGGCTATGCATGTCTCAGTACCTCTGCTCTAGAGGTCGGTCCCGTCCCAAACACGCCCATACTGGGATAATGCCTAAACCGGCTCAACCCAGGGGTAGAAGTCACTAGTGGCGAGGATTCGTCCTCCTGGACAAAAGCTCCATCCTGGTCACAACTAGGAAGGGTAGCGGCCACGACCGCAAAATGCTGAAGTCGGAGACACTGGACCAGGGAAGTCTAGATAGGCAACCACCTCTCACCCGGCAGGGATGTTTGCGTATCCTAATCACGCTGAGGTTTTCCGGTGAGAAAGTCCAACCCTGGACTGGATGGGCAACCACCTCTCACCTGCCGGTGATACACGGGTATCTCAAAACACGTCGAGGTTTTCCGGTGAGAAAGTCCAACTCTGGCCTGGGTGGGCTACCGCCTCTCACCCAGCGGGGATGCACTGATATCCTAAACACGTCGAGGTCTTCCGGTGAGAAAGTCCAACCCTAGACTAAACTGGTGCAATGAAAACCACGGTGTCACGCAATCCCGCTTCCGAGACCCACCAAGAATACAGGCTAAAGCACTGTGACACTCTGAATCTCTTGTGGTCCTTTCGTGGATCTCGTGTGGTCTATTTTGGACCACACAGGGGACCACGGGACCTAACGAGGACCACAGGCGTGAATTCAGTAGGTTCACAGTGCGGTTTTTGGTGGTAGAAGTGAACGAAGAAGAAGAAGAAGAAGACTTCTGTGTAATGTACTTTAGTGTTGTCTTTACTTCTGTGTAATGTACTTTAGTGTTGTCTTTACTTCTGTGTAATGTACTTTAGTGTTGTCTTTACTTCTGTGTAGTGTACTTTAGTGTTGTCTTTACTTCTGTGTAGTGTATTTTAGTGTTGTCTTTACTTCTGTGTAGTGTACTTTAGTGTTGTCTTTACTTCTGTGTTGTGTACTTTAGTGTTGTCTTTACTTCTATGTAGCATACTTTATTGTTGTCTTTACGACTGTGTTGTGTACTTTAGTGTTGTCTTTACTGCTGTGTTGTGTATTTTAGTGTTGTCTTTAATACTGTGTTGTGTACTTTAGTGTTGTCTTTACTACTCTTGTGTGTGCTGCACACTGATTTTGTTGTTATTGCCCAGTGTATTTGTTGTACACTAGCATTGTTGTTACTGTTCTGTGTATTGTAAACAAGTGTTGTCAGCTAGAGACTATAGAGCATGGAATATAGTCAGCTAGAGATTAGAGAGCATGGAATATAGTCAGCTAGAGACTAGAGAGCATGGAATATAGTCAGCTAGAGACTAGAGAGCATGGAATATAGTCAGCTAGAGATTAGAGAGCATGGAATATGGTCAGCTAGAGATTAGAGAGCATGGAATATAGTCAGCTAGAGATTAGAGAGCATGGAATATAGTCAGCTAGAGATTAGAGAGCATGGAATATAGTCAGCTAGAGACTAGAGAGCATGGAATATAGTCAGCTAGAGACTAGAGAGCATGGAATATAGTCAGCTAGAGATTAGAGAGCATGGAATATGTTCAGCTAGAGACTAGAGAGCATGTAATATGGTCAGCTAGAGACTAGAGAGCATGGAATATGGTCAGCTAGAGACTAGAGAGCCAGAAGTAAAAAAAAAAAGTGGAGAAAGAGTAGAGGAATAGCAGCATACATTGTTATTATCTCGCAGAGCAAATGGGAAAGTCTGAGAAAGCAGAAAAGGATATGGGAATACAGACAAGAATATAACTTGTTCCTTATTCTTGTTCTTGCTGCAGCGTACACCTCCGGCTAACTCTGCTCTACTAGTACCAGTTTTACCGCAGCTACCATCACAGTTATTCTGCACTTCTTGTCATGGAATGCTGCTTGTCTTAGAAACTTGTTATATACTGCATGATTGTTTCTTTATTGCTTGATATGAGAAAATGAAAGTGATGGAACTGACATGATTGATGTTTGAGTCTGTTGGTGATGGAGCCCATGTGACTGTCATTTAGTTTGAAATTGTGTGAATGATGAAGCATATATGACTTTCATGGTAAAAGTGTGATTAAGAATAAACTCCAAAGATGATAGTGTGATAAAGAATAAATTCCAGGATGATAGCATGGCTAAGAATAAATTCCTGAGATGACATTGTGGCTAAGAATAAATTTATGAGATGACAGTGTGGCTGAGAATAAATTTATGAGATGACAGTGTGGCTTAGAATAAATTCCTGAGATGACATTGTGGCTAAGAATAAATTTATGAGATGACATTGTGGCTGAGAATAAATTTATGAGATGACAGTGTGGCTAAGAATAAATTCCTGAGATGACATTGTGGCTTAGAATAAATTCCTGAGATGACAGTATGGCTAAGAATAATCACTTATGTGATTATTATAAAAAAAATTTTGCATGATAGTTTGGCTAAGAATGATTTCCTTCGATGTTAATTTGATAAGAATAATTTCCCAGAGTGGATAGATAAAAGGTCTGTGCGTGTGTATATTTATATGAATGTACTGAAGTTAAATGATAAGTGTCAGCAGTGATACCACTATCTCCTGGCCAGCAAATCCTAAAATGTGCCTCACGTTTCCTTTTTTTATCTGGCTTATACTGGGTTTCTTTTTGTTATAAATTTAAAAAATTAATCTCTCATTTCTTTATTTATTGAATTCACTAACCAGATACAGTATGTGAGTTTTTATAAAGGGGTTCATCCATCTGTCCATGTCCTTGGGTCGGCAGTTGTCCAAGCAGGCGCTATTCAGTACCTCTGCGGTGTCCTGCAGGGGTGGCAGCATGTTCTCTCCAGCTGTCACAGTCTGCAGCCAACCTGTGTGTTGTGCCCCAGCTGTGCTGCATGCTACTGATGAACTGCTTCTACAGTTCTCCACCAGGTTGCCTCTGGTTGGCCTCCTTTTCTTTTTTGCTTCAGGTGTCTATCGCATGGATTTTTTAACAGTGCTGCTGGGGTCTCGTCGGAGCGCGTGACCAATCCATGTCCAGCATTTTTTTTTTTTTTGCTATTATGACATGCATGTCTTCTAGTTCACAAAAATAAAGGGTTGGGGTGGCTGATTGTGAAGTCCAGTGGACCAAGGCACTGTTCCAGCTGTTGTGGCTTACCAGGAAACCCAGCTGTAAAAAATAGATACTGGGCAAAATGTATTGAGAAAAGTTGTGTCTAAAAACAGAGAATATCTGAATGCATGGCAGGGAACACTGGGTTATGCTGGACAGACATGGCTGTCATCAGAAGCAATGAAAATGTAATATCACATGCATGTAAGATTCATGAATATGCGATATCACCCAAGCCCATAAATGGTAACGGAAAAAATTATTAACATAAGCACTTTATATTTTGAAATAATCATTGCTGTTTCTTTTGAAATGTTCTGATTAATTATTGTATATTTTGGAAAGTTCTGATTATTTGATGTTTCTTTTGAAATGTTCTCATTCATTGCTGGTGAGTATGTTTTATCCAAAAAAAAATCTTTGTGTATTTCAGTGCAACTTGGATTACTTCATTGGCAGTTTTGATGTTGGAGTGTGTCTACATGCTTGTGGATCGGCCACTGATATGGTCCTACAGCTGTGCCTCAACTCTTGTGCTTCATTTGTTATCTGCCCATGTTGTTATGGCAGCATTCAGAAGACCCATTTATTGTCTTATCCTCGGAGCCAGCAGTTTATAAAGGCAGGCATCACATACAAGGTAAAGATACATTTACTTTTTTTTTTTTTTTGGTCTCTCTCTGTATCTTTTCAGCTTTAAAAAAAAAAAAAAAAAAACTTTAAAAGTGGACCTTAAGTTGATAGGAAACTGATAGGAAGATGTAAAATATATATTCACTTGTATTTAGGAGAGAGGTGTTCATACTATTATTGTTATGATTTATGTATACTGTACACTTTTATTCTTATGATGTTGTTAGGAAATGTCATTATTACATGTGACTGTATGTGTAAACTTTCAGCCTTGTGGCAACTGATGGTGTGGTGAAGATTGTGTAAAACAGGGTCTTATAAGATGAATGAGCTGCAATTACACAGTAATTAGTGGATAAGTATACACCTATACACGAAGCACTGTGGTAAAGCTATGATACCAAAATGTATAAACTATGAAAAAAGTAGGAACAGCTTTATTACTTAACGGCTACAAAGTTGCGACATTTTGCCATGAATCTTAATCATACAAAAAAATACAGGATGAAGAATTAGAGAGAGGAGATAAAGTATAGATTCACATGAATCCTATTTTTAAAAAAATAAATAAATAAAATGAATAGAGCACTTAGCTTGAACAGATATGTAGATTGTTCGTCAGTTTAGAAATGCCTTGAAATAAAATGGAGCATTTCTGATATACGTTCAGAAATGCATCCATTGCTACGTTCAGAATGTGCTCATTTGGAAATGTACAGAAATGTGCATCCTGGAGCATAGAGACTAATGATGTGTGACAGCTGAATCTATCTACATGAAAGCTTAGTGGAGAGGGGTTGTGACTGTGGAAGAGGAGAATGTTATGTGTAGCTGAATAACGAGTTCAAACCATGTGGTTCCAGTGTCCCACAGTCCTGAATGTAGCTGTTCTCAAGCACCAGGTGGCTTGTGTCATCTGCGTTACATTGTTTGATGGCTGTTACTAGAAAATCAGATTTGCCTCTGTGGTTGGGGCCATTGAAATGATTCGGAATTGGTTTCGAAGCATGCTGGGTGATATCGTACAGATGTTTCTGCATGCGGTTCCCTAGTCTAAGGCCAGTTTCACCAATATAAGTTATCCTGCATCTTTTACATACGATGACATATATTACATTATGGGACTCACATGTGAATCCCTCATGAAGAGTGAGGATAGTTTTAGGAAAGGTGATTGTTTTCATTTCCCAAACTACAGGGCAGGTAACATAGCACATTATCTCCTTTCTCAAATTCTTATCCTGTATTTGTATGATTAAGACTCATGCCCAAGTGTTACAACTTTGTAGCTGTTAAGTAATAAAGCTGTTCCTACTTTTTTCCTGTTTTATACATTGAGCTGCAATTAAAGTAATTAGGTTAATTTTATGTATTGCCCTTGACACATATAGGGGATGTGTGCTAAGATGATAATGTTTTCCTTGACCTGTGAGCATGCTGAAGGATGACATGATCAGCATCATGTCTGGTTACTTTTCCTTCCCTCGTGATAGGAGAGATCACATATATATTTCTAAAGCTGTGTTGACCGTAGCACCTCTGTTCTGGGATTCAAACACTGACTTCCACCATGAAAGGCATTGCACTAATCACTTCACCACTCAGGCACCCGACAAGCTGGAGTACCATTTTGTTTTTAACTCTGAGATTTAAGTACAACAGACATTCATGAAACATTTTCTATAATCTGTTTCTAAACTTGCCATATATGTATGTGTTGTTTTGTTGTCGTTAAACATTTTCTTTAATCTGTTTCTAAATTTGTCATATATGTATATGTTGTTTTGTTGTCATTAAACATTTTTTATAATCTGTTTCTAAACATGCTATATATGTCTGTGTTTTTTTGGTTTTTTTTGTCATTAAACATTTTCTTTAATCTGTTTCTAAACTTGCCATATATGTCTGTGTTTTTTGTTGTTAAACATTTTCTATAATCTTTTTTTCTAAACTTGCCATATATGTCTGTGTTTTTTGTTGTTAAACATTTTCTATAATCTGTTTTTCTAAACTTGCCATATATGTCTGTGTTTTTTGTTGTTAAACATTTTCTATAATCTGTTTTTCTAAACTTCCCATATATGTCTCTGTGTTGTTTGTCTTTCAAGTTTAGAAGTGTGTGTGAAACAGCTTGTTTTCCTTTCAGGACTTTTTAACACTGGGTCATGCCGCAGATCAGACCGAGTTCAACATAGTGTTAGAGGAACGAGGTACGCCGGCAACTTTTGTCATGTTTTATTATTTGTTGTTGCTGTAGACCTTGGCTTGCGGTTCATCAAGTGATGGCCGTGTAAACTTTGACCGTTTGGATAGTTCATTTTCATAATTGGAAGATGTGATTAGTTCTTATGCAGATAGTTCTTGTATTCATTTATCCAACACTACCTGCTAGTTTTTCATTAGAAGATAATACTTGTTCTGTAAAATTTGTAATGTCAGTTTGCCTTTTTTTTTTAAAAGTGCTACAGTTATTTGTAAAAAGATATTAATTTATTTAAGGAAAAAAAAAAAGTTAAAATGTTCCTTGTGCTATATAGACAGATTTTCTCTTTTTAAATATATTTCTAGTTTTTTTTATGTTGTCCAAGGTAGCAGTCTGTAGTTGACTGCTTGTGTCAGGTTTGTTGAGGCATTTACCGAGAAAAACCTTCTCCGTCCTTGCCATTGGTTCCCCCCCCCCCCAAATAACAGGATCTGCTACAGCCCTCAAGCAAGATGATGGAGTTTGCTAAAGAAGCATTTCCCTTTTCCTTTTCTAGCAACACTCAAAGTCTGCAGAACTGGCTTCTGTAACCCACACCCCATTCAGCAGGAAACTGTGCTGCTACACCCTCTCTGCATCAGCTGCATAGAACATCTGCTCATAGTTCCAGAGACACAGAACATCTGCTCATAGTTCTAGAGACATAGAACATCTGCTCATAGTTCTAGAGACATAGAACATCTGCTCATAGTTCCAGAGACACAGAACATCTGCTCATAGTTCCAGAGACACAGAACATCTGCTCATAGTTCTAGAGACATAGAACATCTGCTCATAGTTCCAGAGACATAGAACATCTGCTCATAGTTCCAGAGACATAGAACATCTGTTCATAGTTCCAGAGACATAGAACATCTGCTCATAGTTCCAGAGACATAGAACATCTGCTCACAGTTCCAGAGACATAGAACATCTGCTCACAGTTCCAGAGACATACAACATCTGTTCATAGTTCCAGAGACATAGAACATCTGCTCATAGTTCCAGAGACATAGAACATCTATTCATTGTTCCAGAGACATAGGACATCTGCTCGCAGTTCCAGAGACATAGAACATCTGCTCACAGTTCCAGAGACATAGAGCATCTGCTTACAATTCCAGACAGGGACCAAGTTTTTGTTTTTTCTCCATAAGCGGTCACTGCTTCAGCTGTTCATGAGTTTTTTATAGTTTTCTGTCTGACAATAATGTATGGCACTTTTTTTTGTCTTGGAAAAGAGTTTAGAAACAGGTAGATGTTTTCTGTTTGTAGAATTTATTTAGAAACAGGTAGATGTTTTCTGTTTGTAGAATTTATTTAGAAACAGGTAGATGTTTTCTGTTTGTAGAATTTATTGAGCATCATTTTTTGCTGAAGAGCTTTTTTCAAGACTGTTTCTAGCAGAGTTGAAGGTGCTTAATCAACAACAGTAAAAAAGTGAATGCGTTCTGCATTGCTTGTTTCTCATGTTATTCTTAAGTGATGCTACACCATTATGCAGTCACTTGGTGACATTTGTTAGGGTCTCTACTGTCCTTTTGACCGATTCAGAAAGTTTCTCATGAATGACTTACACGACTGTGTGGCCGGTCTTACGTGTGTATTACATGTGGCCTTTTTGTTTTTTTTTTTGGGCTGTGAGAAGATAAAAGACAAACTTTTTCTATTTCATTCAACTTCAGCCCGCACTGGTGGTATAGCTCTATTATGCAATAGAGGAATCTTGGAGTGGGGGGGGGGGGAAATGGCCCTTGTTTTACTTGACCTGTCAGCACACTATAGAGGGTGATGAGGTCAGCATGACACCTGGCTGGTTTCCTTCTCCACTTCAGAAGAAAGGTGCCCATTTCAACATTTTGGGTGACTGGGGGCACTTCTGTCTGGATTCAAGCCACCAACCTTTATCATGAGAGACTAGTGCACTAACCACTTTGCTACTTGGGAACCAGTATTGATTGCTGCAGGTGGCTTCTTAATTTTGAAGTCAAAACAGAAAAGTAATACATTCATTCATTCATTCATTCCTTTGCATGTCCCTTGCGGAACTTTGCCTCCCAAACAGCACTCCTGTAGGCCTCTCGGTTGTGAGCAAGATGGCCTGCTGCTGCTGCATCCATTTCCAGATCATCAACGATGTCTTGCAGCCATCTTCGTTTCGGTCTTCCTCTTTTTCTTTTTCCCATTATGTATCCTTCCAATACGGTCTTCTCTAAATTATCATGACGTTTAATGTGGCCAAAATATTTAAGTTTTCTCTCTTTAATCCTCTTTACTAGCCAGCCTTCTTCAATATTAAGCTCTTGTAGTATAGATATATTTGTTCTTTTTTGTGTCCACGATATCTGGAGAACTCTTCTATAGCATTTACATTCAAAGGCATTTATGTGCTTCTCAGCTGTTTTGTTAAGTGTCCAGGTCTCACAGGCATATGTTGCGATAGGAAAGATGCATGCCCTTAAAAATCTTATTTTTGTGGTTCTGTCTGCTCCTCTCCACAGATTCTTTATTTGTTTTACTTTCTGAAGAGCAATAGATGTCCTCCGTTTAATTTCCCTCATTGTATCTCCATTATTAGTTAGTAGTGATCCATAATAGTAATACATAAGTAATACATAAGGAGCAGAATTTCTAATAGATACCAGACGGACATTTTTTTTTTCATTTCAAGAAACAGTTTTTCTGACGATGACATTCTTGTATGCATTTCATTTTTCAGGCCGTCAGTGCATGAATCTTGTAGACACCGACAGAGCGGATTATGCCAGAGAGTTTGGGTATTCTGTAACCTTGTGCTCACTGAAACCACTCAGCTGTACTCCCAAGAATAATCTTCTTATTGGAACAGTAAACAAAGAGTGAGCCAGCGTGCGGCTGACATTTTATTATCTATTTACTGCCAGCACATGGTATTTGTTCATGGACTGTGGTTGGTTGCTAAACAGTTCTCTTGGGAAGTGTGATAACTGGGGCCAGAGATATGACAGCATCTGGTGTTTTGTATATAATGGGGGGGGGGGGGGAATGTCACATTCCCTCTTTGAGAGCTTGGTGAGATCTTTAGACTTCTCATTTGAGAGATTGGGGCAATCTATAAGCCTCTCATTTGAGAGATTGGTTGAATCTGTAAGCCTCTCATTTGAGACATTGGTTGAATCTGTAAGCCTGTCATTTGAGAGATTGGAGCAGTCTATAAGCCTCTCATTTGAGAGATTGGTTGAATCTGTAAGCCTCTCATTTGAGAGATTAGTGGAGTCTATAAAACTCTCATTTGAGAGATTGGTTGAATCTGTAAGCCTGTCATTTGAGAGATTGGAGCAGTCTATAAGCCTCTCATTTGAGAGATTGGTTGAATCTGTAAGCCTCTCATTTGAGAGATTAGTGGAGTCTATAAAACTCTCATTTGAGAGATTGGTTGAATCTGTAAGCCTGTCATTTGAGAGATTGGAGCAGTCTATAAGCCTCTCATTTGAGAGATTGGTTGAATCTGTAAGCCTCTCATTTGAGAGATTAGTGGAGTCTATAAAACTCTCATTTGAGAGATTGGTGAATAATGCATAAAAACTCTTATTTGAGAGTGCAGTTGCAAAAACCTATGGAAATCTAATAAGGGAAACAGTCCATGAAATAAGATATGTACATTATAATATCATTAAGGAAACTATGTTCAAATAAAGTTTTTAGAAAATGTTTAAATATATCAAAATCATGCAAGATAGTTATATACTTCTCTGTTGATTCATTAAAGATGAGACTTGACCATGTCGTATGTGCAGGCCAATAAAATATCCACCATTTAGTCATTGGTATGTTTGTTTGTTTGTTTATTCTGATGTTAAACACTGAAATTTACTGACAGTGTTTTTATTACTTCGTTTCCAGTGTTCATGTTTGAGTGAGAACTCGGGTTTTTTGTTGAAGTTTGGTGAGAAAGAGGGAACTTATTTTCTGTTTATCGACAACTCGAAATCCGTCCAGGCGTTCCCGACTAAGACGTATCGGTGTTGATGAGAAGGAAATGGAACAAACGTAATACCGTATAATCAACTCCTAGACGAAACAAAGAGAATTTCTCGGAGGAAAATTGTCGGATAATTAGAAGTTAAGAGTTCAAGATCATCAGCAGAAGCAGGGAGTGAAAAATGTTTTTTTTTATATTTCGTTTGTTTTTTAATTTTAAAAATCTGTTTTTTTATATTTATATTTATTCATTTGCATAGATACTAGTTTTTTGTACGGGTTTGCAGTCTGCATTCTTAGACATCATCATCTTGTGCCGTTTGTGCAGGGAAAGTTGGTTGTAGTGGAACCTCTGCTTCTTCTGTTCCCACGCTTTCAGTCTGACCAAGTTTATTCTTGTCCATCTCTTGATATTGTCCCTCCCATCTACATTGTCATCCTCTTATTCTTTTTCCCTTCAAGTGTGAACTAAAATTTTGTGTGGTTCTTGTGCCTTCCATTTTGTCTCTTTTCATCTTAAGTTATTCTAGTTCTCTGCTTTAAAAAACAAACAAAAAAAACTCTGATCCAGTGGTTCTCAACCTGTTGTCCTCGGAGCATTGTCAGATGGTCCATGGCTGTATTATTGATTTTGGTATTAAATGCAATCAGCGGAATAAAAACATTTTCCACAAGGATCAGTGTTTGTTTTTTTATTCTGATTGATCAGTTTTTGGAGCATTTAGCTGGTTGTCTGTACTTTGGTCTGCAAGCCATAGAGCAAATACTGTATCATAAAATGTAGGGATTTAAAATTTGGGTTTGAATACAAAAAAGAGAGCTCATTTGTCCATTTGGGGATCATTTTTGAAACACAATTCAGTGCATTTTAAATCTGAATATTTCCCTTGTATATTTTCTGTGCTATCTGGGTGGCTGTCAGATGGGACCTTGAAGCCATTAATGCTCACCACCTGGTGTTTCAAGTGCTCACCACCTAGGGATAAAGTGTCATGTTGCTCACCACCTAGGGATGAAGTGTCACATTGCTAACCACCTGGGGATGAAGTATCACATTGCTAAACACCTAGGGATGAAGTGTCACATTACTCACCACCTAGGGATGAAATATCACATTGCTAACCACCTAGGGATGAAGTGTCACATTGCTAACCACCTGGGGATGAAGTATCACATTGCTAATCACCTAGGGATGAAGTGTCACATTACTCACCACCTAGGGATGAATAATCACATTGCTAACCACCTAGGGATGAAGTGTCACATTACTCACCACCTAGGGATGAATTATCACGTTGCTCACCACCTGGGTATGAAGTATCACATTGCTAACCACCTAGGGATGAAGTGTCACATTACTCACCACCTAGGGATGAATTGTCACGTTGCTCTCCACCTGGGTATGAGGTGTTACATTGCTAACCACCTAGGGATGAAGTGTTACATTGCTAACCACCTAGAGATGAAGTGTCACATTGCTAACCACATAGGGATGAAGTGTCACATTACTAACCACCTAGGGATGAATTGTCACGTTGCTCACCATCTGGGTATGAGGTATCATGTTGCTAACCACCTAGGGATGAAGTGTCACATTGCTAACCACCTAGGGATGAAGTGTCACATTGCTAACCACTTAGAGATGAAGTGTCACATTGCTAACCACCTAGAGATGAAGTGTCACATTGCTAACCACCTAGGGATGAATTGTCATGTTGCTCACCACCTGGGTATGAGTTGTCATGTTGCTAACCACCTAGGGATGAAGTGTCACATTACTAACCACCTAGGGATGAATTGTCATGTTGCTCACCATCTGGGTATGAGGTATCATGTTGCTAACCACCTAGGGATGAAGTGTCACATTGCTAACCACCTAGGGATGAAGTGTCACATTGCTAACCACTTAGAGATGAAGTGTCACATTGCTAACCACCTAGAGATGAAGTGTCACATTGCTAACCACCTAGGGATGAATTGTCATGTTGCTCACCACCTGGGTATGAGTTGTCATGTTGCTAACCACCTAGGGATGAAGTGTCACATTGCTAACCACCTAGGGATGAAGTGTCACATTGCTAACCACTTAGAGATGAAGTATCACATTGCTAACCACCTAGGGATGAATTGTCACGTTGCTCACCATCTGGGTATGAGGTGTCACATTGCTAACCACCTAGGGATGAAATGTCACATTGCTAACCACCTAGGCATGAGGTGTCATATGTTGCTAACCACCAACTGGGCTTTTTTTTTCATTTCTCTTCTTTTTCTCACCCAATCTCATTTTCTTACCTTGTTCTTACTGGACTCTAAGATCTGCTGTAAGTGAGGTTCCCAAATGTTTGTGCGTATTTGTCACATTGTCATTTCTGTTATTTACAGAAGCATTCTGCCAAAGTATTGATCTAACTGATTGGTCTTCATTTTTAACTAATCATCTTATGATATATGATACACTGTCCCAGATTCTGAGGTGGGACAAACAGGACAATGTTAGGACCGAGACGGGAAGTCTCTTGATCTCAGATCAAACCTTGACACCCACGGCTAAGGAGGCTACCCAGACTGACAGTGTGGGTTGGTCAGAATCTGAACAAATCATTTGATTGATCAGTCACTGACTGGACATGCTAGAACTCGAGCAGGGAAGGATAACCAGTGATAAGTGGCAGGGGTCAGTTTGACACTGACAACCATTGAAATATACCATCACTGAAACTTGCAAATTTGAACATAAGTTAATGAAACCTCTCTCAGCCAGTTCGTCAGCCGATGTCACTGATGAGTTATAATCAGTTTGTAAATTCTTTTGTTTCCTAGGTAATGAATCAAGCTCTCTCTCTGAACCTTAAGTGCCCAGGGCACATGGGGCTTCCGCAAGGGTTTTCCACAAATGCCTGTCTTTCGCCTTTTTTTCTGCTCTTGCCCAGGTGAGCCCTCTATTGCTCAACATCCTTTCTGTTGTTCTTCTCCATGTCTCTTTTGGTCTACCCTTACTTCTGTTCCCCTGTGGTGTCCATCTTAGTGCTATTTTTGGTAGTGAGTTGTCAGTCATTCGGAGCACATGTCCCAACCATCGCCAGCGTCTTTCCTCAATAATTGTTGTCAGTGGTTTCATCTGCATTTCTGCCAATAAGATGTTATTTCTTATTGTGTTTGGCCAAAATATTTTTTTAATTCTACGTAAACATTTAGTCTGGAAAGAATTCAACTTGTTTTCTAAGGTTTTGGTGATTTTCCAGCATTCACTTCCATAGAGTAGTACACTTAGAACATTACTCTTAAATATCCTGATTTTCATATTTATGTTTAGTTTATTTGATTTCCATATATTCTGTAGCATTGCAAAAGCCTGGTTTGTTCTAGTAAGTCTGCTGTTGATGTCCTCTGTGCTGTCTCCATTTTCTACTACTCTGCTGCCAAGGTATACAAATTCGTTGACCTCCTCCACTAACTTGTTATCTACTCTGAGTACATTTCTGTTGTTCACATTTTGCTTCATTAACTTTGTAATGAATCAAGCTACAACCTAATATGTTGCATGACTGACTCTTGCCAGACTGAGTTTGAATAAAATTGAGGATTTATGCGCTGATGTTGATGTCTCACAGGTCTCTATTGTTGCTTATCGCCGTGTGATGGAATGTGCGATGGATGCGCATATTATTTAGTAGTAAAGGTAAAGGTATGAGTTGTGAACTAGCGTCATTGCACACGGTCAAGCCACAAGCGGTCTGCTGCCAAGTCAGCAGTTAACCAGAAACTGCCAACTAGTGCCACCGTCAGCAGCAACTCTGTAACCAGTGGCGTCGGGAAAAAAATGGGTACCGGGGTTTATGCTCTGGGAAGGAAGAGGAATGAGGCTGAGGGAGTTTTCTGTGAGCCAGTCTAACCGCCATCGTGGCAAGTTGAAATCGAAACCAGGTTGCCTGATCAGCAAGCGAGTTGTCTAATCCACTACACCAGCACAGCTCCCATATATAGGATATCAATGTGAAATAAATAATGAACAATACGTTATTGAAATATGAATAATGGAATAGATTATATATAAAAAAGAAGAACTATCGCTATGGAAATGTTTTATACTTGCTCTTGCAAGTTGTGAAGCTGAATGGGAAATTTGCCACCTCTGTCTTCACCTACTTCTGTAGTACCGGCATTACAGCTGCTGTCATCAACAACTGTAAGATACAACTGCCCAGCAAACTGTGCTTGTTCGGTCGCTTGCCTTCAAAGACATGGGTAGATTAGATTGAAGAGCAAATGAACAACTGAAATTAAAAACTGGATCGAGCCCAGCTTTGCACCTGACACCATTAACAAGTCATTTTCTTTAAAAAAAAAAAAAATTTCATGCCCTTAATATTATGAAACTCAAAAACAAAAAAAAAATTATTTGTACATTCTTTTTATTTGTCATAAAATTGTTTTTGGAGTTTATACTCAAGAGGAGGAAGTATTTACAACAACAGTACCTCAAGTGACACGCAACAATATCGTGATACAGACATATGTCATACGTCAAGTGAACAGGAAAACCTGCATATTAAACATGGAACTTCTCTTCTATGAACTGTTAACTTAGTCTCAAGTTTTATCTGTGGGGAAAAAAAAAAAAGACAACACTAATTTGTCATCATTAAATCATCTTATATCCTGTTCAGAAGTACTTTAGTACAACTGATGCTGTCTGATTGCTGCACTGTAACTTCTGCAGGACCAGAGTCCATGTAACTCTTTAATAAGGCATGTGAGAAATCTTTTTAAAAAAAAAATGGAAGTAAAATGTGGTGATACTTGGCATGAACATGTTAACAATACAAAAATAGCAGCAATTAAAAAAAAAAAAGTATCTCCCTATACCGGGGAGGAGATCAGAGCATCTTTGGATTTGTCTGATGTACAGTGATGATGACCCTTACCAACTCTTTCAGAAAGGAATGTACCACCAAAGAATGCACTCTACATTGAAAAGCTACAGGACCTTGCACCACACAAGAACGGACTGGTTTTATATCAAATGAAGCATTTATTAACCAACTTCTTATTCTCATACGCCGCAAGATCTGTGTGGTTGCTGGTGTAGCTCGTTTAGTGAAAGCTTGAGATCTTTCCAGCCAGGTCAAGGTTAATAACTCAAAACACACAAGTACGGAGTTGGACAGATGAGGGGCTGCAATGGCTCTCTTTACTTTCTAAAGTAAACCTCCTCCCCCAGCCAGACTCCACAACACAATTTTGGTGGGGGGGGGGGGGTCTCAGTCTGTACGCCATCTTGTGGAGCTGAATTAACATTAGTCTGGCTTCTACTCAGTCAGGTCTGATTCAATGGCCCTGCTAACTTTATTAGCACAGCCACCCCTGCTCCCATGCTCTACATAACAACAAACACTTCTAACATGACACCAGACTGTACACTGGAACACAAGATTGAGATACACTTTACCAACTGACAGAAAACCTTAAAAACCCAGCATAAATAAAACAGAACTTGGAACAAAAGTATAAAAAAAAAAACATCAGAGAACGAGATAAAATGTTAAAGGTAACTGCCATATAATAAACTTGGAAGGGCAATGTCTCAACAGGTGCACACAGCAACAAATTTAGATTGAGCGGGTGAGCTTGATAAAATAACAACATTAACACACGAAATCAGCAGCTGATGAAGATAACATGGTCCACTTCAGCCAGTGTAAGCTGGGAAGATAAAGACAAGCCAAGGAATGAAATGAGGAAAGATAATGGGCCAACTGAGCAGAAACAGCCTAGGATTGGTCTTAGATGAGGGGTGAAGACATCTGTCCGATGAGGCAATCAGCAACCCAGAGCTGATATGCTAGCATCAGGGTTAGCGAACCATAGATGACCAAGACCCTGTCCCACCTCTCCGTTAGTACCTCAGTAACAGGCCTAGTCTCGCTTACGGGGCAGGGATATTCATAGTCCCCATGGTGGTGGAGTCTGCTAAGCAAAGCACTGCACACTCCCTTGCTTTTTAGCAAAGCACTGCACACTCCCTTGCTTTTTAGCTGTACTCCGGGACTGAAAAAAGTAGCTGCCACAACCCGCTCCCACACGATACGATGCTGTGGCTCAACATCTCTATGTCATCGGTTGCAAAGAACAACAGCTCTCAGTTACAGGGAGTTCGTACAAGCACAAGTGGTCTTAGATGAGGAAACCTATCAGTGTTTTTGTGTGCAGTCTGTGAGAAAGCATTACTGGACAAATGCAGGAATACACGGCAAATAATGTATACTTCTCCACGCAATTTTAATAATAATCAAGCATTCTACAATCATGAAATTTGTGTTTCGTATTCATTGATAAAGCACTAGGGCATGCTGACTGTAATGCCTCCATTTTTTGTTTAAAAGTTGAAAATGGGTGCAAGTAGACAATAAACCTAAACAAACAACTGTCTCACCCCCCAAAAAAACCATTACACTTTGCTACATAATCCTGGCTAACAATGTTCTACATTTTGCTACATAATCCTGGCTAACAATGTTCTACATTTTGCTACATAATCCTGGCTAACAATGTTCTACACTTTGCTACATAATCCTGGCTAACAATGTTCTACATTTTGCTACATAATCCTGGCTAACAATGTTCTACATTTTGCTACATAATCCTGGTTAACAATGTTCTACATTTTGCTACATAATCCTGGCTAACAATGTTCTACATTTTGCTACATAATCCTGGCTAACAATGTTCTACATTTTGCTACATAATCCTGGCTAACAATGTTCTATCACAGTAGGCAGTGACTTCTTCAGTACATCTCAAGAAAGTTGTAAGAATAGCTGAAACTCCACAGTGACAATGCTATTCCAACAATGAGAGAAGCCCCTTACCATGGGATAAACTGCCAAGCAATCCAGACAATACAACAGAGGATACAAACATTCATGAACTACTGCTTGAGGAGGATTTTAAACATTAAATGGCAGGACAAGGTCAGGAACAAGGAGGTCTGGGAAAGGGCAGGACAAGAACCTATGCACCTACAAAATCATGTCAAGGAAGTGGAGGTGGATTGGCCACACTCTGAGGGAACCTGACACCAGCATAGCAAGACAGGCACTGACATGGAATCCTCAAGGAAATTAGAAAACTAGGAAGACCTAGACTTACTTGCAGAAGAGAAACTATGACAGTGCTCAGAGACAAGGGATACATATGGAAGGAAGCAGAGAATAATTCCAAGAACAGGGATGACTGGAGAACCTTTATCTGTGGCCTATCCTCTCAAGGGAGTAAAAGGTGATGATGAATCTAGAGAACAGTAAACAGAGATAACCTGCAAAGTATAATCAAGTCATCAACATAAAACCTTATCTCAAACCCACCAAATGACACTGGCTGACATTTGACCTTTTCCTGAAGCTGACAACAGCTTCATGCAAAATCTTGTCAGCAGCAAACTTTTGTCTATTACAAAATATCAGGTATATTTATTTTTAAAAACAAACAAGTTCTTCCAACTCAATGAAAAAAACTGATTTTGGGGGGGGGGGGGGGTAAGGGGGTCATGTAAGACAGAACACTGCTCTCATACACAGCTTTACAAACAATAAGCAACCAATCACAAACATAAGAAACTAGCAGTTTCAGACAAGCAAATCTTAGGTCACTATGTCAAGTCTCAAGTCAAGTCACCGCAGGCCGCTCCAAGTAACCGTATGGCTGGCTGCTACATTTGAAGTCTTAGGTTTATGGAATCAAATATTAAAAAAAGAATTAGCACCGATTTAGCCTGCCATGTCTGTGACGTACAGAACTAACACACTGCAGCATGGACAAGTTACTGTCAGCTGTTGCAGTGAAGGAGTGAAAACAAATAAAAGTAATGCACAAAATACAATCCTCACTATCATTTTGCACCATATCAAAGCCTTTCAGAAATATTATTAGTCTTCAGTATACAATCATTGTCCATTGGAGCCAGTTATGGTTTGAGTTTCTGTTTTGCACAGTTCCTATTATTTCTAAAGTTTGATATTTGACAAAGAAAAAAACTACCTAGGCTAACCACACATATTATATGGTAACTTTATAGACTGAAACACTGACAGCTCCATCTAAAACTACTAGAGATAACCACACATCTTATACAGAAACTTCAGACTGAAACACTGACAGCTCCATCTATCTAAAACTACTAGAAATAACCACACATCTTATATAGAAACTTCAGACTGAAACACTGACAGCTCCATCTATCTAAAACTACTAGAGATAACCACACATCTTATATAGAAACTTCAGACTGAAACACTGACAGCTCCATCTATCTAAAACTACTAGAGATAACCACACATCTTATATAGAAACTTCAGACTGAAACACTGACAGCTCCATCTATCTAAAACTACTAGAAATAACCACACATCTTATATAGAAACTTCAGACTGAAACACTGACAGCTCCATCTATCTAAAACTACTAGAAATAACCACACATCTTATATAGAAACTTCAGACTGAAACACTGACAGCTCCATCTATCTAAAACTACTAGAGATAACCACACATCTTATATAGAAACTTCAGGTTGAAACACTGGCAGCTCCACCTTCTAAAACTACTAGAGATAACCACACATCTGTCATATCTGGAAGGAACTGCACATACCAACAATGTCATTTATAACAACCAAACAATCTAACAATGTCATTTACAATGATCGCACTCAACAACAGTAACAATGCTGAAGATAAGATGCCATCAAAGGCAGGATACTTTCTGCTTTTATATACAAGATGTCTTAAAACATGTACATATATAAGGTCAAGGTTACAACCTTTAGAAACATAACAACGTAAGATTCTGACAAACATTTACTTTTAACACGTACACCACAAACATTTACTTTTACCACGTACACCACAAACATTTATTTTTAACACGTACACCTCAAGGATATCACTATCTAAAATAAAGCACACAATCACTAATCTACAAGCTGAGACAAAAGTCTCCATACAAACTCTGACCGACTATTTTTTCTCAAACAACAAGCAAAGATGCCACTAGGTAGGTACACATTGACGTCAGTTTACTGGCAGAATCGGGAAACACCCTCCAAGTGGCAGCTGCTTCTGACATGACCCACCAGACCCAAATAACCCATGACACAGTTCCAAAACTCGTACATAAATTTAAGAAAACAGCTAGCACCGAAGACCAAGTAGGATCTGGGTTTCCCTGAACTGCAACTGATGATGGTGTATGGAGCTGAGGTGAAGAGGCCCATAAAAGGTATCCGTCAGCACAGCATTCTCTGCACCAAATACAAACTGCAGTTGCTCCAACACATGAGTTGGGAAAGGATCCAGGATGACCCATAATTCTGAAGTAGCATCTTATCCTCTGATGGAACAAGCTTCTGTGTGATTGACGAGGTTAATCACCAAAATGTGAAACCCACACTGGATGACCGTCAGTAAAATGTGAAGGTGCCGGGAAGCAAATGGTCTGGTATGGCATTATGGAGCGGGTGATGGAGACCTAACCTAAGAATACTACCTAGACAGGTCACAGGACCTCATCATGTCCAACATTTTGAACACGGAGGGCCTGTACCCAGAATGGTTCCAGCATGATGGGGTCCCACCATATTACAGGCCCAACGTTTGCCAGTGGCATGATGAGCAGTTCTATAATGCCTGGACCGGACAGTGTGGCCCGTGGAGTGATTTTCATGGTCACCAGACATCACATCCTTAAGACTTTTACCTCTGGGGGTTGCGGGTGGGGGGGGGGGGGGGTAATGGTATATCAGGAGGAGATATGAGATGTGGCTCCTCTTCAGGTATTCTTTGTTGATGCATGTACCAAGATATTGCCAAACATGTTTGCACAATATTTATACAAGACAGGGGAGACCGCGTGCCAATATGCCAAGACCTTGGAGCTAATCACATCAAACATATTTTATGACCTCCACAGCAGATTCAAACATTTAGTTAGTACTATTAACGTTAACAATTAGCTCAAACAAACTTCTGTGTCTGACATTTACACTCAAACTAAACAATTTCAAACAAACTTCAGGTTGAAACACTGGCAGCTCCACCTATCTAAAACTACTAGAGATAACCACACATCTTATATAGCAACTCCAGGTTGAAACACTGGCAGCTCCACCTATCTAAAACTACTAGAGATAACCACACATCTTATATAGCAACTCCAGGTTGAAACACTGAACACTTCATACCCCTACATTATACCCCAGCCACGGGAAAAAGACATCTATTATTTCTTCTTATTTAAGTGCAGTTTTTACTTGTCCACTTATCCACTTTTTTTTTATTACTTCCCCTTTTATTTGTTTTCTTACATGCTTGTGACAAAGTTTTCTATTATTCCTTCTGATGAAACTCTTCATACATTTTAATTCTGGGCCAAAACTGATGAACAGTAAAGCCACCTTTCTCTCTGTACTGTGCTAAATTCAGGTCGCATTAAACCGAATTCTTCATCATTAATTAAGGTAAACAACTGTTTAAAAGAAGTGAACTCCTGCATTGCTTCTCGCATTAATGTGCTTGGAATCTATACTCCTATAACACAATTTTAAAATATTCCATGTTTTTTTTTTTAAACAAATTACAAGTAAACAGAACAGATGTAGAGCATAAGATTTCAGTTAACTACCAGAAGGTAAATTAAAAACAAAAACTGAGAAGAAACAAAATATCTGTCATATCTGGAAGGAACTGCACATACCAACAATGTCATTTATAACAACCAAACAATCTAACAATGTCATTTACAATGATCGCACTCAACAACAGTAACAATGCTGAAGATAAGATGCCATCAAAGGCAGGATACTTTCTGCTTTTATATACAAGATGTCTTAAAACATGTACATATATAAGGTCAAGGTTACAACCTTTAGAAACATAACAACGTAAGATTCTGACAAACATTTACTTTTAACACGTACACCACAAACATTTACTTTTACCACGTACACCACAAACATTTATTTTTAACACGTACACCTCAAGGATATCACTATCTAAAATAAAGCACACAATCACTAATCTACAAGCTGAGACAAAAGTCTCCATACAAACTCTGACCGACTATTTTTTCTCAAACAACAAGCAAAGATGCCACTAGGTAGGTACACATTGACGTCAGTTTACTGGCAGAATCGGGAAACACCCTCCAAGTGGCAGCTGCTTCTGACATGACCCACCAGACCCAAATAACCCATGACACAGTTACAAAACTCGTACATAAATTTAAGAAAACAGCTAGCACCGAAGACCAAGTAGGATCTGGGTTTCCCTGAACTGCAACTGATGATGGTGTATGGAGCTGAGGTGAAGAGGCCCATAAAAGGTATCCGTCAGCACAGCATTCTCTGCACCAAATACAAACTGCAGTTGCTCCAACACATGAGTTGGGAAAGGATCCAGGATGACCCATAATTCTGAAGTAGCATCTTATCCTCTGATGGAACAAGCTTCTGTGTGCTTGACGAGGTTAATCACCAAAATGTGAAACCCACACTGGATGACCGTCAGTAAAATGTGAAGGTGCCGGGAAGCAAATGGTCTGGTATGGCATTATGGAGCGGGTGATGGAGACCTAACCTAAGAATACTACCTAGACAGGTCACAGGACCTCATCATGTCCAACATTTTGAACACGGAGGGCCTGTACCCAGAATGGTTCCAGCATGATGGGGTCCCACCATATTACAGGCCCAACGTTTGCCAGTGGCATGATGAGCAGTTCTATAATGCCTGGACCGGACAGTGTGGCCCAGTGGAGTGATTTTCATGGTCACCAGACATCACATCCTTAAGACTTTTACCTCTGGGGGTTGCGGGTGGGGGGGGGGGGTAATGGTATATCAGGAGGAGATATGAGATGTGGCTCCTCTTCAGGTATTCTTTGTTGATGCATGTACCAAGATATTGCCAAACATGTTTGCACAATATTTATACAAGACAGGGGAGACCGCGTGCCAATATGCCAAGACCTTGGAGCTAATCACATCAAACATATTTTATGACCTCCACAGCAGATTCAAACATTTAGTTAGTACTATTAACGTTAACAATTAGCTCAAACAAACTTCTGTGTCTGACATTTACACTCAAACTAAACAATTTCAAACAAACTTCTGTGTCTGACATTTACACTCAAACTAAACAATTTCAAACAAACTTCTGTGTCTGACATTTACACTCAAACTAAACAATTTCAAACAAACTTCTGTGTCTGACATTTACACTCAAACTAAACAATTTCAAACAAACTTCTGTATCTGAAACTTACACTCAAACTAAACAATTTCAAACAAACTTCTGTGTCTGACATTTACACTCAAACTAAACAATTTCAAATAAACTTCTGTGTCTGACATTTACACTCAAACTAAACAATTTCAAACAAACTTCTGTGTCTGACATTTACACTCAAACTAAACAATTTCAAACAAACTTCTGTATCTGAAACTTACACCCAAACTAAACAATTTCAAACAAACTTCTGTGTCTGACATTTACACTCAAACTAAACAATTTCAAACAAACTTCTGTATCTGAAACTTACACTCAAACTAAACAATTTCAAACAAACTTCTGTATCTGAAACTTACACCCAAACTAAACAATTTCAAACAAACTTCTGTGTCTGACATTTACACTCAAACTAAACAATTTCAAACAAACTTCTGTTTCTGAAACTTACACCCAAACTAAACAATTTCAAACAAACTTCTGTGTCTGACATTTACACTCAAACTAAACAATTTCAAACAAACTTCTGTATCTGAAACTTACACTCAAACTAAACAATTTCAAACAAACTTCTGTATCTGAAACTTACACTCAAACTAAACAATTTCAAACAAACTTCTGTGTCTGACACCTACACTAAAAGAAAGCTACTCCGATTCCCCAGCAACTGGACAGCATTGACTGCAAACTTCAAGATAGTTCAAGGTTTCCACCATTTCAAATGCTGTTGTGTTTGGTCCTGTTTCTGGCACTATCAAGGACTGCAGCCTCTTCCAGCTACACACATAAATCTAACTAGCTCACAGAGTCTGGATCTGAAACTTTGGGGACTGCTACTGGAATCTGCTTTAAAAAAAAAAACAAAAACCACAGGCCTCATTCTGCTCCAGATTTAGCACCTGAATATCGAAGATAAATCTGTGAATTCATTCATTCATTCGCACGTCCCTTGCGGAACTTCACCTCCCTAACAGCACTCCTGTAGGCCTCTCAGTTGTAAGCAAGATGGCCTGTTGCTGATGCATCCATCTGAAGATCATCAATGATGTCTTGCAACCATCTTCACCTTGGTCTGCCTCTCTCTCTTTACCCATTATGTACCCATCAAAGATGGTCTTCTCTAACTTATGCCATTTAACGTGTCTGAAATATTTAAGTTTTCTCTGTTTAAACCTCTTTACTAGCCAGCCTTCTTCAGTATTAAGTTCTTATAGTATGTACATATTTGTTCCTTTTTGTGTCCATGATATCTGAAAAACTCTTCTATAGCATTTACATTCAAAGGCATTTATGTTTCTCAGCTGTTAAGTGTCCAGGTCTCACAGGCATATGTTGCGATGGGAAAGATGCATGCCCTTAAAAATCTTATTTTTGTAGTTCTGTCTGTTCCTCTCCACAGATTCTTTAGTTGTTTTACTTTCTGAAGAGCAATAGATGTCTCTCATTTTTTTTTTCCCTCAATGTATCTCCATTATTAGCTAGTAATGATCCAAGATATTCAAAACTCTCCACTTCTTCCAATTTTTCCTCATTGATACATATTTCAGCTGCCTTATTTGTTTTGTCAGTTGTCATCAATTTAGTTTTCTTCGCAAGAAGATAGAGGTTTTGCTCTTCACTATTCTTACGTACTGACATAATTAGATTTTTCATTCCTGTTTTTGTGTTGTGGACATTAATACTGTGTCATCAGCATATCTAATCTCTGGTATATCATAACCTCTGATTGTCATGGCATCGTAATATTCTTTGTCTACATCTTCTCTAACATTCCTCATTATATTTTCGGTATACAAGTTAAATAAGTTGGCAACAATATGCATCCCTGTTTTATGTCAAACCAAGTTGTTTCACCATTTATTCTTACTGCTGCTTGTTGGTCTAGATACAGCCGTGAGGTTAATTGTATCAAATGTGTTGGAAATCCCATTTTTTCCATTATTTCCCAAAGTTTCTGGTGTTGTACACAATCAAATGCCTTTGAATAGTCTATAAAAGATAAATATAGATTCACATTAAAATTCTCTGCATTTCTCTATTATTAATCTTATATTGAATATATGATCTCTTGATCCTCTTCCTTGCCTGAAACCAGCTTGGACCATATTGACTTCTTCCTCTATTTTCTTATGAAGTCTACCTATTATGATTTTTAACAGAACTTTACTGGCATGACTAATCAGGGCAACAGTTCTGTAGTTTGCGCATAATTTCAGGTTACTCTTTTTTGGCAGTGGTATGAATAGAGTTCTTTTCCATTCTTTTGGCCAAATACCTGAATGCCATATCTTTTTTACATAGTGCATGATAGATTGTTGCACATTCCTTTCCTCCTGCTTTAATAAATTCAGCTGTTATCTCATCACATTCTGGTGATTTACCATTTTTCAGATTCTTTATCGCCCATGAAACTTCTTCTATTGTCATTTCGTGTTCTTTCTCCTCCAATAATAATTTATACTGTTGATTTCTGCTTTCACAGTCGGTTGTTTCATACATTCACAATCTGTGAATACTGAAGATAAATCTGTGAATACCAAGATAAATCTGTGAATACTGAAGATAAATCTGTGAATACTGAAGACAAATCTGTGAATACCAAAGATAAATCTTCATTTTATATGAATGATATAATCTTGTGCTGTCAGCCCTTTTGGTTGAGTCAAGCAAATTATTCTCTAAACTGAACCTCCTCTAACTTAGTAAATCCAGTTTAGTGACAGCCTGTAGCAGCTGAAACATTTCTTGCCTTTCTACAAACACCACATCTAGGGACACCATATCTAGGAGCACCACATCTAGGGACACTACATCTAAGGACACTACATCTAAGGACTCATAAGAGAACCATGTAAATGAAATCAGAAGAGACTGTTTGCAAATAACACTTCTATCATTCTGAAGAACTTTTTTGTTTCTCTACACATTTTCCAGTGCCACTTTCCCAAGACTATTCTAATTTTGAAAAATGAGTAAACCTGAAGTAACCCTGTAAACTGTGAACTTGAGTGTCTCTTATAGATGATGCTGTGGTAAAGATGCTGACTACACACACCTTGTGGGACCATGGATATATATTTGGGGTGACTTTCACCATCTGAGAGGATTTAAGAAATAGGTTTCTTAACAAGCTCCATTAATTAGTTTCTTAACAAGTTCCATTAATTAGTTTCTTAACAAGCTCCACTAATTAGTTTCTTAACAAGCTCCACTAATTAGTTTCTTAACAAGCTCCATTAATTAGTTTGTTAACAAGCTCCACTAATTAGTTTGTTAACAAGCTCCACTAACTAGGTAACAAGGTAATTTCTATTCACTTTCAGTGTAGGCTGAGGTAAAGCACAATATTTCCACATTCCTACATCCTATCATCCTAGGTTGAGGTAAAGCTCAATATTTCCCAAGAACATAAAAAGAACACTGTAAAGAGCTAGTTCTGGTCTGCTGGTCCTGATCACAGTCATCATTACACCCACGTCGGGAACACTCTGAAGAAATTAAGGATGGCAAACAAAAGTACTAGGACAATATAAGAAATAAAAGGAAGGCAAACAAAAGTACTAGGACAATATAAGAAATAAAAGGAAGGCAAACAAAAGTACTAGGACAATATAAGAAATAAAAGGAAGGCAAACAAAAGTACTAGGACAATATAAGAAATAAAAGGAAGGCAAACAAAAGTACTAGGACCATATAAGAAATAAAAAGAAGGCAAACAAAAGTACTAGGACCATATAAGAAATAAAAAGAAGGCAAACAAAAGTACTAGGACAATATAAGAAATAAAAAGAAGGCAAACAAAAGTACTAGGACCATATAAGAAATAAAAGGAAGGCAAAGAAGGAATGCTAAGGAATAAAGATTTAACACACTTTATGCACAATATTTACACAAATATACACAAATTGCAAAAGGAAACTACAGGTCATGTTTTCAGCAAGTAAATTTCATCATCAGCTGTGCATATTTCAGACATTTTTTTTTTCTTACATAAAAATGAAAAAAAAAAACCAAATGAACACAGTATTTCAGAAAGCAAAATCCTGCCCAACAAGTTACAGTGTTCTCAACACTTCAACAGTGAAACTTTTGTGATGTGTTTTTCCAATATTACAAACATCAACATCATAAAATTTGTGCACTACAATATTATATACATACATAGATATATAAAAACTATGAAGTCCCCATTTGCAGTCAGGAAAAAAAAAGAGTTGCAGCATAGAAATGTGCCATTTATACACACAGTCATCTCTAAACATGAAAACTATGACAAAGAATTTTGTTATTTTAACAATGAGAATGCTGCATTTAAAGAATTCTCTGTTGTAAACAGCTCAGCTATGAACACAAGAATAAACATCTGCCATATAAGACATAAATGACATGCCATCCTAATTTAGGGTCCACATCATTCACTGTAATCAAATATTCACAAAGTTCACTATCTTAACGTGAGAACAATGAGTGAAGATGTTATACGAGGGGTGATTGATAAGTTCTTGGCATAAGGTATAAATACTTGAAACACACAGTTGATATCAGGTGCATTTGTAGATCAGGTTAATGTAAGATTGAACACTAAGTTTAAAAAAATTAACTGCAACCAATTTTTTTTACACGCTACTGAAGTGGTAAGGGGTGGCAGAAATTGAGAAAATGGATAACATTCCTCATCGAGCAGTCATTTGCTACCTCTGCATTAAGGGCTTATCATCAAAGGAGATTCCATGAGGATATGGTGGAGACTCTAGGGGAGAGTACCCCTTCTTACAGCACAGTAAAGAAATGGGCAGCTCAGTTCAAACATGGAAGGGAGAGTCTGGAAGATGATCCCTGTCCAGGAAGACCAAGAATGGTAACCACCGATGAAACCACCGGCAGAATCCATGACATGATAATGGAGGATTGACGACTAACTGAGTGGTACATTACTACTGAGTTGGGCATCTCCCAGGAACGTGTTCATGCCATTATTCACAATGATCTTCAAATGACAAAGGTCTCTGCTCGATGGGTCCCGAAACTTCTTGGAGCTTATCACAAACGACAGCATCTCAACATGTTAAGAGACAATCTTGGCCATTTTTCTGCAGATCCTGAAAAGTTTCTTCAGCAATGTGTGACTATGGATAAGACTTGGGTTCATCATTTTCAAACAGAAACCAAAGAACAGTCAAAACAGTGGAAACATCATGGATCCCCACCTCCAAAGAAAGCAAGGGTGGTTCTGTCTGCAGGCAAACTGATGGCTTCCATCTTGTGGGATTCAAAAGGGCAGAATGGTCACCGGGACCTATTACGCTAACCTTGTGAAGCAACTGCGAGTCAAACTGAAGGAAAAGCATGGAGTGAAATTGACGAGAGGAGTCATCTTTCATCAAGACAATGCTCCAGTTCACAAGTCGGTGGTGGCAATGGCTGCCATTCATGAATGCGGCTTCCAGGTTCTTGAACATCCTCATTCCCCAGATTTGGCCCCTTCGGACTATTACCTGTTTACCAAACTCAAAAAAGAGCAAAGTGGTTGCAAATTTGCTTCAGATGATGACGTCATTCAAGCTACTGGCACAAGATGCTGACTTTTACAAAGAAGGGATCCATATGCTGCAGGATCGCTGGACTAAGTCCATAAACTTGTAAGGGGAATATGTTGAGAAATAACCTAAAAAAGTTGTCCACAAATAATCCGTTGTACCTTATGCCGAGAACTTATCACTCACCCCTCGCAGCAATGCCTCTCTCTCCTCTTCTGTATGCTAGCATATGTCTAACTCCTCAAGGCTTTTCTATGTCATCTACTTTCTCTATGATCTGGAGTACATCAAACAACTATCATCATGATGAATGCTGTAACATAAAAAAAGCATCACCTCTACAAAAGTCTAGTGTGTTATATGTAAGCAACTGTTTGTTCTTTCTGCATTCGCTTAGCATTTTTTTACTGTCCTGAATATGTCTGTGTAAGTTATCTCTGAAAATATTACACCTCCACCCCCCACTTCTTTTCCTTTCTTATCTTATGATCTTATCTCTTCTGTAAAACTTGTATTCAATAATCAAAATACAATATGTGGACCAGCTTCACACACAAAACTACTGTCACAATGATGGCATACTGTGCTGCTGTTAGAACCATATCGTGTATCACTGAAAACACATGAGTGTCACCTCATTTTGTTGTCTCCCTTTCACGCAATAAAAAATCTTTATTTAGAAAACAGAAATCTTCATCAAACAAAAAGTGAGATAAGTTCTAAAATCTTGGCACCGTAGAATAAAAAAATGAACTATTACTTAAAAATAGGCCTGGTTAGTTGAGTGGTCAGGTGCTCGGTTTACTAATCAGGTGGTACTGGGTTCAAGAATCAGCAGTGGAATTTTTTCTGGTGCACACCAAAAAGGCTCCCAGGGTTTGCCCAGTCTCTAAAAATGGGTACCAGAGAAATCCAGGGCGGTAAAACGGCCAGTCATGATAATGACCACATCATACTTTTATGTGCTGAAGGTCAAGGAAAATACGGGCCTAACACCATGTCCCCAATGTCTTAATGGCACTGAAACAGGAATTTTTACTCTACTTAAAAAAGGGTGTCCGCTTGGTGAAGTGGTCAATGTACTAGTCTCTCATGGTGAAGGTTGGTGGTTCAAACCCAGCTGTAGAAATGAATACCTAGCTTCCTCTGGAGCTGTGGAAGGTAAGGTAACCAGGCCTTACGCTGACCACATCAACCTGTAGTGTGGCTGACAGGTCAAGAAAAAAAAAAGGGCACTAACACCATATCCTCTAAATGACCCATGCCACAACAGGGTTACCTTTACATAATACTTCAGGAAGTCCACGACTGCTTTTTGCCTGCCCTGCCATATTTCATAAACATCAAATATGTCTTCTACTGCATGCAAATTTGATATCTAGAGAACAGAAACGGAAGCACGTGTGGTTTAGTATCCGTCATCCAGTGGGTTCTACATTCAAAATAACGTCGAGTACCATCTGTGCCAAGTTTGGACAAAGTAGATTTATGCGCTACAAACATGTACAGCTTATGTGAAATCAAGTGGGGCGGTCCTCAAAAAGCAGTATTTCTCTCAGTTTCTGGTGTTTGATAGGTAATCATTCAAAACAGAAAAAAAAAAAAGGGAAAGATATTCTAGTCAGTTCTGAAAACCAAATAATTCATATTTTGCCTTTTTTTTTTTTTAAATGATTAAAAACTAGTGTAAAATGATCTTCCATAACATGATGAAATTTTAATGCTGGCAAACAGCAGTTGGTGGAGATTGCTCCATCAGAATCAAGTCACATATATACAGGAACAGGTTTTCCTATTGCTTATCATACAGAAAAAAAGAAAGGCCAACAATAACAAAAACAAAAAAAGACTCAATTCTGATATGTACCGCACATAATGACAACTTTTCTGGTACTGCTTTCAAAACCCTACACCGATCTCTCATTTTGAAGATTTTTTAATACATACATAAGTACTTCCTCAACAACCCTTCTTTCATGACTTTTTAAAAAAGTGTCCGGTCACATAATGCGACTAGTACTTAAAAAATAAACACCTTTCACCAAATCCAGCATGGAGCAAGCCAGCACGTTACAAGGACATGACAAACAAAATAAAAAACATCATCTTAAACATAGCAATCAATACTTCAAAGCTTTCAGGCATACACGCTGTGAGATGAAGAACGACTTTTAAAAAAAAATAAAACAAGGGAAGAGCTCCAAATTTAGTGTCTCATTGCTTTATCTTATTTTTTTTTAACATTTTAACATTTTGGGTACTACAACATGCTCACCTATAAACAGCATCCTACGTCTAGATCATATATTGTTCTTCTTTGACTATTACAGCATAATTGCCTTTTATAGTGAGCAAATTAAAAATATCTCAGTTAAAAAAAAAAAAAAACAGGAAAAAACCCTCCATCAACATTTAATCAAAAACCTTATCATACAGCTCAAGTTTTAACAGATGTGCTGCAACACAGCAGCAATAATTTAACTCTTAGTCAAACGTCATCCATTTTTATAACTTCATAAAAAATTTAAACAAAAACACCTTCACCCTTCAGTTGTTAACAGTTTGTAATTTTAAACTGCTATAAAAGTTGTCAAAAATAGGTATCACATCAATTTTCCCAGGGAAAAAAAAAATAAACAGCAGATGTGTTCATTTTCAAACTTTTTTTTTTTAATGGAAGAATTTTTGGTGGTCAAGAAGTTAGAGCCCATGATTTGTCAAAATCACGCATATAGTAATGTACACAAGTAATTCTAACTGTATATTAACAAAAGGACTGCAGCCTGCACAATTAAGACACTGCATCTTTAGATTCCCAGTCTGTTCCTTAACAAAGCTCTCAATGTAGAATAAACAATTCTGTAGTACTTGTATAATAAATATCCGTATAATAATTGTACTATATTAGAACAGTGTATAAAACATTCCTATCTTAAAGTTATGTAGACTGATCAGAAAAAAAGGTTACAAGACCCATAATTTAAAGATGCGTTACATGATGCATGTCATTTTCTTTTTTTTACTTGGATATTCACTAGGTGGTGCTAGTTGTCAGTGTAAATGTTTTAGCCATGTGCTGTGAGCCACAGATGCACAGTTATCCATAAAAATCAAGTGACATCTGGAAAAGTGGTCTCTTATTAAAGTGAGATGTGTAATAAGAATTTTACGGGCTAAGAACGTGTCTGCAGCTGAAATTCACCACCAGACTGTTGAGGTTTATGGTGAAAAAGTTACAAGTACTAACATGTGCCAAATGGTGTCATTCATTTCAATCTGGCAGGGATGATGTGGAAGACAGACATACTGGAAACAGCGGGCGTCGAACTTTGTCGACAGCAGAGGTCAACACAGCACGTGCTGACAAACTGAATCAACAAGACCGAAGGATAATTTTGTGTCATATGGTGTCCCAACTGGGACTGAGCTACAGCAGTGTTCAACACCTCAAGGTGGATGTGTTGCGCTACACAAAAGTGTGTGCTAGATGGATGCCACATACATTATCTGAGACTACATCAGCAGAGACATGGCCTATGTAAAGTTGGAAAAGTTGGTCCAGCAGTCAGACAAATGTCTTAACTCGGTGATTACGCTGAAATATAGCATGTGCATATCTTTTTAACATTCCATATGTATTTTTTACCCAGGGATTGTTTCTTTTACATAGCTGGACGTGCAAACTTTTTTTCTGATCAGCCCTCACAGTTTCTTACACTGTTTCACATTACTCATGGGAGTGAAGGCACTGCACTCTGGCTGAAAGAGACAGCGGTCAGGTAACCACATCCGAGTGCCTGTGTCAGACTTGGCTAACTATAGCCAACCAAGACTCTAGTCTGCCTCTTGGCAGTGTCCTTGTAAACAGACATTAATCAGGCTCAATTAGTAGGACTGTACGTGGGATGGAGACCCTGGTCCTAAAGCATACCAAACTGAAGTCTGTGCAGGAACAAAAGGGGCACAACAGCGACAGAATGCAGCCAATGCCTTTGAGGATGTACACACACAAAAAAAAAAGTAAAAAAAAATTGTCCGCATACGGTTTCCAACTTATTTTACAATTAGGTTTCTGGCGATTAAAGAACTAAGTGTTGGCACCATGTAACCCACATCACACTAATTATGGAGTCTTATGCTGTTATTATTATTAATATATTATCTACTGATTATTATTATTCATATTATTCATATTTTAATTATTGTTATGTTCATTTATTAGCTACAGATATGAATGAGGCCTGCCAGTCACTCACACAGATGGCATGTGACATCTTTTCAGAAAGAGGCTGCCAATCAAGTCACTCCTATCCAAAAAAAAAAAACCCATGGTTACCTCCGGCCACTGGTCCAAATTCCTCTGGTTAGTTTTGATTTTCAAATCTTTGGTAGGATGGCTGATAAATGATGCCAATTCTATATCACATGAGATGTGTATCAGGAAGACACACACACACATAAAACCTCTCCATCTGGCCTAGTCATCAGCCTCTTGGATCCACAGGATCTAACCCCAGCTGCATCTAGCAAATCACATCCTGCACCACCACAAGTCCCTGATGATATACCGTTCTAAAATCTCTGTTTTCACCTTGACTCAGCAATGGCAGAACTGGGAGGTTGGAGCATAAGAAAAGAACTGCCAAAGTAAATATTCAGTCTCCCGGTACATGCACGGCAGCGAAGGTGCAGGACTTAAGACTGAATGAGACAGTGGTCAAGAGTCCACAGGTGACTGCTTGTGCCAGGGTTAGTAACCCAAAACTAACCTATTCTATCTCTCCTGGTTACAGAAACGTCTGGCTGTGCAAATAGTAACTGAATGGGGAAACAAACCGTCCTAGAAATAAGCCATGCGGAACACTGATGTTTCAGGCCGAAGAGTGCATACTTCACTGCCCGGCTGCCACCTGTCAGGCAACACAAGCAATGCCACCTCCATGGAGAAAGCAGAATAAGTATAAATGAAATCTATGCTGGCACTCCCCTACTTGCAAATATTTCATATAAAGAACCAGTATGAAACTGACATGTCTGAATGTCCCCTTTAGCAAACTTGTGCAAGCTCTGGATATCTGTATTAGATGTTAAGAGAACAACCATTTCATCAGAAACAATCTGAAATTCTACACACTTCCCCATTTCCCAGCTCTCACGGTCTTAATAAAGTTAAGAACACACATCTGAAGCAGTTCTACACCCATTTTACTGCAGAGGACACAAAAGCTAATGACTCCCTTCACATGAGAATCCAATCTGTCATTCCTGGACTACTCTCTAATTCTTGTCATGGTTAATATTTCCATTTATTTGCCAAAATCACTCAGTGCACTGGACTTTTGCCTTCCTTAATAAGTGCAAGAAAACTGATCTTCTACCAATTTTTTTAGCAATTACTGTAATTAAAAATTCCTCATCTCTTGCTTACTCACTCACACAAACAAGAAGTATATGGTCAAGTTAAGACTCAATCATTTCTCACAGAACAAGTCCATCCACCAAAGAATATGTGGCCATGTTAAGACTCAATCATTTCTCACAGAACAAGTCCATCTACCAAAGAATATGTGGCCATGTTAAGACTCAGTCATGTCTCACAGAACAAGCGCATCCATCAAGGCGTATGTGACCATGTTAGACTCAATCATTTCTCACAGAACAAGTCCATCTATCAAGGCATATGTGGCCTTGTTTAACACTCAATCATTTACCTAGACTCTTAAAAATGATGAAACACTATAAAACACTTCTGAAAACAACTATTTAACTTCTTACATCCTTCCTGTGCTGTTAAAAACTTATATTTAACTTACCATATATGAAATCTCCATTTGACACAACAGGGGAAAACAAGAAGGACACTGGAAATCACAATATACAAAATTCACAAACATATAAGCAGACGGCTGCCTTAATTATAATGACTGTACCTAGAACTCACATTTCTGGACATGTCTTTATGAAAATCTATCAACCTTGACATAACACTGTGTAATCTTTCACTTCACACCCAGACATCTCAAAGGCCATCAAGCACAGTTTTAAAAGGAAATCCAAAATCAAGAACATCCCACAACCAACTTTACAACAAAGTACTTGGCTTAATTCTGAAATGGTATGATCAATACTTGAAATCACTTGACCGAGAATATGATTGGCTGAAGTCAAAGACTTGAGAAGATAATTTGATTTTTTTGCTGAAGATCCATGCAAGAGGTTTCTGCCGGCTATGAGAAGGTGGCCAGCGGCTAGGAAAATGCTGTTGTTCCCTGCGCTGGCTGGTCGACAAGCTGCTGAAAGCAGGACTGGAAACATCGTTTGAGCTCAGAATAAGACACGACCAGCATGCTGTTCTCATCTCTGGATACAAGAAGAACCTTCTCGGACACTCCAGCATCAAACTGAAACGCAGGACAAATTTCTCCCATATCCTGAATCATACATCTTACACAAACAAAGGCGGTACTAAATCTGTCATATTCTTTTACAAATCTGTATTTTATTTTTCTGTCAATCATGATAATTTTTCCAAGTGACAACATACAGATACGAAACGCAGACACATTTTACAAATCACAAGAAAGAGAATAACAGTCACTCAAAATATCACAGATAGAAAGAAAATCAAATAAAAGAGATACTGATGGGATCAGGTGTTGCAGAAAACTTGCATGTAAACACCATCAAAGTTAGAAAGATGAGATACTTCGGCCACATCAAGAGACAATGGTTTGGAGAGGCTGACGACAGAAGGCATAGTGTCCAGCAAAAGGGAAAAGGGATGACTTCACCAGAGTGGTCTCAGGGCATCACAGAAAGTCTGAATATGTCACTGCAAGATGCTGGTCAACTAACTTGCTAAAGACAGCATTGCATTCAAGAAGGCAGTGAGAGGGAGACAACGTTTGGGAAAGGACATGTCACATACACATATCACATGACACACACATGATAATTTACTCCACCCAGACATAAGATGCTATTTATAGTCAACATTTAAAAAAAAAACAAACTGGCATGCAAAATTTTTACTCTGATTTAATATATGTAAAAAAGAGTTAAATATTATGTTAGCTAGGTAATTTACTTTATTACAATAATCTCCCTTATGAAGCAATTGGAATCAAATACAAGAGTCCGACAATTAAGTAATGAGACTAATTATATAAAAAATAAAATAAACAACAGTTGAAGATATAACCTGTATTTTATTCAAAGTAACTCCTTTGTGCATTGATACAGCAGGTGCCATGATCTAACAAACACTGGAACGACCTCTGCATTTCTTCTGTTGCTATGGCACTTAAATCAATGTTATGGCCATTTGGATGTCATCAGCATCATCAAAGAATCATCCTTTCAATAGTAACTTTAATTTTGGGAATAGAAATTAATTGCAGGGAGACAAATCTGGGGAACAGGGTGGATGACTGAGAACACTCACTTGTTTTTGGCCAAAAGTTCCTATACAACTACCGCCTGGTGAGCCGGTGCATTATTATGAAGAAGGAAAAAACTGCCAGTTGTTGAATACTCAGGTCAGACTCGGAGAATCCTTTTCAACAGGCGTTTCAAAATCCTTAAACTTTGGCAGTGACAGTCTGTCCCTCTGAAATAAATTTCTTTGTGAATAACTTCATTGGTGTCATAGAAGCACACCAACACTTGTCTTCACTTTCGACTTCTGAAGAGGAATTTTTTTGCTTTTTGGTGATGATGATGACTTCCACTGAGCACTTTGGTGTTTAGTTGTGAGATCATAGTGGGAAATCCATGTTTCATCTTCAGCAACAATCAAATTTAAGAAATGTTTATTTCTGCGACACGTTTTGATGATCTCTTTTGCATACTCAACATGCTGATGTTTTTGGTCATCAGGCAACGAACGTGGTAGAAACAGGTAAGCAACTTTTTTCTTGCCCAAATCTTCCACTAAAATTTTACGAATGGTCTCTCAGTTAACATCAGATTCATCTGCCATCATCCTCACAGTCAAACAACGATCTTCTTGTATCCGTTCTCTGACTTTTGCAATGAGCTCCTCATGGCCGTCCATGTCTAGTTGCATTTGTAATCGTTTTCACAACCACTTTTGAATCATGAATACCATCTGCATATCTGTGCATGAGATAAACAATTATCCTCATAAACGTGTCACTTCAACTGTCTCAATGGCACTTTTTCCAAGTTTTAAACAGAATTTAATGTTAGCTTTTATTCTCCATGCTGAGTATGTAACAATGCACCTCTGACTACATCAATAAAATGACAGCTTGTCTGTCGTCTTCTTATCAGGTGGTGATAAAAAGTTGCCAGATCATAGATGAAGGTTGCCTCTTTGGATTCCATGCTTTGCTTCATAGATGGCACTTTTGTCTTGGCCATAATAAAACCAGTCTCATTACTTAATTGCTGGACCTTGTATATCAAATGTTCAAACTGGGGTGGCTCAAGCTAAATGAGACAATGGTCAGTGACCTACATCTGCCTGTTTGTGTCAGGGTTAGCAACCATAAGCGGACCAAGATCTTGTTCTACCTCAGATAGTCTAGCTGAATGAATACGGATCACAAACGAAAGAAGAACCCAGTTCTAAAAATACACACTGAGCTGAAGTCAGATCTGTCAGACTGCAAGACATGTAGAGGAAACAATGCCACCAGTGCCCTTTTGATGCAGATGCCAAAGACGAATCTTTCAAAGAATGCGTGTTTTCTACGACCACATGCCTGACAGTATAAATATGGTCCAGTGAAAGTCTGAATACATGAACTGTAACAGCAGACTAACCTTGTTTAAGCACTGTATAACATGTGCCATATCAATCCAAGCTGCCCCAGTCTCATCCACCTGGTGAAAGAGATAATCTCTGAACAACTTTAGCATGAACCTGTCTCCAGTTTCTGCCCAAGATGGTTCAGAGTTGTACCTGGAAATACAGCATAACAACTAGTATAATAATCTATGTCTTAGTTAAGGATTACTACTGCAAAGAGGACAAAAAAACCTGGGATCAACCACAACAGCTGGCTCATTAACGATCTGAGTAAAGATGTGCATAATAATCAACTAAGTGGGAGGAGGATATGAACACACTGCAAAATGTATGGTATGAAGTTTCTTTTGTCCCCTGTGCCAGTCTTGCATGACTTCTTACAGTCCATTCACTCGTTCATCAGCCTGTGGAACTTTGCCCCCCTAAGAGCTCTCTTGAAGGCTTCTTAATTGTAAGCAAGATGCCCTGCTTCTAATGCATCCATTCGCAGATCATCAACAATGTCCATTAGGTCATGAAAAATAAGAGACTTGCTCTACAAAAGTTTCTTTACAGTTTTCAGTTAGTCTCACAATCTTCTTCTACACAATCCTCTATGTAGTTTCCAGTCAGTCCTACAATCCTCTATGCAGTTCCCAGCTAATGTCACATAAATATTCTGTTCAATATCATAAAGTAACATCTGAACTGCTGCATTCTGTATCCATGCTAAACTATTCATAAATGTAAAGAAAATGCCCAATGATACGAAATTATTAGTCACATCTGTAGTTTCACCATTTTTTTCCATTTCTTACACTCTGGAGTCATAACTTACACCTCCTTTAAACTAGTACATGGTAGTTTGACCAAAGTCGTTTCCATTCTGTATTATTTATTCAAGCCTCTCTTTCTATACATATTTAGTACCCTCTTTTACATTTAGCTGTATATGAGTGAAGACGAGTTTGATGTAAATATCAGGGCTAGCAAACAAAAACTGGCCAAGACCCTATCCAGCTCTCTGAAAGAGCAGCCTAAAACAGGCTGCTGATTTTACCTCAGCCTGGTAGGTAAGTCATAAAACAGCAAACTGCCTATGATGGTGGAGCCTAACAAAAAGCCAGTTTCTTAGGTCTGCTCCATAAACTGAATATTATCCACTCCTCTTTTGACTGGATGCATGAATTTCCAAGACCTGGCCACCACAGTGTCTGGTACACTCCCAAGCTTTGTGTTACAAGATATATCATTAACTAACTCCAGTGTCTGGTACACTCCCAAGCTTTGCTGTTACAAGATATATCATCAACTAACTCCAGTGTCTGGTACACTCCCAAGCTTTGCTGTTACAAGATATATCATCAACTAACTCCAGTGTCTGGTACACTCCCGAGCTTTGCTGTTAAAAGATATATCATCAACTAACTACAGTGTCTGGTACACTCCCAAGCTTTGCTGTTACAAGATATATCATCAACTAACTCCAGTGTCTGGTACACTCCCAAGCTTTGTTGTTAAAAGATATATCATCAACTAACTCCAGTGTCTGGTACACTCCCAAGCTTTGCTGTTAAATGATATATCATCAACTAACTCCAGTGTCTGGTACACTACCAAGCTTTGCTGTTAAAAGATATATCATCAACTAACTCCAGTGTCTGGTACACTCCCAATCTTTGTGTTACAAGATAAATCATCAACTAGCTCCTCCTCTCAATGATACACAGTAGTAGTTCCTTTACTCCAATCTTCTGTCACATCCTTTAAACATTATATTTTCTACTCATATTTTATATCCTGTATTTCCATATCACACCATCTTCTTCGTACTGTGGTATATACTCCTATTATTTTCACTCACTTCTTGTCCATATTCTTTGCATTACCACTCATTAACATAAGATTACTTCAATAGTTACTGCATCTATAACAGCATATTTAAACACACACACACACACAGATTCCTTACTCTGGTCTTTCGTTTATTGATCCTAGCTTCACCATAATGCGGAAAAGTCTGCCATTCTCGATTTCCTGAAATATGTTACAGACACATCATATGAAAACTTATTAGGAAAACTGCATGATCTGAGGGACTGACATTTGAAGCATGGTTCTGGTAACACTTAATCAGGTGACATTTAATCACTGATGTTTACTTACTAGAACTCATGCTTTGGTGACAATCACATGACATTTAATCACCAATGCGTACTCACTGGAGAGGCCTACAGGAGAGCTGCTATGGAGGCAACGTTCTGCAAGGGACATGCAAATGACTGACTGTGCACTCACTTTGAACACTTACAGCACAAGCTAACCATAATGGCAGCTATACCCCTAAACACTACCCCAGGTGATTACATGTCAGTGATAAAGTGCTGTGTGATTAAATGTCACCTGATTATGTGTCAGTGATAAAGTGCTGTGTGATTAAATGTCACCTGATTATGTGTCAGTGATAAAGTGCTGTGTGATTAAATGTCACCTGATTATGTGTCAGTGATAAAGGGCTGTGTGATTAAATGTCACCTGATTATGTGTCAGTGATAAAGTGCTGTGTGATTAAATGTCACCTGATTATGTGTCCATAAACCCTGAGGTTCTCAAGATGAACTTAAAAAAAAAAAGAAAGCAAAATGTTGGGAAATGCCTTCTCTGGAGACCTGATAAATGATGAAACACTTAAATGTGTATTAAGAGGGGAGAGATAAGAGGGAAAGTGTCTCAGAACAAGACTGACTTTTGCTAAAGTATGATGATGTATCAGAACAAGACTGACTTTTGCTAAAGTATGATGATGTATCAGAACAAGACTGACTTTTGCTAAAGTATGATGATGTATCAGAACAAGACTGACTTTTGCTAAAGTATGATGATGTATCAGAACAAGACTGACTTTTGCTAAAGTATGATGATGTATCAGAACAAGACTGACTTTTGCTAAAGTATGATGATGTATCAGAACAAGACTGACTTTTGCTAAGTATGAAATGAAAATAACTTTAGAGTTCATTAATTTTCACAGATCCTGTTGAGAGCATATGCTAAGATTTTGTTCATTTTTCTTACTTCTTTAAATTCTAAACCCCACTTTCTCTTCTCTTCCTATCTGATCTTCCTAATTTTTTGTATTACACGAGTTTCACTCCATGTTTGTTTCACAAAACAGGTTCATAGAAATATTTTTTTCTATTGCTGACAGACTGCTGCCTCCTTTTAATCTGGATGATATGACAACGTATTTTTTACTAGGTTTGCCACTAGATGTCACTGTATGTGGTGAGAACAACTGTCACTTTCTCTCTTTAACTAAACCGTGCCATTTTTATTATTTATAGAAATGAAAGATGACCACAAATTTTATGAACCCCCTCCCCCCAGAAAAAACAACAAACTAATAACGTTTAAAAAAAGTACACTCAAATATAAAGGGAACTGTATGCCAGTATAAAAACTGCAAGGAAGATGGAAAGTAAATCTGGATCTACTTCCATTAGACACACACAAACTTACAAACTGGATGAATGTGGTGATATATAAAATTATATACGCAGAATGTATGTGAGCTAAAACTGTCCACAGATTTACAAAGAGGCTTCAGAATTTTGCTTCATCTTCTTTCACATAAAAGTCTTTGCAGAAAGTAAAGCACTGTCACATGACCACAACTTCCAAGTAAGCATCTTGGCGTTTTTTTTTTTTTACCTGAGCAGTACGAATTAGCTGATATACACTAATCCACCACACATCCTACTCAATCTTGACTTGTACTATCTCCCTGTAACTGCGAGCTGGCAGTCTTCGCAGCCGATGTTGTAGAGGTATTGAGGCACAACATCGTACCAGCCTGGAAGCAGGTTACGACAGCTACATTTTCAGCCCCAGAGTACAGCTAAACAGCAGGGGGGTTGTGCAATGCTTCTTTAGCAGACTCCACCACTGTGAGGACTATGGCGATCCCTGCCCTGTTAGCCAGGCTAGGCATGTTACTGGGGGCTACCACGGAGAGGTGGGACAGGGTCTTGGTCAGCTATGGTTCGCTAACATATCAGATATGGGATGCTGACTGCCTAATCAGACAGCATCTTCATCCTCCCCCCACTCAATATCTCAATATATACGCTACAAAATTTCTCGCTGTTCAGACATCGTACATACAAAGAGCAAGAACATGCTTGTTAAACAATAAATTTTTCAAATGAGAAACACAAGGCTTCTGCACAGTAAGCTGAGCGAGGACAGCATTTGAGAAACAGCAGACAAAGCATTCTTAGATATGAGAGGAAAAAACATAACAAAGCACTTTTTCAGGTCACTTTAAAGACTTGGCTACTGCAACACCTCTGAGGTGGCCAAGTTTATAGTGCAGTGTTTCTCACAGTTAGGCAGTTGCTTCTCATACAGGAGTCGGTGTTTGGGTCCCAGGTAATTTTCTTGCCTGTGAAAGCTCTATGTTTCTCATTTGAAAAATCTGTACATGAAACATCTCTGTGTAAAAAATTGTTTATTTTGTTTATTTGTTGTTAATGGTGTCCAGATAGCACTAGACATTTGCAGGAGAATATATGTATTTGTTTGTGTCTCAAACTGGGCACCTGTGAGAGAAGGAGTTAAAGTGACAGAATTTCTGTGTCATGACCTCACTTCCTTTATGGGCCTCATGACCTCAGCTACTGAAGCACCTTTCTTCGAGGGTTACATGGCTAAAGGGACAGTACACTGTTTCTCATGGATATGCAGCTGCTTACCCTACCAGAGCCCACAGTTCAAGTCACGAGTACTTCTCTTGTTATTTTTTTTTCTTTCTCTCAAATCTGAAAGTGATTTGTCTATCATCTTTCAAATGCTGACCATACAACACTGTGCTAAATCACTCTGCCGAACAACAGAACCATTTCAAAGCTCACCTATTCTTTTGCTTTCAAACATGCAAAATTTTGTTCATTATGATTATAAAGTAGTCTTGGTTATGCTGTGAAAACTATACTATAAGCAGAATTTTTTTTCTTCTCCTCTGACATTCACTCTTAAGAGGGCGCTGGCTGCTGCCAATATGCACCTTGTGGCCTGACACATCCATTTCTGACCTATTTTTAGGACTGGGTTCATCTTCCCTGTGTGATTCCTATTCACCAATCAAATCCTTGTCCATTTCCAGAAGCACCATTGGGAGTTAACACGGTTTTGGTTGGCTATGGTTCATCAACCCTGATCCTAGCATTCAGCTTTGACTTGATAATTGCTATTATCATGCAAATTAAGTACTGTGTCTTCATTTCTTTGAGGCATTTAATTCTAGTACTGTGTCTTCATCCACTTGAGGCATTTAATTCTAGTATTGTGTTTTCATCCACCTGAGGCACTTAACTCTAGTAATGGGTCTTCATCCATTCAAGGCATTTAGTTCCAGTAATGGGTCTTCATCCATTCAAGGCATTTAATTCTAGTAATGTGTCTTCATCCATTCAAGGCATTTAGTTCCAGTAATGGGTCTTCATCCATTCAAGGCATTTAATTCTAGTAATGTGTCTTCATCCATTCAAGGCATTTAGTTCCAGTAATGGGTCTTCATCCATTCAAGGTATTTAATTTTAGCAATGTGTCTTCATCCATTCAAGGCATTTAGTTCCAGTAATGGGTCTTCATCCATTCAAGGCATTTAATTCTAGTAATGTGTCCTCATCCACTCGAGGCATTTAATTCTAGTAATGTGTCTTCATCCACTCGAGGTATTTAATTCTAGTAATGTGTCTTCATCCACTCGAGACATTTAATTCTAGTAATGTGTCTTCATCCACTCGAGACATTTAATTCCAGTAATGTGTCTTCATCCCCTTGAAGCATTTAATTCTAAGAGAGCTTCACTGGAAATGAACAGTGTGACATACATTTTACCTTGGAGAGTTCATGCTCCATAACATCACAGCGTAAGTGAGCAGTATCTAGTTGTGTGAAGAAACGAGCACCAATCATTGGCATCACATCATTAATGCTGCGTACACGATTTGAATTTTGCAACAGGTAACTGAAATCAAACCACAACAAATAAGCGAACTTCAACATAAATATAAGTCTCTGTTCACTGTAATTTTTATTTTAAAAGCCATTCCAACTACCCTAGTTCATGAATATGAATAATATGTGGCTATCTGTCCTAATGTGTTTGCCAAAGTCATTTGTACTGCATGCAACACAGTTTTTTACAAATATCTTTAATTGCAAAAATGAAATGCAGCAATGCACCAGATGCTGGGACTTGTCTGTGCACTTGTGGTTTCATTCAATTTTTTTGGTTAATGAGTTCTGATGGCCTGTATGGTATGTCACTCTACAAAATAAGGCTGTATGCCATGCTAAAAAATGTATATAAGGCTATATGCCATCCTAAAAAATGTATATAAGACTATATGCCACTCTACAAAATGTACGTAAGGCTCTCAGTGTATAAAGGAAAAACAGAATATTCACAGAACAGGAGATCCCATCTATGCAACACCATGCTCAAAATGAATGCAGAATCAAAATAATTCTTCTTCTTCTTCAGCTTTCCGAGCCATTAAGGCTAACTGCTGCAGATAAAGTTTGCCTCCACTCCTCTCTATTCCTAATCATCTCTCTCTCCAGTTGGTGACACCAATTTCTTTTATATCCTCTTCTATGTTGTCTTTCCATCCGTCTTGTCTATCCCTTGGTCTTATTTCTCTCATCTCTTGTACATACATCATTTTCATTTGTCTGTTCTCTTCCATTCTTTCTACATGCCCCAGCCAGCGTACTCTGTTCAGTTTCAAGACATTTATAATTTGTTCGGATTTAATTCTAGCATTTAATTACTAGTTCAGTGCAGTGTTATTTCTAGCTCTCCATTTTCCACTGCTGGTGTCCTTTATGGGCCCCAAGATTCTTCTTAGGATCTTGTTCTCAAAGATCTGCAATTGTTGTTCATTTTTCTTTGTTGTACTTCATGTTTCTGATCCATACATGACGGCTGGTCTTATTATAGTTTTGTAGATTGTTATTTTGGTGTTTTGGGACAAGATTTTCGATTCTAACTGGTGTTCTAAGGCAAAGTGTATTTTATTCTCTATCTGTACTCTGCTTTTAATTTCCTCGCTTACCATGTTGCATCTGTTGAAGGTTGTGCCTAGATATTTGTATGTTTCTGCTTTCCTAATCACCATATCTTCAACATTTATATAATCTGGATCATTCTGCCTCTGGTCTCTTGATATCTTCATATACTGTGTCTTATCTTGGTTAATGGTCAAGTCCACTTTTAGTGCCACATCTCTCAGGTGTATGCAGGTATTGATGATGACTTGCATAGTTTCCCCCACCATGTATATGTCATCAGCATATCCTAGAATTTTAGCTTTGTTCTTTCATTTTTCTGATTACCTTTTCTAGCACTAGGTTGAACAGTAATGGAGATAATGTATCACCTTGTTTTAAACCAGTTCTTACATAGAGGGGTTCTGAAAAGTTTACCAGCCTTGATCTGAACTCTCCCTACTTCTGTAAAAAAACAAAAAGAAGTTAAAATGACATACAATCTATAAGTTCATACCAGATGAGGTTCTTCAGATCAGGAGAGTAGTTGCGCTGTACAATATCAATGGCTGACTGGATGTTGTCTCTCTGGATATACATCAAGTTGTTGCAGGCCATGACCAAGATGATTTTCCCCATGGCTGTTAAATCATCTTGCTGCAAGTAACAAGGTAAGGTAGGTAAGGTAAAATTTCCATTTCAATGCCATTAAGGCATATTGAGAATACGGTGTTAGGCCTATATTTTCCATGACCTTCGGCACATGAAAGTGTGATGTAGACAATATCATGGCTGGCCCACTTTACCTTCCCAGATTTCTCTGGTACCCATTTTTAGAGCTTAGGTGAACCACGGAACCATTTTTTTTGGTGCGTATCTGAAAGAAATTCCACTGAACCCAGTATGAACTGAATCTGCAGCCTGGCCCAGTTGGAGCCACTGGCTTACCTGTGCTGGAGTGCCACAGGAAAATCCACTTTTCATCCCTAGTGATGATACGGCAGGGAAATGTCGTGTGAAATCGCCAACAGTTGGCAACAGACATGAACACATCTCTGCACTTGCTCGGGAGTGAGATCATGGGGGGCTTATCAAGGCTGCCTGCAGCTGAAGTGGAGCTCGTGAAAATGTTGAACAATGGCGCTCTGAGAAGGGCCAGTGGGACTGACAAGTACTGGCACATGGCTTCATCAAGTGTGATTGGATAGCATCCCAACCTGAGCTAGTCTTTGATTTCGGTGTCCTCAGACCTGAACCTTTGGAACCACATCCTTGCAGACATCCTGTCCATTCCCCTCCCACACTCCAAATTTCATGGGCAGCTGTGGAGGCATTCAGCCCTTTCTTCCAATAAGGACATGAAAGACAACCTTTGCTGTCTGCCATATTTCCTTCTGCTGACCACTTATCTTTTACTGCGTAAAAATGGTTATGCACATTTTCAGAATGACACAATACATGATATCAGCAAAGTATTACAAATGCCAGTACAGCATATAAGACAGGAACCGCAACTGAAATTAGGGTATCGAAAAATGTGACGAATTTTTGACCTACCATGACATTCTGACCTATTTGTTGTCTTTAACTTGTCCCAAAATAATCTTCCATTTGTTTCCAATTTACTTCCTTTCTTCTGTTTACTAATCTACCAACATTTAGTAAACTTGTATCAAACATATTACGACAGAGTTTTTTTTTCATTATCTTTACCTTTTCTTCCCCCCAGTTCTACAGCAGTGATTGTATGTGCAAAAATGTGGATACTATTTACACATATCACATTAGTCATAAACCAAATTATCCTTTATTAAACAAAAGAGTAAACTATTTCACACAGCTCTATTTCTCCTTTCGTTTTTTTGTTTTTTTTCTGTGTGTTTCTCATGAGATCACTTCTCAGGACCCTAAAGAATTGGCAACTGTCATACAGGCCAGAAAACTACAAGCTGGCCAAGACATTATCCTACTTTCAAGCTAGTCCTTGAAGCAATGAAAAGAGGGGCCGAGTTAGCCATAGTAAGGTTGGCCTGATGAGAGGAATGATTGTCAGATCCTTTCTCAGAAGTAAGGACAGCAACAGAAGCCAATGAAAAATTAATGTGTTTTTTTTTGTCAAAGCATCCACTGTCTGAAACAGTGGTTCCCAAACCAGGCATTATACTCCACTTCATTATGGGAAGATGGGATGGGGTGGAATGTAGTAAATCGAATCCAAATGAGTGAAAAATCTCTAGAAGTGCAAAAGGGGTGCGACTTGGGAGGTCAGGGTGCAACTAATTCAAAAAGTCTGGGAACCAGTGTCTTAAAACATCCAGGACCGATATCACAAGTAAACCCTACAACAACCTGCAGCAACTAGCCGATAAAAAAAAATGCGGAGAATGAGGAAATTGAAGACAAGGACAGAATAACACAGCACACTATGTACTGTACCTTGTATGCATTAATATTCTGTGTAGCTGTGGCTTCAGACAAGATGATATCAAGGATGCCCACACAGTTGATTCGTATTCTAGGGGGAGAGTGGCCAAAAACAACAGCAATTTCAAAATGTATCCACTTGACCACAAAGAAATACTGTCCCTACATATTTTCACAGCTGACTTCATTAACAATTATATAACACATATAACATAACAATAAAAACATATCTTCTTGGTCTAGCTCTTGAACCCTTCCTTTCTTAAAATGACATGTCTCTCTCATTGGTAACGTAAAGGTAACATCATGTCTTTGAGGCGCATAGGAGATATGGTGTTAGTGCCCATATTTTCCTTGACCTGTCAGCACACTAGAGGCTGAAGTAGGTTAGCACCACACTTGGCCACCTTTCCTTCCCGAACTCCAGAAGAAGTCAGGGTGCCCAGTTCTACAGATGGGTGACTGGGGCACCTCCGACTGGATTCGAAGCCTTGACTTTCACCATGAGAGACTAGGGCACTAACCACTTCATCACTGAGACGCCCATTGGTAATGTGCTACTGATTTATTCTTCTATAAATTCTGAAGCTGGACTTTATACCTGCCCATCTACTGCTTAGTGGGGAGTGAAGACGCTTGTCCAATGAGGCAATCAGCGACCCATAGCTGATATGCCAGTGTCAGGATTAGTGAACCATACCCAACCAAGGCCCTGTCCCACCTCTCCGTGGTACCCCCAGTAACAGGCCTAGCCTGGCTAATGGGGCAGGGATCGGCACAGTCCCCATGGTGGTGGAGTCTGCTAAAGAAGCACTGCACACATCCCCTGCTTTTTAGCTGTACTCCGGGACTGAAAAAAATAGTCACCATAACCCACTCCCATGCCGATACGATGCTGTGCCATAACACTTTTACAGCATCGGCTGCAAAGAACAACAGCACCAGTTAAAGGGAGTTCGTACAAGTGCAAGTACTACTGCTTAGCTGAAAAGATACATAAAAAGATACAACCCACATTCTTTATGTTACAAAAACCACTGTTACCTAGCCTTGCCTGTGACAATGACTCTAGAAAGATCTAATGATCGTGCTGCCAAATTGGCTGAATGAATGGCCCTCAGAGCAGAGCTCAACTGTACAACGTATGTCCATATTAGGCTTTCTGGCAACAGACTACTGCTCACGTTAATGGAACTACTGCTGTCTGCGGAGAGGAAAAAAATTTCTGCTACTTTACAACATGAATGTGAAAATGTGCTTCTTCTTAGATATTACACCTTACATCCTTCCCGTGCCGTTAAACATCACACAGGGCTTGCGTGGTAGCAAATGAATTTGGTAGTTTGCCAAGTTTTTCTGTTTTCGCCAAGCTTTTCAACCTCAAGAAGGGATTTTATGCCTACTAATTTGGCCTCTCTTAACAATGTCCTTTTTAGAGTTTCACATGGTCGACCTCTTTTTCTTCGGCCTGCTGTGTTCCACTCAATAGCTTGTTTTAGGATTCTCTGACTGTTTCTTCTCATCACGTGACCACCATATTTCCATCTCCTTTTTTTTTCTGATCAACCATGAGACAGGTTGCTTCTTCTAGCAAATTAGAAAAAAAAGATCTGCAAAAAAAAAAAAAAAGTCCTAATATCTTTGGTTGGTTCTTTTCCTATGTTCAATTTCATGTGGTGGGCCATCTAGACAAGGGGGCTGATTGACGTCATTAATCCCATTATCAAGACACAATATCTATGCATGGACCACAGTTTTCCCATACAATCTCTCCACAGAGGTCAGGTTTGGGTTCTTAAACCACTGCAAAGAGTCCTGGTTTGCTTTGGAACTGACTGGTTAAAATCTTATTTCCATGACCTTGAGTCTTTGGCTACATCATGCCAGAGGTGAAGAGCTTCAAAACAAAAAAAATTAAAAACAACCAGGCACCATGTTGGGTACAGAGTGAGCCATGTCTGCTTCCTTAAATTTCTGGATGGATCTAAGGAGAAAGCTCTCGGCAAATTCTAAAAACAAGAGTCATGGAGGTCACACTGAGTAACATAATACTTATTTCTAGAAGCACTACAAGAGAGATACAGCGGCAATTATAGAATATAAATGTTAGTTGTCTGAAAGCTCCTATAACTTTTTTTTTAATACACCAATATAAAATAATATAATAATCTAAAACACTAGAATAACATGAAGTACAACTAAACAAGGTGAAGATTAAATACACATCTGAGAACTGAATCCTGAGAAGAAGTTATAGACTGGTAACCCTGTAACACAACAGTGGAAGATAAGATGTAATAAGGAAATCTACTCATTGTTCAACTATTCACTTATAACAGTCATTATAAATAACAACAGACTGAGGTGGCTCAGGCATTTAGAGAGAATAGAGGAGGACAGACAAACAAAGACAGCCTATACAGAAGTAATGAAAGGGGATAGACCGAGAGGTAGACTTAACGATAGTGGGACAACCTAGATGAAGATATAAGCAATCTTGGAATCTATAACTGGCGAGAAAACATCAAGAACAATGAAGAATGGAGGTGTGCCTTGGTTGCAGCAATGAGCTTCAACAGCACAGAAAGCTGCTCAAAGAAGAAGATGATAATCAAATAACAAATGGTTCCACATGCATCAGTCCTCTCCTTAACATTACAAAAATTACAACAAAGCACAAACACAAACTGAAGAATCACCTCTTAATGCACTCCATAATTACAACACCACCACTCTATAAAGATTTTGTGGAGAAAGTATTATACAAACTTTTGTCTCTTGAGTAGTGGTGGTGGTGGTGGTTGTGAGGGTGGTGGCTGTAGCCGTTCACATGGTGACGGGTTGAGAAAAGTGTTGACATCAGCGTCTCAGCACCAGCATGATAGTCATAGACAAAAACAATGGCTGGAAGAAAATGTAGACAGAGATTAGCTGCAGCTCTGAGTTGATTTCACAAATGAATAATGACAACAGTTGAATATCTGTATTTGGAAAGATATTCAAATAATTTTTAAAAAAAGAAAAAAGCTTAACTTTTTAATTTTTAAACTATTTTGTTTTCTTCTTCTTCTTCATATGCACATTGGTGATCATGCGTGGTACCCTGATTTTTGCGATGCGCCTTTTGGCTTGGTACCTCCAACATCAGCACCTTTCCTTGCTAGGGCAGACTGTGGTCTTGCTCAGACTGCCATGAAGACAGTGGTGTAGGCTGGCCTGGCCAAAACTTTGTTTTCCAGCCTCTAGTGGCTGTACTTAAGCCCCTTCTCCACATCAGATCCAGCATGCAACGCTGGTTGGCCAGACAGCTTTGAGACAGCTCCACAGAGACACTCTGACATTGGGATGAGGAATTCAATGAATGCCTCAATGATATCCATTCCCCGCCACCTATAGTCTGCTGGCTCTGTTTTGTTTACATCATTCTGATAGCCATTGTTGTAGAGACCCATAGGCTTGTCACGTCCTGGATTCATTGGTTTCACACCAGATTTTCCTCATCCCTGCCAGTAATCACCATGTCCCCACTCATCCACTAACCTGATATTACATTTTACAAAAATAACAATTATAATTAGTGTCAATTAGCTACAGGTTTCTGGGCTACAGAAGTAGGTAGAGTTTTTAAGCAAACTGATCTATGTTCCCTGTCTCACAAAGACTATGTTAAGATAAGCGCGTTCTTAACACAGTTGTTCCCAGGGGGGCCTATTTTGTTTTAAAATGTTTGAAATGTTAAGTATTAACTGATATCTTTCTTCTTCTCTCTCTCTCATGTGCAGGCACAAACACATTGAGACCTACTGGGTGTCTTTCAATAATCGAGTTTTTTAGGGGGGCTAAAAAAATCTGACCATGCTGTAGATGATCCTCCACTATAACGAGATACCAGATGCTGGATGATAACTTGGGGCATATAACCTGTCCATGTTGCAAGTAGGTCTATGTTCTATTTAGACACGGACACATGCATGGGTCTATATGCGCCTAGCACTTGAGAAATGCTACATTCAGGACTTTGGGACACTGGAACCACACGGTTTGAACTCGTTATTCAGCTACACATAATCTTCCACAATCTTACTCATTCTCACTTGTTGTACATATTTAGTACCCTCACGCATTCTACATTACTATTCCTCTACCACAACCATAATCATTCATTTTACCTTCTCCTCAATAGATTGCCATCCCTTCCCTACCATCATCTACTATCAAACATCACAAATCCCTATCCATTCACTACCATCATCATCGCCTTTCATTCCCTTAAGAACACCGGCCATGGATAGGGCTCTCCAGTAATCCCTGCTCTTGGAATAATTCTCTGCTCAATTTTGCACCTTTCAGAACGAACGCGTTGTTTACATAGTAACCGGTGCATATTGTTTGTGCTCCTATCGACATAAAGACGACTGTGGTTCTGTGCTGTTCCAGGAGCTAAGACAAGTCATTTGCAATTTTTCATTAACTTTTTTCATTTTTTATTGTTTCTTTAACATCAAATTCATTTGAATCTGTACTTTGTCTTCTCTCTCTAATTCTTCGTCCTGTTTGTTTTTGTTTGATAAAGGCTCATGCTGAAACGTCACAAGTGTGTAATCGTTAAATAATAAAACTGTTCCTACCTTTTTTTCCCTAGTTTATACATTTTGGTATCACATCTTTACTGCAGTGCTTTGTGTATAGTTGTATACCAATACACTAATTATTGTATGTATATATGCAGGCCGACGTGCACACTAAATGTAACCTGCTAAAATATGAAGAGGAAAGGAATGTAAATTTTTGGGAAAAGAAATCTTCTTCTTCTTCTTCTTTGTTCACTCCTACCTCCTCAATTTACTCCTGCGGTCCTCGAAAGGACCACATGAGATTCACAAGAGGACCATCAGAGGTTCAGAGTACCGCAAGGCTTGAGCCTGTATTCTTGGTGGGTCTCAGAAGCGAGAATGCATGACACCGTGGTTTTTGTTGCACAAGTTTAATCTAGAGTTGGACTTTCTCACTGGAAAACCTCGATGTGTTTTGGATATCAGTATATCCCTGCTGGGTGAGAGTTGGTTGCCCATCCAGCCTAGAGTTGGACTTTCTCACCAGAAAACTTTGACGTGTTTTGGGATGCATGTGTATCCTCGCCGAGTGAGTCCAGCGTTGGACGTTCTCACCAGAAAACCTCAGCGTGATTAAGATACACATACACCCCTGCCGGGTGAGAGGTGGTTGCCTATCTAGACTGCACTGGTCCAGTGTCTCCAACTTCAGCATTTTGTGTTCGTGGCCACTACCCTTCCCAGTTGTGACCAGGACAGAGCTTTTGTCTAGGGGTACGGATCCTCGCCAATAGTAAGTTTCACCCCTGGGTTAAGCCGGTTTAGGCATATTATCCCAGTACGGGCATGTTTAGGACATGAACGACCTCTAGAGTGGAGGTACCGTGACATGAGTAGCCATCAAGTTTCACCCCTGGTTTAAGCTGGTTTCGGCATATTTCACCAGTATGGGTGTATATCGGACATGGCCGACCTCTAGAGCAAAGGTGCCTTGGTATGAGTAGCTCTCGCCATGAGACCACTGGACATACCGACTAAGCTTCACTTTATCCTTTCCATCATGTTTTCACATCAGCGCCGCATGGCAACCCTAATTTCTTTTTCACATTTTCTTCATTGGCTGGGAGGAGTTTCGCTCCACGTGCGGCATCCGAAGAATCTCGCCAGCAGTGTCTTAACCTCTGGGTTAAGCTGGTTCAGGCATTTCGCCCGATATGAGTGCACACAGGACGTGGCTGACCTCCAGACCAGAGGTGCCATGATATGACTACTGTTTACTTCACTTAATCCTTTCTTCCATCTTTTCCACAGTGGTGCCGTGCGGCAACCCCATTTGTATCTTTCTTCACTGGCCGGAAGGAGCACCACTCCATGCATGGCAGCTGAAGAATCTTGCCAGCAGTGGGGAAAAGAAATAAAATGTAAATTTTACCCTTACTGATTTCACAACCCTTCTGATTAAAAAAAAAAAGAAAAGAAAAATACTGATTAGCAGGTTTCTCCCCACTCTTGACCTAATCAAGATCTGTGCCTGAATGCTGTTTTCTCACACTCTTCCCAAAATTACCACAAAACCCAAAATTTTACTCCACCCTCATTTAAATTTTTTAAAAAAAAAACACCCTCTTACACACACAAGTCTTATTTAAACATAGCAACAAATAATTTCCCTTGTTTATGACTGACCATGCATCAAATGCAAGCAGGAATTTTAAGCGTAAAAAAAGAAAAGAAAAAAAAAAGATCAAATCATTTAAAAAGCGATGTTCAAAAATTATACCATTACTTCAACTTTGGTCATGAATCAACAGAGAATGTTACAAAACAAATTATGCATGAAGGTATCGATTGATTATTACTCACAATTATCATTGAAACTCTTCGTAGTGAACACCTCCTTCAGCATAACAACATTTGGATGATAGAGTTTTTTCCAGCTCTCTATGATGGAAGTGAATTTTGTGCCCGCCAATCGGAACCCTGACGACAGCCACGATGTAAAGCAAGGAAACAAATTCAAAACAAATTATCACCAAGGTAGGGGACAAAATATTAGCAAACATTTTCTAGCCAGAAATTATTCTTATTATTATCATTCTTATCTTATATCTTATATCCTTCCCGTGCCGTTAGACGTCACATAGGGCTCGCAAAGTAGTTCGCCAATTTTTCCTGTCTTCGGCGAGTCTTTCAACCTCATCAAAGGATTTTATGCCTGTTAACTTGGCCTCTCTTAATAATGTTCTCTTCAGAGTTTCACGCGGTCTGCCCCTTTTTCTTCGGCCTGTTGTGTTCCACTTGATAGCTTGTTTTGGGATTCTCTGCTCATTTCTTCTCATCAAGTGGCCAACATATGTCCATCTCCTTTTCCTGATCACCCGTGAGACTGGTTGTTGTTCAGTCATCTGTCTTATCTCTGCATTGTTCTTGAATTCATTCCACTTGATGCCGAGTATTTTCCTTAGGCATTTGTTTTCAAAAGAGTCTAATTTCTTGTCTATTTCTTTAGTTGTTTTCCAGCTTTCGCATGCATAAATGAGGGTGGATATTACATTTGAATTGAATAGTCTTAACTTGGTTTTTGTGCTTATAACTTTTGAATTCCATATGTTCTCAAGATTCTTGAAGATTGATGCTGCTTTTGCAATTCTGATCCTAACTTCCTTTCTAGTGTCACCATCCTGGTCTATGTAGCTGCCAAGGTATGCAAATTGATTGACTTCTTCAATATCTGTCCCTTCTATGTGTATTTTTCCATTTTGATTGATGGGAATTTTCATTATTTTTGTTTTGTCCTTGTTAATTTCAAGTCCTATTTTGCTAGCCAGTGAAGATAGGCTATCTGTTTTTTCTTGCATGGAATTCACATTATTACTGATAAGAGTTATGTCATCAGCAAAATCAAGATCTTCTAGTTGGGTCCCATGTACCCAGTCAATACCTGTGTTACCTGTGCAGCATTTTTTCATTATGAAGTCTATTGTAATCCCAAAAAGTAAAGGAGACAGTATACATCCTTGTTTCACGCCTGTTTCAATCTGGAACCATTCACTCATCCCTTCTTCTGTCTTGACTGCACAACCATATCCATTGTATAAGTCCTTAATGATGTTGACAATTTTAGATGGTATTCCATATAGACATAAAATTCTCCATAATGAATCTCTGTGTATGCTATCAAATGCCTTCTTAAAATCTATGAAATTCAGTATTAATGGTTTCTGCTTTTCAATATGTTCTTCAAGTATTATTCTGAGAGTAAAGATCTGGTCGAGACAGCTTCTCCCTTTTCGAAATCCTGCTTGTTCTTCTCTCATTGCAGTATCCACTATATCTTTGAGTCTATTCAAAATGACCTTGCAAAATACTTTTGACACAACTGATATTAAGGTTACTCCTCTCCAGTTGTTACAGTCACTAAGGTTGCCCTTTTTCGGTATTTTCACAATGATTCCCTTCTTCCAATTAGAAGGGACCTTTTCTTCTTTCCAAATCTTGTTAAACATTCTCTGTAGTTGTCTCATGTTGTCACTATTGATAGCTTTTAGCATCTCGGCTGTTATTTCATCTTCACCTGCAGCTTTGTTGTTAGCCATTAAATTCACTGCTGTTTCAATTTCATGCAATTCAATTTCATCTAGATTGACATTTAGTTGTGGGGCTGGTAAGTCAGTTTCAAGGTTTAACACTTCTTTTGGGTGTGGTCGATTGAGTATTTCTTGGAAGTGTTCAGCCCATCTTTGCTTTTGGTCTTTATTTGATGTTAATAGTGTTCCAGTTTTGCTAAGGATTGGTCTTTCTTTAGATGTAATATTACCTGTTAGCCTCTTTTGTATGTTATATAAAGTTTTGCTGTCTCCTGTTTTTGCTGCTTTTTCTGCCTCTTTCGCCATATTGTCTATGTATTCTCTTTTATCCCTTCTAGCTGAACTTTTTACTTTCTTGTCTATGTCTTTGTATTTTGCTTTTGCCGAATCTCTTTCATGATCTGCTTTTGCATTCAACATGTTTAATTTGACTGCTCGTCTTTCATGTATATACTTCCATGTTTTATCTGATATCCATGCTTTTCTATTTGGTTTTTCCAATCCAGCGCTTACTTTTGCTGCTGTGATTATGGCTGTGCTGTAAGAATTCCATAACTCATCTATACCTATCTCCTCAACTTCACTGGGTGTTTTGGAATGATTGGCAAGTTCCTGATTGAAATTAATGTTAGTATTTTCTTCTTGTAGGCTGTGGATGTTTATCTTTCTGTGTACTGATTTCTTGTGTTGACTTTTCAATTTTAGTTTTATTTTCCCTATGCACAGGTTGTGATCACTGTTGACATCTGCACCCCTATAAGCCCTTACATCCATGAGAGATGTTCTGTATTGCTTTCTAATACAAAAATGGTCTATCTGGTTTCTAGTTCTATCATCTGGAGATATCCATGTTGTTTTATGTATCTCTTTGTGTGGGAATATTGTGCCTCCAGATATTATCATTGTTACTAGGTTTTTATATTTTTTTTTTTACTTGTATATATTACAACAATCTGGTCAGCTGAGTGGTTAGGCACTTAGTTTACTAACCCAGCAGTACCAGGTTCAAGTCCCAGCAGTAGGGGTTTTTTTTCTGGTCCACCCAGCCTCTAGAAATGGGTAACGGAGAAACCTGGGAAGATAAATGCGGTCAGGAATGATATTGACCACATCAGACTTTCATGTGCCAAAGGTCTTGGAAATACGGGCCTAACATCATATCCCCATTATGCCTTAATGACATGGAAACGAAGATTTTTTTATGTTACAACAAAGGCATTTTTTCTAACATGTAGCGTACCAGTTATACTTCTTTCCTATATCTGTCTGTTGTGTATGTTTTTTTTCCCTTAAAATAAGCAGGACAACAGCTGAAACATCACAAATGTGTACTTTGTTACTTGATAGTTACTTGAAGCTTTTAAAATAAACTGTAATGGCACAGTTCCCCCTGTGTCATTATATAACAATGTAACAAATATTATGTTTCAGTAAAAAATAAAATAACTGGTCAGACAGACTTACAGTCAGACTTCAATCATATAATTATAGGCATATGTTTATGCTAGTAGAGATAATGAATCTAACTAAATTTATAATACACTGACAATAAGAGAAAAAAGTACAAAAATCAACAATGCAATGAATGTTATGTAAGTGTAATTTGTAAAAGACTTGATGACAATATCAGCTGTAAGCTAGCACTAAGAAATGTGTGTTTTTGCTGTAAGAAGTTCTGTGGTTTTTTTGTTTTTGTTTTAGTTCAGTTAAGTTTATCTACAGAAGTTAAAAAGTGCTGGAAGTTTCAAACTATCTGGTGTCTGTATGTGGGTGTTGCATGTTGATTGTGTAGTAGGGACATCATATAAGCGTGGCTCAGAGCTGCAGGACTAAACTGCATTAGATATTGTAGCTGAAAGTTCCATTGATAATGATGCGAGGTTCTTGTGTTTGTGTCCTGTACAGCTGTTGTGGTATTCCTAAGTGGTGATTGTGCAGGAGTCTCCATGTTGTTCGCTGTACTAACTGTTGGTATAATTTGTTGAGCTTGCCGTGTAGGCAGGGGCGGGAACATGGAATCGTATAGTGGGCCAGTGGACGAAGTGGGCAATGGTAGAGAGGCAGAGGGTGATGTTTCTGAGGGTCCTTGGAGTCTTGTAGTTGGTGTAGAGTGTGTGTTTCTGGATCTACGGGATGTGGGTGTGGCTGTCTAAACTGTTTCTGGCTATTTTAGTGTGTTGTTATGTTCTGCTCAGTTCTTCGCAAACGAGCATTAAATCCGATTTGTGACAACCACCCAGTACAGACTGTAGATCAGCACAAACAACTCAAAATTCTACCCCTCAAATACAGAGTCACTTTTAACAAAGTTGTTTGTTCACAGAATTCTGTCGCACAATGCTCTGCCTTACTTGTGGTCACTGTTTACGTATAACACTAAACATAAGGTAAAGGTAATCCTGTCATGCCTTAGGGGCACACAGGGGTATGGTGTTAGTGCCTATATTTTCCTTGACCTGTCAGCACACTAGAGGGTGATATGGTCAGTATCACGCCTGGTTGCCTTTCCTTCCCCAACTCCAGAAGAAATCGGGTACACATTTCTAAAGCTGGGCGACTGGGGTGCCTCCGGCCGGATTCGAACCCCCGACCTTCACCATGAGAAACCAGTGCACTAACCACTTCGCCACTCAGACACCCATAACACTAAACATTTAAAAAACTGTCTTATTCCTAAACCCAGGATTGATCTGCACAAGAAAAGCCTTGCATACTCTGCAGTACAGCTTTGGAACACTCTCCCCTACCATTTAAAATCCACTGGTAATACTTCATCCTTTAACTCAAACCTGTTTCATTATTTACTTGCTTGTAATTATATGCCTCCATAGAATAACCAGCACTCTCTCAATCCATGACTTGCCAACCATCAAGTAATAAAATGACATAGTTCGAAAAGTAACTTGTTAGATATTGTTAGAAATTATTTTAATGTTTTTTAAAAAAACATATGTTAGAAGATCTGTACTTAAATGTATTTTTGTTTATGTATATGTCTGTGTGTGCGTATATGTGTGTGAGAGCTATTTTATTAGGTTAATTACTTCTTCTCTTTTACTTTGAACGTAACAGTTTAATCTTACTCTCTTTTGATACGTTTTTTCCCTAATTTAATTTCTATACTTGTATTAAATCGAGCGTGTGGGAAGAACGGAAGATGGAGTGATGAAGGACAGAATGTAAGACGGGCCTGCGTGCCCAATTCTTTACCCTTTAAAAATAAAGATTATTTATTCATTCATTCATTCATGTATATTACACTATTTGTACTTGCTAAGTACTTCAAGTATTCAGATATGCTTTCGCAAAACTGCAATTTACACAGCTTTTTGGGCAAAGTTTTTTTTTTATCCTTTTAGCTTTTTTTTTTTTTTTAACTTAAAAAACTCTTTACACTTCACTCGCAGTATCTGATCTCAATTCCTCCATCTGTGTTTTGACTTGTCGTGACTGAGAAGCTGTGGGCGATACACCGCACACCGTCTTGTTATCTGAGTGATGAGCGATACACCACACACCATCTTGTTATCTGAGTGATGAGTGATACACCACACACCGTCTTGTTATCTGAGTGATGAGTGATACACCACACACCGTCTTGTTATCTGAGTGATGAGTGATACATCACACACCATCTTGTTATCTGAGTGATGAGTGATACACCACACACTGTCTTGTTATCTGAGTGATGAGTGATACACCACACACCGTCTTGTTATCTGAGTGATGAATGCTCTCACAAGTTCTTGTATTTTAATGAGTATTTATGTCCAATGCCTTCATGTCTCATTTGATCACTTTCTTGAAATGACATTTTTACACCTTGTTGTTCTTCTGCCTTTTATTAACTGTTCTCAAAGAATATCTATCCAGAACCAGATGAAACCCAACATAAACGGGCAACGTCAGGGTCAGTCACATGAGCAAAGGAAAAAAAAAGAAAGCATGGTAAGTGAGAGAAAGCGTCCTGCATTCAAGAAGTGAATGGGCTGAATTTCCAAACAGACTTACATCGGAACAGGTCGGGCGAGAGTAAGAACCATATTATGGAACCGATACCAACCGACTGAGATGTGTATCTACAGCAAGTGAAACCTGGAAAGTGATAGACAGGAGACAAAAGCTGGTGAAGTGTAGAACTGAAATCTGAGGTCATTTGTATTCATCTGCAGTATCTACTGATAGGTGGTCTGCGGTGGTCTTATCTGTATAAAGTGGGATCCCAACAGACAGGTCACCCTGGCACAGCACTTGAACATTACTTGGAAGGTACTATGGGTGTAGAGGTGAGAGCTGTCACTGCTCCCACCCTGACGAGAGGAACAGTTAAACATGCTCTATGGTCAGCACCACAGGTTCCCGTGTACATTTATATTGTCTTCTATTCCTGTTCTGTTTAGCTCTTCCCATGCCGCAGGAAGAAACACGGACATTCAGTTGGGTGCCGGAGTAAAAGCGCGGGTCTGGATATGTACAGGGAGTATAGTTGTAAAACTGAATGAAATACAGTATTTCCATTTTTTTAAATGTACTTATTATGTTTCAAATAACTAAAAATGTATGAAGATTTCATAAATGCCAAGTTTTTTAAGAAAAAAGAAGTAATGTGATGTTTTTAGACAATAATTGTGTCCTACTTACCATCGGTTAGGTCTAGATGTACAATAGTAGTATCTGAGATGCCCAGAACTACCTATCAAATACCTATCGATTTCGTCTTGTGATTATGTGGCATTTTTGCTAAAATAATGTCTGAAATAACCTTCTAACTACTTCTCCAGTCGTCTGATATGTCTAGATCTACTTGAGATACAATCAAGAACAGTGGTCTGGTCTACATCATCAAAAACTGAAATTTCACGATGATAACTTCGATTTTCTCCCTCGTTACTAAGCACTCTTCAGCCATGATGAACAGGGTCACGGGGCATGCGCACTAAATGTTTACAATCTAAACGTTACACCAGGTTTTTAATGAAACAAAGCATGTAGTGAAATATAGTCACACAGCACTACAGACACCAACCAGAAGTGAACATTTTTAGTCATTAGGCACGGGAAGAGTTAAGCAGCATGTACACGATTTTTAAAAAAAAACTGCTATATCTACATTTGCACACAACTCTGTGATTTGAATATGACTGAAATACAAATTGTAAAAAAAAAAAAAACACACATCCTATGAACAGAAAGTGAGAGCAGTGGTTAGGTAGCCGGTATCTCTTGCACATGAACTGGCTTGCAGACTGATTCTCATCAGCATGCTCCTGTCCAGTCAACCCAGTTGGAAAAAAAAAAAACAAATGATACTCTACAGTTTTGTTTGGGAAGAAAGATAAATTCACATCTGGAAATAAAATCCTTGAAAAAGTAAAGATTCTAACACTCTGCCACCTTATTAGCATTTAAATGTTCTGTACAAATGAAGGAGAACAACATACTGAAATAAGCTGTATCACACAAGAGTACACAGGAACTAACCATCTCCCTTTGCAAACAACTTCAAAATATGTGATAAACAGCATAGCTAACCATGTATCCTCCGCAGGCAGTAGTACAAACCATCCTTAGTACAAACAGCTTTATAAGTTGTGGAGGGAAAATTTCCCAAGGAAGGCTTTGGGGCCCCAGTTCTCTCCAAAGGGCAGAGATTCTGATAGTTGTCCACTTCTGAGGGTAAATCAGCTGGGAGGAAAAAAAAAAAAAGACAATGTATCAATCAACTCTGCACCAAACTTTCCTGTCAATAAACACTGACAGATAAACTTTCTCTAAGTATCTGTCAGCCAATAAGGGCAGGCTTTATCTCACATTATCATCAGACTTCATCAATCTTTCAGTGCATACTTGCTCTATCTCCCTGGAACTACATGCAAGATGCTCTCCACAGCCAATGATATGAAGGTGTTGAAGCACAGGCCTCGCTGTCACATGGGAATACACTGTGGTGGCTGTTTTTATTTCACATCTAAAGTGAAGCTAAAAAGCAGGAAAGTATGCAATACTTCTTTTGCAGACTGCTTCACCACTGGGACCACAGTCCTGTTACTCAGGCTAGACCTGTTACTTGGGTCACCAATGGAAAATTGGGACAGGATCTTGGTCGGTTGTCATTTGCCAGCCCTGACACCAGCAGTCAGCTATGGGTCACTGGCCAATATTTCACACTGCATCTTCACACACACCCCCCCCCCCCATCTTCAATGTATAATGCAGAGATCACTCTTAAACCAACCGTGTACTTTAACTTTCTAGAAAGGTCCATCTTCGCGCACTTTAACCCTTCTCCTGCAGGGAAGAACTTGTCCATATTTTGGCAAACTCACTTTTCAGTTCTACTGGCAGCAAATGGAGACCTATTTCGATCCTCTTATTACACCCAAGGTGTTCACCATTTGTCACTTTATCTTTGGGTTTAGAAAAATGTACCTTCCCCCTATCACTGTGCTATATGCATATCTCATTGTCTGAGACTTACTAAAACTATATCTGTGGTTTCTCAGCTCTTCAACTATGATCCTGTGTTATTTTCAACATTATTCCATATATTTTACCCTCAGACGATATCTGTTTTTGTACGAGTTTTTTCAAGTTTCTCTGTGAAGGTAAAAACAAATAAGGCAGCTGGAATATGATAATTTAGAGAAGGCCTCAGTGAAAGAGTACATAGTGGGGAAAAGAAAGAGAGGAAGACCAAGGTGAAGATGGCTGCAAGACATCACTGATAATCTGCAAATGGATGCATCAGCAGCAGGGCATCTTGCTTACAACCGAGGGGTCTACAGGAGTGCTTTTAGGGAGGCAAAGTTCTGCAAGGGACATGCAAATGACTGACTGAACTGTGAAGGTGAACTATAAGGAGACAAAGTGTAAGCTTCAGTTTCCTGCTTCAGTCATCTGTGACATGTCTTTTAGTAACCTTTCTCACCAACCATTACTATTAACAATAAACGCAACAGTTTTCGTCCCATGCAGGTAGTATGTAACAGAGACAAAAAAAAGACCTGACATACCATTATGTTCCTCTTAACACTGACGTTCACTTCACTAGTTTTCTCCAAGATGCTCGTATCTGTATACATGTGTTCATTTGCTGGTCAAGTAAATCACATTCAGATTTCCTGCATTATTTTTACTCTGCATTCTGTCAAGTGACTTTCCCATGTTGGAAATTAGAGATTAAACAATTCTTTCACTGACTCTATATTTGAAGACAAAAGTTGATAAAGATCTTAATGTCATAACAGTATTTGATTATTAAATCCTCTTTCATGTGAAACTCATCAGATGGGACACTGACTTGACTATGGTAGATGGCAGGAAAACACGCCAAGACCAGCAAAACTGACCTGGACGGCAACCATGCCCCTCCACTCTACAGTGCTCCCTGAAACAGGCATCTGTTTTATTCCAGACTGACAAACCCTGTGGAAATCAGTGTGTCCTCCTGGGTGGTGGACCCTGCTGACAACCCTGGCCTAATCAAGCAATTCATGCAAGACAACAACACCTGCTCATCAAATATGATGCCTGCACTACAAGATCTATGCCTGATTTCTACAAGGGAGGCAAACAATCCCTCCCCCAAGGGGCAGAATGGAATTTATAAGTGACATCGTTTCTTCTTCTTCTACATAGCCTGAGGCACCTATATTTATGTCCAGAAAAATTGTGCAGTTTATTGGAGGTCATGCTTTGCACTCCAAATGTTGTTTTCCAGCGTCAGCTCTCTGTGGCCAGAGCTGGAGGATGTGATCTGAAGTCTGTTTTGCATGTGCAGTCAGGAGTTTGTGTGACACCCCTAGACAATACAGGTGTGCTCACAATCACCAGTGTCCAATAAGCAGTCTGAAGATAGTGGTTTGTTCTTGACATGTGGCATCTGATCATTAGATGGTGGGTTATGCTGGTCCGACCATAGTTTCTTGTACCAATGCTCAACTATAGGTTTGGCTTCACTGCAGGAGACAATGTGTTGATGCTGTGGTTGTCTGCTACCAGATTTGGCAAGTCTGTCAGCTTTTTCATTTCCCAACAGAAAGGTAGGATCCACCTGACCACAGCCACCCTTTCCTGAGAGAATGCATTTGCATCGTGTCTCTTTCTAGGTACTCTCTGGGCAACAACAGATCTTGTATGATAAGACTTACTGTTGGTAAGAAAGACAATAAGATGTGCCACTAAAATACATTACAAATTCTCTCTGTGGTAACAGAGTAAAAAATTTCAACGCCAAACTGAAGGTTTAAAAAAAAAAAAAAATACTGAAAAATCCTGATCTGCATCTCTATCTTTAGTTTCACAGATCACTTCTCAATATTTAACAACAATATAACACGAATCTGAAAACACACAAGGCATTACAGACTTATAAATCATCACTGACCTGCATTAGGAGATGAGGAGTCAACACGCATCATTGTCAAGACATGACGGTTAAGAATATCCTGAGTGAGGTTTCATTTACATTTTACACATTTGACATTTCAATTTTTATGAACTTAATCAAACAAACTGACTGTCACGTAAACCAAATACAAAGCTGGCTGTCACATAAACCAAATACAAAGCTGGCTGTCACGTAAACCAAATACAAAGCTGGCTGTCACATAAACCAAATGCAAAATTGGCTGTCATGTAAACCAAATACAAAGCTGGCTGTCACATAAACCAAATGCAAAATTGGCTGTCACATAAACCAAATACAAATCTGGGTGCCACATAAACCAAATACAAAGCTGGCTGTCACGTAAACCAAATACAAAGCTGGCTGTCACGTAAACCAAATACAAAGCTGGCTGTCACATAAACCAAATACAAAGCTGTCTCACATAAACCAAATACAAAGCTGGCTGTCACGTAAACCAACTACAAAGCTGGCTGTCACGTAAACCAAATACAAAGCTGGCTGTCACATAAACCAAATACAAAGCTGGCTGTCACGTAAACCAAATACAAAGCTGGCTGTCACGTAAACCAAATACAAAATTGGCTGTCACGTAAACCAAATACAAAGCTGGCTGTCACATAAACCAAATACAAAGCTGGCTGTCACGTAAACCAAATACAAAGCTGGCTGTCACGTAAACCAAATACAAAGCTGGCTGTCACGTAAACCAAATACAAAGCTGGCTGTCACGTAAACCAAATACAAAACTGACTGTCACATAAACCAAATATAAAACTGGCTGTCACGTAAACCAAATACAAAGCTGGCTGTCACGTAAACCAAATACAAAGCTGGCTGTCACGTAAACCAAATACAAAGCTGGCTGTCACGTAAACCAAATACAAAACTGACTGTCACATAAACCAAATATAAAACTGGCTGTCATACAAACAAAATACAAAGCTGGCTGTCACATAAAACAAATACAAAGCTGGCTGTCACATAAAACAAATACAAAGCTGACTCAAGAGAAAAAAATCTATGACCATGGGGTACATTCAGTAATCATTTCAGCAGTTGACTTCTGTTACTACAAAAATACATAAGAACAATAAGCAGAAACAAAATTTCACCATTTGCTTAAATGCACATACAAAACAAAAAATTTTCTTGTACATTAAGAAAAATGAACTCTAATTCTACTAATCAAACACCTATGACACATAAACATTTTTTGTCATCAACCATCATGGCCACTATATTTTCTCAGAAATGATGTGATGCCTACATTAAAATTTATAGCAATTTAAAATTTAAAATCTCTCAACCACAGAACAAAACCACTTTATTTCTTAAAAAACTGTTTAAATATCTCATAGTAACACACTTATAGTCCCAAACATTTCAGACAAATGATACTCTTCTAGTTCCAAACACTTCAGACAAATGATAACACTTCTAATCCCAAACATTTCAGGCAAATGATAACACTTCTAGTCCCAAACATTTCAGACAAATGATACACTTCTAGTCCCAAACATTTCAGACACATGATAACACTTCTAGTCCCAAACATTTCAGACAAATGATATCACTTCTAGTCCCAAACATTTCGGACAAATGATACACTTCTAGTCCCAAACATTTCAGACAAATGATACACTTCTAGTTCCAAACATTTCAGACAAATGATAACACTTCTAATCCCAAACATTTTGGACAAATGATAACACTTCTAGTCCCAAACGTTATGAGTCAGTTGTGCAGTTATGTTATGGTGATGTGAGCCAGTGCAGAGGCGACACGGCCATCTAAGCCAGATATCTGGCTGTGCAGATACAACACTGTCATCCCAGTGATCTGGCTGTGCAGATACAACACTGTCATCCGAGCCAGTGATCTGGCTGTGCAGATATAACACTGTCATCCGAGCCAGTGATCTGGCTGTGCAGATACAACACTGTCATCCGAGCCAGTGATCTGGCTGTGCAGATACAACACAGTCATCCCAGTGATCTGGCTGTGCAGATACAACACAGTCATCCGACTGTCTGTGCAGGAATATGACACGGTCATTTGAGCCAGTGATCTGTCTGTGCAGGAATATGACACGGTCATTTGAGCCAGTGATCTGTCTGTGCAGGAATATGACACGGTCATCTGAGCCAGGATCAACAGCTGATCAACATTCACTCTGCCTCCATGTAGTCTTTCTAGTATAAAGGTTTCAATGGCACATAGAATGACCTTCAGATAAGGATAAAATGTAACAACAAATGACCTTTAGGTAGGGATAGGTGCAACACAGAAAGACCTTCAAGTATGGACTGGTGTGACATAGAATATTCTTCAGGTAAAAAAAAAAAATAAACCACAGAATGACCTTCAAGTGAGGATAGCAGAACACAGAATGATGATTAGGTAGGACAGCTGCAACACAGAGTGAACTTCAGGTAAGAACAAATGTAACACACACTGACCCTCAGTTAAAGAACAGAATGACCCTCAATTATATGTGTAACACAACATGATGATCTGGTAACAACAGACCTAACACAGCATATTAAGAAACTAAATAAGGTCAAACATATTCCCAGTTGTGATGTATAAAACTGAGCCACTTTGCTCTCAGATCCTCAGGAATGAATGAAAGTTACCAAAGCTTATCCCCCATCCGATATCACATCTGGGTTCCAAGATATTTTTTTGTAGACATACTAAATGCTTCCAAATGCTTCAAATACACAGACAGAAACATCAAACATAACACGTGATCAATCTTTACAAGCTGCCAACATTTTTTCCCAAGAAAAACTTTTATCATTTTGTTAAAAAAAAGACAACAAAAAAAAAGTACAGTACCATTTTGAGTTCATCTGGAGCAAAATACTGTGGTGCTGACGCCTTCATTCGTAAGTGAACAATGTGAGACGGCATCCCAGCATAGGCACAGAAAGACGGAAGTGACTAAAGAATATGAAGAGATGTCAGTTCTTTTAATGTCAAGGTTTTTACAAATAAGCAGCAAGTGAAAGAAATGGGGTGTAAGCAGTGTGAGTGAGTCTTCTCAAGCAAGTATCTTTACGGGCCAAGATAACTGTGCTGGGGTCACAGTACAACCGACTGAGATCCTGTCACGCCTCTCTTTTGGCACTCTCAGTAACAGCCTCAGCTGGCCAGCAAGGCAGGAACTGCTTTGGTTCCCCCGGTGGTGAAGCCTGCCAAGAAGCTTTGACGTTCTGTTTGTTAGCTTCTCTCTAGACCTGCAATCTGCAGCGCACTACCTATCCAACATGCTGATTGTGCTTCAACACTTTCACTGTACCAGCTGCAAAGATCATTCTGCTTGAAGCTCCATGCAGACAAAACAAGAACCACTGTGGAGGACTACCTGTAAAACTGGGTACATGATATACTAGTGATGGGCATGATGGTCTCCAAGTTTGAAAAATATATGCCTGCACAGCAAGGCAAACAGGACAGCTCTTCACACATAACTGCCAGTGAAAGCAGGATATCACACAAAGTTTAATCCCCTAAAGAAACACAACAGAAAAAAAAAAGAAAGGTAAATTTTTCATTGCAAGTTATTTTAATACTAAATACTGTATTTCAACCAGAGTAAAAGATGCACCTATAATTTGACAAGGAATATTTTTTTTTTAAAGACAGGCTAAAAACGTCATATTTTCCTTAAACTTCACAGCCCTCCCCTCAATAAGGTTTTGGTTCAAGATTGCATGCCACTAGATGCCACTCTACTGAACTTCGTAAACAAAACCTGTATCTAGGAAAAAAGTGCATCTTATACTGTGGGAATTACTGCCGCTTCCGACTTGCTAATATTTTATTTCTAAAATATATTTTATTATTACTAATATGACTTTATAGCTGGTACAGCAGACATCTACTTGCTTTGACAATAAAATCTCTTTTTTCCCCCTCATTTATATTAACATCTTAAAATAATGGGCTACTCACAAGTTGAGGGCCTTCATTTTGTGGTTTGAAGTCATCTGGATGGTAAAAGTAAGTGGTCCCACCGACATTCTCCTGAAATTATATAACATAAAAGTAAGTGGTCCCACCAACATTCTCCTGAAATTATATAACATAAAAGTAAGTGGTTCCACCAACATTCTCCTGAAATTATATAACATAAAAATAAGTGATCCCACTGACATTCTCCTGAAATTATATAACATAAAAGTAAGTGGTTCCACCGACATTCTCCTGAAATTATATAACATAAAAGTAAGTGGTTCCACCAGCATTCTCCTGAAATTATATAACATAAAAGTAAGTGGTTCTACCAGCATTCTCCTGAAATTATATAACACAAAAACAAGTGATCCCACCGACATTCTCCTGAAATTATTCATAGTAAAAACAACTTATTTAACCAACATCCCCTTCATAATAAAAATAAGTATGCCAACCAACATTCCTCTAAAATTACACACAAGTGAAACATAAAAATATGTGGAACGTTAACATTCTCCATAAATTCTTTATCATGAAAGTAAACAAACCATCTACATTCTCCTGAAATTTCATACAATGAAGAAGAAAGAGATCAGAGCTTTACCAGGTAGCAAGAAAAAACGTCTGAGACTTTAGCCTATGACAACAACAATAACATAATACAACAATAAGAAAAGAAGGCAGGACATGATCACACAGTGATTAAAAGACAAAAAATGTAGAATACAATACTTATATCTGCATAGATGGAAATCAATCATGATCATATACACAAGCACATCAATGACAGATAAAAGAATTAGACACTACAGCCATAGGGTTCAGTATATATACATTCTATGGAAGCATTACTTTATAAACATCAAAATATTTAAAAAACCAGACTAAATTTCAGTAAAAAAAAAAGTTACTAAAACACTAAAACATTAAACAATCAGAAACAATATCAAAGAAGTGTATCAGAAAGAAAGAAAATAGCAATCAGAAGTGATACTTTCAAGCTCTGTGGCCAAAGTAAGAGACAAATGCTTCCACAAAACTCCATACCTACAACTATGTCTATATTCCTAAACTGAATATCTACATAGAATAGCCACAATCTTCACAACGCCAGCTTTCAAGACTTTTTTGTCAACCACTGTGACCATCATGAATTTTGACAACACTCTATATGCAACCCAGTGTTATTAATCAGTCTCATTTCTAGCTGCATGGGAGGGTGGAAGACAGTGGTCAAGCTGAAAGAGATGGTAGTCAATCATCCTTAGTTTGGGTTAGCAAACCATAGCTGACCACTTTGCTTGGGTTAGCAAATCACAGCTGACCACTTCGCTTGGGTTAGCAAACCACAGCTGACCACTTCGCTTGGGTTAGCAAATCACAGCTGACCACTTCGCTTGGGTTAGCAAACCACAGCTGACCACTTTGCTTGGGTTAGCAAATCACAGCTGACCACTTCGCTTGGGTTAGCAAATCACAGCTGACCACTTTGCTTGGGTTAGCAAATCACAGCTGACCACTTTGCTTGGGTTAGCAAATCACAGCTGACCACTTTGCTTGGGTTTAGCAAATCACAGCTGACCACTTTGCTTGGGTTAGCAAATCATAGCTGACCACTTTGCTTGGGTTAGCAAATCACAGCTGACCACTTTGCTTGGGTTAGCAAACCACACCTGACTTCTTCTACATTCGAGGTTGTTGGTCATATCACATCCTGATCCCTGCTGACATGGCAAAGCTCGCAGTCCTCTCCAGATTCTGATAAAAGTCCCAAAGCTTTTGCCCCAAGCTTGTGTCGTCTGGCCATGTCTCTCATCTCAGGTCCGCATGGTTTGGGTACTCTTGGAGGATATATTCTGTAGTCTGACTAGAAGAACACTATAGCTGAATGATTCACTTGGGTTAGTAAACCACAGCTGAATGATTCACTTGGGTTAGTAAACCACAGCTGAATGATTCACTTGGGTCACAGCTGACTGAGCCTATTCTACCTCAACAGGGTATGCCTGGTAACAGACATTAATCTTAATGAGTGAAAAGGATTGAAATGAGAAAGCAAACCATATTAAAAAAAAACATAAAAAGCCAGGCTAAGTGAGATGTGTCAGGCCAAAAGATGCAAATATTTCAGCCTAACTGCAAAGTAATACTTTTTTAATGGTAAATGTACAAGAAGACTTTCATTCTGTGGCTACTAAAGAAATCTATGTATTAACAATTCTTGATAACCCTTCTCAGTTATAGTTCAGTTCATCCAACTCTATTATAGAAAATCTCATGTTTTGCTTCCATGCTCCACATCTCTGTTTTGATATGTTCAGCATATGGCTGTACGATTTGATGATCACTGATGAAATGTTCCTAACTCCGCTCCCAGTAATAACAATTATGTTCTCTTCTACTTAATGCAGTTATCATAACAGTTTCCCAAATCTACATTATGCTTTTCATCTATGCTTCTGTGAACATTACAACACGTGTACATGTATAGTCTGTCTGTCCGCTTCTTGTGTTTGTCTCTGCTATGTCTACACGGCCATGGTGGTGACTGTAGACAAGTGTTGTTACAAAATTACAATGACTACAGCACACTGCTACTCCACACAGACAGGTACCGCATACTGCTGACTATGATAACAGGAATGACCTCTACAACATGGATGGACACATTCTAGGAAGGCTAGTGTAAGAAGGTCCACGTTTAATTCCATTTCTGAGCCATTCTAACAACAAACACAATCTCATTCAAAACATACGTCCACACTCTAGCTCGGTCATCCATCTTCTCTCCTACCAAAAATCCTGCCATGATCTAACTCCATCCAGTAGACTCTCCGTCACATAACCAAATGCGTGACATTAAGCCCTGCCCCCTGCTAAACATATTGATCCAAGCTCAATTAAGCTATGACACACAAGCAGCCTATAACAACACAGCTTGTGGATCCCTAGTATATCATCAAACCTCTTCAGAACCTGCTGCTTTTATTTCGTCTTACATGACTCAATGGTTTTGCCATCTGTGCCTATACTTCGTACTTGCAACTGTGTAAACACAGCTTAATGCCAATTACTATTTGTTAGAAAAACTTCATCCAAGCATTTCTCTTCACAAATTTGTCACAAGAAAAGAGAAAATAAGATTTAATAATGCCTGTTCAATCACAAGTGCATATGGTGAAGAAGGGTGAATTGGAAGCTGATAAAATGTGGGACCCATGCAATCTTCGGTTGCTTGTACACGTAGAAAAATGAGTTCCCCCTAACAAAACAATCTAGTGTATAATACCGTAAGGATTTTTCTGGACCATGTCAGAGATGAAGACACTGTCCATTTTGGCAATCAGCGACACATAGCTGACATCAGGACTGGCGAACCACAGCTGACCAAGACCCCGTCCCATCTCTTCGCTGGCACCCCCGCAACAGCCCTAGCCTAGCTAATGGGACAGGGATTGCCATAATCCCCATGGTGGTGGAGTCTGCTAAAGAAGCATTGCACACCTCCAGCTTTCTAGCTGCACTCTGGGACTGAAAAAATTAGCTGCAATAACCACCTCTCAAGCTGAAATGATGCTGTACCTTAACATCTTCACGGCATTGGCTGCAACTGCTTGCAGTTCCAGGGAGAATGAAAAAAAAAAAAAAAAGATTTAGACCATGTTACAGCAAGTCACCGGTGTATTTCTGAACTGAAAAACATTTACCTGAACTAGACTGGAAGAAGCAGACTTGTGAGGGGTGGTTGCCTGACGAAGTGACGACACAACTGGGGACTGCATGTGACGACTAACCATCGGCGAACTTACTGGTGAAATGTGAGGACTGTCGATGGGGCTAATGGTAGATGTGTAAACTAGGCCTGTTAATATAAACATTGGAAGCTATCAATACTTGTCAGTATTTATATATATATATATATGCATTTGTGTGCAAGATGTATGCTCTTTTTCTCTCTCCTACACAGACATACACATACAAGCATAATCCTGAAAAAAAAAAAAAAGACCCTAAAAAAGAAATGAAGAACATGCTGAACTGTTTCTGAATTCAAGAACAAGTTCTAACTGAACACTAAAATATTATGGCTGCACCATGAGGCACAGCATGATAATGAAACTTATACTTAAGGAAAAGGTAACAGCAAGAAGAAGAAGAAGACAAAGTAACAGATGGGTAGAAAACATCAAGAGATGGACAGGATTCAAATTGCTGGGAAACACTCCAAAAGCAAACAATGGAGCAAGCTGGGCATCCAATGTGGTCAACTTTCTTCCTTGAGATATGGCATAAGTTGATGAAGCGTTCTTAAATAATGAGGACATGTAACTGTACAGTATGCTCAGGCATGATTCCCCTAACACAACTGTGAGGTACTCATTTTTTTTTTCAGCTGCTAGAACCCACTTCTTTCATCTTAGGAAAACAACTTTCTGACCACTGTAGTACTCCACTGTCTCAAGCAATAGTATATGCTACTATTCTAAGAGATATAAGCCATATGGGTGGGACCTAAAGTTATGCATTACCATTCTGAACAGTGAACTACACTCTGAAAGGAAAGATGATATGAAGAGCTAGTGTGGTTAACTTTAACTTAGAAATAAGACAGACTAGATATTTACCCATGGCTGAAGAATGGTTTGTACAAGTTGTTTACCTCGGGGAACTCTACTCCTGGAATTAGGCAGAGTGGAATTTGTCACTGGCTGAAGCATGGTTTGTACAGGCTGCTGAAGACAGGGAACTTTTAACCTTGGAATTAGAAAGGCTAGCTACTTCTCACTGACTGAAGCAGAATTTGGTAGGTTGCTGAAAAGCCACGGGGAGAATTTTAACCATAAAAAATAATCTCAGATTAAGTAGTTACCATTGGTTGAAGCAGGGTTTGTACAGACTGCTGAAGGATTCTGCATGCTGGGGCCAAACATGCTGCCAGGATTTGGCATAGAAGATGAAACACTTTGTGGAGACTGGCAAAATACAGATCCAAGATTATGCGCTCCGGGCGTTGATGCAAGCCCTCCCTGAAGGCCCGGCCTGAAGACTGGCGTGCTGTTGGCCGGCTGCGCTGAGGAGTTTGGAACAAACTGGCCCGAGTTCGATGATGACGTTGTGGGGTTCTGTCCAAACATTGATGCATATGAGGCAAAGGAAGATGTGCTAGAGCTGTGGGGCAGAGCTGGAGGTTTTGGTTCAAACCCACTCATCTGTCCCTGTTCACAAATAAAAATAAAAGTACTTTAGGTTTTATGCAAGTCTGCTACAAATTACTTACCGTGTTTTAATCTGGATAACCAACACAGATTATGGTTAAGATATCGTGACTCACTTGCAGCCGACCTTTCAAGGGATATATTATACAAGGTGGTTATGGCAACTGCTGACTATCCTTTGTATATCTGTAGACTGACGGTTCCTGACTTAGATATTTAATACAGTCCACAGGCCTTTACATAAATTAGTTTTTACATATACTGGATTTACTGAGGTCTCTGCCTTTCCAGTGTGCATCTGTATAATTTTAGTGTTTTGTGATGATACTTTCAATAAACTGTGCTTGTCAGAAATTTCTTGCATAAGTATGTCTTCTTCTTCTTCATTCGAAGTTGTTGGTCACACCAGATCCTGATCCCTGCTGACACGACAAAGCCCGCAGTCCTCTCCAGATCCTGACAGGAGCCCCAAAGCTTTTTCCCCAAGCTTGCGTCCATGTCTCACGCCTCAGGGCCACATGGTTTGGGCACTCTTGAAGGATATGTTCTGGAGTCTGGACTTAGTGTAGGGCCACAGTTGTTGACAGTGTAAGATCAGGCCGATGTTATCAGTGTGCTTAGAGAGACAGGCAGAGCGGAGGACTTTGAGAGAAGTGAATCTACATCGTTGCTTAGGCTGAGAGAGCTGGGAGTATAGACTGGCACGGCCAGAAATGAAAAGCATATGAGGCTTGAGAGAGGACTTGTAAACCAACAGGCACTATCAGCCAAAGGACGCTGATGACTATATTGGGGGGGGGGGGGGGGGGGGGAAGAGGGGGAGAATCTGAGCACCTATGCACATGTCCGGAGCGCAATGACGATGATCCATATCATAAATCATGTCAGAAGTTCTGCAAAACTGTAAAAAAAAAAAAATGTTCTCACTAAGATAAAAATTATAAACTATCAGAGGTAGATGATCAGCACGATCCACTTTACTGTTGGTTTAATAAGGTAAGATACAGAAAATGTCTGATTACAGCTTTTGTTGCAATTGTGACTGCACATGAGGATGACTACATTGGAGGATATATGACTGTTGTAGAACATAGGTTGCAATCTTGGAGGTCTGTATAGCAAGTAGCCTAGGTTTTAAAATTATTTTTATTTCTGTACATCACTGAGCCTACATGTTTTCTAAATATGAACATTTAGCATTTTGTTAATTTAATATCACGTGGTGGGGAAACATAGCGCAGCAGGGTAGTGGGGGTGGAGCAAAGATGATTAGCTGGGGGGGGGGGGGGGGGGGGGTACCAACCCGAAAAACTTTATGAAGGACAACACATATATCACTGTCAATGAATGAGAACTGCCAAATTCCTATTCTACTTCTCCACTGTGCTTTAGGCTGCTTCATTTCTTCTTTCTGCTGATGGGATAAGGCTAAAAGTAGTCCTCAGGGTCGTTTGGAGTTTCATGAGAAGCCAGTTTCTCAGGTGCACCGCAACCAAGTACCCAATACGCCACTCTCCATCTTAGATGACACTGGCAGCCCAGAACACAAGTTTGTGGTTCAAAGAAATAAACAACAGACTTATCTCACTTTGTTGTGCAAGGGCCCAACTGCCAGGTTGAGTGCTGCAAAGTCATCAGGCAACTGATCCATTCCAGATGGAGAAGAACCAAACTGCTTGCCAGTCAGAGGGTGCAGGCCTCCCATACTACTTGTCGGCCGTGGGACACCTCTCTAGCAATAAGCAGAAAATACAAGCTTTAAACAGTGTGCTGTGCATCTCTAAATTACTTAACATTCAACAGCCACAAAACACAGACATGGTATGAGAATGAGAACAATTAAAGGAATATAACTGGCCATGTACAAAAGAACTCTGAACATTACTGCTGATTTTGTCTGTTGCTGAGTTTCTGCAAAAGATGCCTTGTGGGTGAAAATCTTGGAAAGCAGGTATCAAGTCTGATCGGGGGGAACCACACTACGGTCTTTAAATCCCTGTTGCAGAAACAAGAAATATTTCTCAACAAGTTCTTGCTCTCATATTTCTCCATTTTGTGTCCTCTTTGATGTTTTCAATCAGTCTGGTTGGTTCTCTTGTCACCCGGCCGGCCCATTCAGCTATTTTTCCCTGTCGCTCATTTCTTTTGCATTTATGCTGTCTAGCAAGTTTTTCTAACTTCTGTCTTCTCACGACATACCCAAAGAATTTAAACTATCTTTCTTTATGATTTTAAATTTTTTTTTCTTTTTTGGTTCTGCAACTCTTTTATGAACTTCATTTATTTTTCCTGTGTGATCTATGACACCTTTTTTGAAAACCAAATCTCCGTGTATTGAAATAAAAGTCTGAATATGTTTACGGTAGAAGAGAAACAATGGTTTGACTTTTTCAGCCTTGTTACATTTCAGCTTTATACTGTATGTTACCCAGCATCAATCTGTTTTGTAATTTTCTACCTCCCTTCTCCACTAATGATGGCCTGTTTGGCTAAGCGGTCAAGCACGTAGTGTACTAATCGGGTGGTGCCAATTTCAAGTCCCAGCAGTGGGGGATTTTTTGCTGGTACCACTACACTAAAAAGGCCCTGGAATCCACCTAGCCTCTAAAAAGGGATACCAGAGAAACCTGGGACGGTAAATGCAGCCAGGCGTGATAGTGACCACATCAGACTTTCATGCGATGAAGTATTCTTGGAAATACAGGCCTAACACTGCATCTCCAATATACCTTAATGGCATGGAAATGGAGATTTTACCTTTTTTTTTTTTTAACCTTCTCCATTAACTAATCATCATTATTCTGGATAAGCCCATGTGCATTTAAATCTCCTCCTCAGTACATCCCTCACTGTACAGCAACTGATGAACTGGTTCTATGTTGCTTTACAGCTCCACTTGTGCATCACAGCATCCTATGTTCATCTTTCATCCCGGAGTTGCCACTGAAGCCATAATAAATGTGATATATCAAATTTTCAACTACCAATGACAAAAGAGCAACAGAATCACGCATGAACACACTTACAAAAGGAGGAAAATCCTGGATTCCCATTGCATTGAAAGTAGCACTGAAATATTGGTCTCCATTAGTCCCCATGGAGTCTCGAGATGAAACTGCAGGACAATGTTCACAATAAATAAAACTTTGACATGCATACTTCTTATGCACAGACAAATAAACCATGGAAAGTTGAGATGGCTCTCAAGAGTCAAAACTGATGCGATGACCAGCCAAACATGAGCTGGCTAGTCTTTCCCTAGCTGCACAAACATGCTTCTGTTCTGTCAAACGACTACTGTGACGCAGCAATCTGAGGCAACAAATGTTCCCCCATGCTATCTGAGCTTGCTGAGAAGCCTTCTGATACAAGCAGCAAAGAAAGCCACAGAAGCACAATCTTTACCCAGTTAGATGCCTTTATTTCAAGGCTGTCACTATGGCAAAAGCTGACAGGAACTTTAATAACAATAACTGGATAAGACAACCACGTCCAGACAAAGGTTCACCAAATCCAAATTTTAGAACATTATACACTAGAGTATGAATCAAAACAAAAGCATTATTTGTTATGAGTGGCATTTCTCTCAATGACATTTATCACACTTATCAATCACTTTTCACCAATGAAGGCACGTAAACTATAATGAAATGTCTTTCATATTTTATCACTATGATGTTTTGCTTCTTTAGCAGTATCCAGTCAAACATTTTCAAAGATTCTGCCAGGGCCAGCCTATTTTTGTATCCCAGGGCATGACCCTCTGTATAAAACTGTGATATACTTCTTCTTCTTCATATGCACACTGGCAATAATGCATGGTACCCTGATTTTTGCGATGCACCTTTTGGCTGGGTACCTCCGATTTCAGCACCTTTCCTTGCTAGAGCAGACTGTGGTCTTGCTCGGACTGCCATGAAGACAGTGGTGTAGGCTCCGATTTCAGCACCTTTCCTTGCTAGAGCAGACTGTGGTCTTGCTCGGACTGCCATGAAGACAGTGGTGTAGGCTGGCCTGGCCAAAACTTTGTTTTCCAGCCTCTGGTGGCTGTACTCAAGCCCCTTCTCCATGCCAGATCCAGCATGCAACGATGGCTGACTAGACAGCTTTGAGGCGGTTCCATAGAGACACTCCGACTTTGGGATGAGGACTCCGATGAATACCTCAATGGTATCCATTCCCTGCCACCTATAGTCTGCTGGCTCTGTTTTGTTTACATCGTTCTGACAGCCATTGTTGTAGTGACCCACAGGCTTGTCACGTCCTGGATTCATCAGTTTCACACCAGACTTTCCTCACCCCTGCCAGCGATCCCTTTTCCCATCTGTCCACCAACCTGACATTACATTTTACAAAAATAACAGTTACAATTAGTGTTGACTGCTACAAGTTTCTGAGCCACAGAAGTAGGTCAGAGTTTTTAAGCAAACAGATCTATGTTCCCTGTCTTAAAAAGGCTGTATTAAGATAAGTGTGTTCTTAACACAGTTGTTTCCAGGGAAGGGGAACTGTGATATACAATCTGTAATCAGAGACTGGCATCCCCGAACTCTGGGCATTCCCGCATGTGCTCCGCCTTCCATTCCAACACCCACTGAAGTGTACACCTGCTGATGGAGCTGTAATGGTTGTGGGTAACACGTACTAAACCACTTCTTTCAGAAAAACATCTACTTCCTCTCTTCTCCCTCAATCTGATCATCCTCCTGACATGATTGTTGTCATTCAACCCGATGTCGTTTTCCGTACACAACCTATCCAAGGAGGCTCTTTCAATCTCCTCCTTGTCCATTCTAGGGCTCCCTGAATTGATGCCGTGCCTGCCTGCTTGTCCACTTTCTCATTGCCTTTGACTCCCGCATGACCCGGGCAGTATATCCATGTCAAACTGGACAACCAAGCGCCCTGTAGAAGCTGGACCCACTCTCTATGGAAGAAATGTTTCTTGACTCTCTGCAACATGCTTTAGGAGTCTGTTGCAATGACCCCATTCAAGTCGCCCTGCTTCACCAACCAGGAAATTGCTTCCAATGCTGCCTGCACCCCCATTCTCATGCTTGAAGTGGTAGTTGCTTAGGCTCCTGACTTACTCATAATCGGTTTGTTGTTACAGTAGACAACATAGGCCCAACCACTTTTTAGGCCTCATGGCACTGACCCAACAGTGAAGATCACAGGGTCATGTGGTGTATAAAACTGTATCTAGCAGATTTTGACCTGATGGGGCCCAAAGTTATGTAAGGCTTGGAGCCGCCTTGTTTAAAAGTTATGCTAGAAGGTGAGCGAGGTCCTAAGCTATTTACAGCTTGGAGCCGCCTTGTTTAAAAGTTATGCTAGAAGGTGAGCGAGGTCCTAAGCTATTTACAGCTTGGAGCCGCCTTGTTAAAAAGTTATGCTAGAAGGTGAGCGAGGTCCTAAGCTATATACAGCTTGGAGCTGCCTTGTTAAAAAGTTATGCTAGAAGGTGAGCGAGGTCCTAAGCTATATACAGCTTGGAGCCTCCTTGTTAAAAAGTTATGCTAGAAGGTGAGCGAGGTCCTAAGCAATATACAGCTTGGAGCCGCCTTGTTAAAAAATTATGCTAGAAGGTGAGCGAGGTCCTAAGCAATATACAGCTTGGAGCCGCCTTGTTAAAAAATTATGCTAGAAGGTGAATGAGGTCCTAAGCAATATACAGCTTGGAGCCGCCTTGTTAAAAAATTATGCTAGATGATGGGTGAGGTCCTAAGCTATATAACACTTGGAGCTGCCTTGTTAAAAAATTACACTAGATGATGGGTGAGGTTCTAAGCTATATAACACTTGGAGCTGCCTTGTTAAAAAATTACACTAGATGATGGGTGAGGTCTTAAGCTGAAGCTGGGTATAGATTTTGCTTCAACCTGCCACTGTGCCCCTCTGAGGTCTGTACTCAGTGTGACTGATTACCTGGTCTGACGGCAGCATCAGACCTCAGTGTTTTATCTTTTATCATTAATGATCTCTTTATATTTAACACGTGAGAAGCCGGGTGAATTATTATAAGAAGATGGTGATGTCTATCAGGGCTGTGGTGTCAGTATTCCGAACCTTTGATTCTAATTCTTTTATTTTTCTACTAAATCCCGAATTCAACTATAACTCCTTCATAAATGGTACACTTCCACTGACTCCAAACTCCACAGTCTTGGTGTTTCTTCTATATATGTTCGTAATTCATGAATTTATGTATTTGCACTGCATTATGAAACTGTTTGTATACTGAGGTGATATCGGATTCAAGTCTCAGCAGTAGGATTTTTTTCTGGTACACACCAAAAAGGCCCCTGGGGTCCACCTAGCCTCTAAAACAGAGAACCAGGGAAATCTGGGAAGGTAAATGTGGCCAGGCGTGATATGACCACATCATATTTTCATATGCCGACTGTCTTGGAAATACGGGCCTAACACCGTATCTCCCTTTACCATACCTGTTAAATGTGAATAAAGCAACTAATTTAACAAAAGATATTACATTCTTTTTTTTTATTACACTTCTTCTAACTGATAAAACCAATCTTTTAAACAAATCTGGCCTTCTTTTCAAAGTCTGGTCACTGTGATTATTTGAAAACTGTATACTCAAACATACTTTCCTGAGCTTGTCCTCCTACTTGGCCATTTTTGAATGTGCTACTGGAGTTGTTGCTCTGTTGCTGCATTGTACTATATCACTGAATGTTACCTTTTTGAAGGGGCTACTTCATGCTAGTACCATCAAACGTGTAACGTCCAGAACCTAGTCAATTTTATATTGGTGTGTGGTGCTTGATCAAGCTCGACGAGTCAACTAAACAGTCACAATATAAGAAAATAATTTTACTTCAACTCCGCACAAAGTGCCAGATAATTTATCTACCATCCGTGGTGTATTCATGCTATCGACCTCATATTCATCAGCAAATGTAACTGACCAGACAGCTGTGGCTGAGAATTCGTGTGTGCTGATGTCAGTTATCTATCCATGCAACTGCAAATTCTAAACGGTGTTAAGTCTCTGCTTGTCTCAAGATCGTCGATGTTTGCTGATTCATGCAAGAAGCCTAACTCTTGTAAATGCTTCGATTAAAAAAATAAAAGCCAAGAATGAAATAAAAACTAGAGATATGAACTGCAGACACCATCTCTGTTTTGAACATTTCCCTTCTGCTAGCATCGTAATGGCCACTGCGCATGTCTAAAACCAAGGGATGATGGGAAGTGTCCGGACACTTCTCACTTTGCAGACACTAACATGTTGTTCAAAACTCTAATCGTTTATATCCTGCAGAAACACTAATGGCTGCTAAATGATACACAGTTTTGGGATTACATTACATCAGTACAGTACACAAATAAATAAATTTTTAAAAATTCACATATAAAAGAGAATCCAGCCGTGGCTAGAATGTTTGTTACACAGTATTGTTTACATCACGTGACTTACTGTGACCCACTTGTTGCAGGCTGGTCCAAAATCCGGAGGAGACATATATGATACTCTTAACGCTTTTTCTGTCTTTATAGGGTGTGTCGGTAATACTGTGTTACTTATGAGGAGATGAAGACCAAGAGTAGTCACAGGCTGGCTTACTATTGTACGGCAGTAAATGGCAATACTTGTGACTCCCATCCCCCCTTACTCCTACTGATAAGGCAAATTTCATCTACTCCCCCCCCCCCCAACTCTTATTAATATTGCCAGTAAATTTATTTACCTTTAACAATGGAAATATTTGTCATGACTTCAGTTTATCATGAATTCATTTATAAATTAGACTATAATGTTCTCTTTCTGATTTTGTGAATATGAAATCAGGGAAATTTTCTTTTATTAAACGCAGGATATTTACTTGAAACAAAAGAAGGGCAAATAACGTGAAGATATGTTTGCTAAAAACTAAAATATATATAAATTATTGCTTGTGTTTAAAAGCTCTATGTTCTACATGTGATGAGCATTATGATAATGTACGTATTATATCTACATTCATTTCTTTTAATCGTTCCTCATTTTTCTCATTTAATAAATTTAGTTTATCTTATGATTTTTTTTCAGTATATGCTATTTAAAATTACTGGTTGGACATGATAAAGCTTACATAACACAATTGGTTCTAAAATTAATGCTTATTATTAGTTTTATGGATGTGAAGCATGGTCTATGAATAAGAGAGTACAGCGAGAAATGGAGGTCATGGAAATGTGGTTCATAAGAGGGATGTTGAAGGTACCATGGATAGCCAAGAAAACCAATGAAGAAGTCTTAAGAAAGGCTGGAGTTAAAAAGCAAATTACAGCAAAGACCAGAGGCAAACAAGCGAGATTTATGGGTCATTTCCTGAGAAGAGGAAAATTAGAACACATTGTGGCAACTGGAAAAACTGAGGGAAGAAGAGACAGAGGAAGACAGAGAGAGAAGTTACTGGATGGACTGTCAGTGTGGCTAGGAAGAAAGTCACCAGCGGATCTCATAATCAAGTCTAAAGACAGGGAAGTGTGGAGAGAGATGATCGCCTACGTCATGCAGCATGGCACTTAGATTAGTTTGAGAATTGGGTGGTGCAGCAAGGTATGCTACCACATGGGGAAGCAACATTTCTTGTTTGTAACCCTTCGAACAGATGAGAGAAAGAATGAAAATGTGTGGTTTTTAAAACTTAAATTATGCACAAAACATTACCACTTCTATGTTTGAACACTAAACAAAATAGATGATAAATGTGAAGTTTTCTGTAACTCAATTCAGAGAAATTATTTTTCATGATAAAAAGTGTAGAAATAATTTTCTTCACTCCAATGTAGGTTAACAATTTAGGGTAAAGAAGTGATAAAGGTGATAGACTTTACAAGCAACTGCAACAAATGTTTGAAAGTTGCTTGCTTCTACAGAATCTTGTCATTTAAATGTCTAATATCTGAGGAGGCACGATTTCACATGATAGCTTCAACGTGAAAATATTTCACATTCTTGGGGTTTGAATATCTGGAGTAAATTATTAAATTTACACAGATGTGATCATGATGATGATATTTAAAATTATTAATTGTCACAAACACTGGCGAAAAATGAAGATTTCCAGTGTCTTTGCGGGTGTAGTTCATGGTATTGGAGAATCTGGAAAACATTGTTTTATCCCAAACTGTTAATCCAAAGATAATATTTGTTGGAATCATCTTTTATAAAGTGTTTTTTCCTTTTTTTTTTTTCATTTCAGTGGGCCAATATGAATAAATTATCTTCTAACACATGGTAATGTTTAATGCAGTCTTTTGCAGCAATATTTCGCAAATCTTAGTTAATGTACTATTAACAGCACTTAAGTATCCAAGACACGTTATCAATATTTTAATAATTGCGCATCTTAAAAAAATGAGCATTTCAAACATATGCACAATTCTTTCTTTAAAAAAATAGTGGTAATGTGCTCCCAGCTATGATACACTCCCCACCCAAAGCTGAATGCGGTCACAAGTACCAGGAATGGTAAAGCTACAACAGGACAGACTGTGAGCTAGTGCCTAGGCACTAGAAGCCGCTCCAGTCACTTGGTGATGTTTTATTGTGCATATAGTGATCCACCATCACCTACCTTACCACCCCAGCACGTAAGTCTTACGTGATCCAGAGCTTTCCATGTCAACCAGGCTGTAGCTGACTCTGCGAGGACCATGACTCATCTTGAGTCTTAACACAGTAGCTTATAGGCCAGTAACCAACCAGGTTTCCTCAAGAAGGCTGAGCACATATTCTGTATAATGATTTGCTTATATATAGCATTTCTTGTTTGTGTTTTGTGCTCGTGGTGGAAATACATTGAATATTTCAACTGCCAAAGAATGTTCAGAATCACAAAATTTGTTTCAAAGTTATTAGCATAAAATGATAGTTCTTATACAAATGAATTAGCAATAATTGTAAGTATAAACAAATTATTATACAAAGTTTGATGCAATATATATCAGAACTCTTCAAATGGGTTTCATAACTATGAGAAAAGGAGTAATTACTCTTATAATTTTTGTGAGCTCTATTAAGTTTTGTGTTCATGAGAATATGTCAAAATTTTTGTTAGCTGTTTACATGTGCGTCTTTATTACTTTAGGATGGTGTATTAGTCTAATTTTTTTTAAACACTCCCATATTTCTGTCCAATATAGTATATGACAGCTAAAAATAAGAGATAAAAACAGAAAGGATAAAATTCAGGCTGAAATTATGACACCTAGATTTTTTTTTCCAGTATTTACATGTTATCAATATCAATAGCAAAACTGAACACACTTTATCAGCCCTAACCTATATTTTCAGTCTCTTATGTGAAATGCTGCCATTAACAATAAATGAGAACAAAGCAGAAGCTATGAAATACAAAAAAACTAAATAACCAATTGTTCTTTAATAGACTGCCCCATGTTATACTGAGTTTCATTTGGAGCATAGTAAATGTATGCGCACTATTAAAACTTCCCGAACATTGTACTAACTTCAAAATCATTCCAATGAAAAACTGGAGGAAAATCTTTTATCTACCACAATGAAGTTTATACTTTCTCATTTCAGTGTCTGGCACAATATCCCAATCACCAACTGACGGACTCTAATTTTGTGATGAAGAGTGGCACCTGGTTTTATATATGTATAACATAGTATGCTCCCTTCAATCCATCAAAAATGACTGGAAAGAATCGATGTTTTTTTTTAAGTATGTAAGCTTCATTGAATTAGAAGATTTTCTTCATTAGAGATTTCATTATTTTTATTATTATTATTTTGTACACTCTCTCTTCTTTTAGTAAATGTCCTGAAATGTATGGCACATGTATATATGAAGGCATATGCATGGACATGCTTGCATCAGAGTTGATGAACTATAACCGTCCAAGACCCTGTCCCACCTCTCCTTTGATATCTCCAGTAAGAGGCCCTGCATTTTAGCTCTGATTAGTAACCCTCTCCCCATTAGACATGATGCTGTGCTCCAACATCTTCACCCCGTCGGCTGAAAAGAACATCCGTTTGCAGTTTTAGTGAGACTGTACAAGAAGATGTATGTGTGTATGTATGCTTATATGTACGTTTGTATATTTATACATAACCATGGCTCATTATCACCACTTGCAGACAGACCTTCATCCTGATATGTATCATTGTTTGATGATAACAGACCTTCGTACTGATGCTTTACTTGATGATAGTTGTCCTTCAACTTACTTATCACTACTTGATGATAGTTGTCCTTAAACTTACTTATCACTACTTGATGATAGTTGTCCTTAAACTTACTTATCACTACTTGATGATAACAGACTTTCATCCCAATATTTATCACTACTTGATGATAAAAGACCATTAGCCTGATACTTATTACTACTTGATGATAACACATCTTTATCCTGATACTTATCACTACTTGATGATGACAGGTCTTTATACCAATACTTATCACTATCTGATGATACCAGCCTATGCTGAATCTGCTGCTCAGCCCCTTACTATCTATGAACTGAACCAATCACATATTCTTATGGATACATTTTTCAACCTTCTGTTTGCTTTACTAAGAGCCATGGAGATTAGTCCAAAGGGTCAGCAGCATTTTGTCTCTAATAGGAAAAGTCTGGAGGGTGTGGGGAGAGAAGACAGAAAACTACTTCCTGCCACCCCTAAACAACCTAGGTCTCCACTCCTCACTTTATATATGGATATTCTGTCTGTTGAGAATGCAGTTCTATACATGTTATGGCACTGTGCATGTCTTTGCTCTGCAATATACTTAATTACAGCTCCTGGTTTAGGCTTGGTAAAACAATTGCTATATCTAAGCTTCTTACAATAGTAACTGATCCTGATCTATATAATTATATATAAGGAACTGTTTCTAAATTTCTTATAACTATAGTTACAGCTGCCCATGGCTGTGGGTGGTAAATTCTCTCTTAGAGAGCTCGAACTTGAGCAATAAAAAGAATGGCCACACTCTGTTGCCGGCCTAGAGATGGGCCTCCTTGCACTCAGGACACTCCCATATGTGCTTGACCTTTAACCTCAGTGCTGTTCATAGTATCATCTCATAGAGAGAAACAGCTGCACAACTCTTTTATCATTAGATAAGAACCAGGCTTCAAGTGTTTGCACCCATTAAACTTGCAATGTTTAAGAATGGGGGGGGGGGTGGTCATGACTCCTGGAGTTATGTTAGTTGTCCAGGCTTGTAGCCTGAGTTATGACTTTGAAGCTTTGTTAGTGCAGACAGAATAATCACAATCAGTTTCACAGTCATAACAAAAGCTTTAATGCTCTAATCCTTAGCTCTTTTCTATCCTTCATCATAAAATTTTTAGAAAATGAAATTCTGTGTCTTCTGTAAACAATTCTTTTCAGATATAAGTTTTTACATAAATTTTATACATTTTTAAAAAAAAAGAAATTTATGTTTATTATATATTCATGTATAATATTATTTTGTACGAATTCCACACAGCAATCACAATACAAATTTTTCCCTTTTGCCTGGCACTATACCTTCTACTATCAACCTCTCCAAGCTATTGTGTCTCTTGATGTGGCCGAAGTACCTCAACGAGCCAGTTTTCTGCGACAGCTAATCCCACCAATATCTCTTTATTTGATTTTTGTTCTATCCATGATATTCTAAGTACCCTTCTGTAACATTTCATTTCAAATGCTGCTATTCTGTTTTCAACTGATTTATTAAATGTCCATGTATCACATCCATATGTTGCCACTGAGAATATATAAGCCCTTAGTAAATGTAACTTTGTTTTCTTGTTGGTACCTTGCCACATACTCCTCATTTGTGCTAGTTTCTGTGATGCAGCTGTGGATTTCACAGTTTCTTGGAGGGGTGAAGACGCTGTCTGATGAGGCAATCAGCAACCCATAGTTGATATGCCAGCATCAGGGTTAGTGACCCATGGCTGACCAAGACCCTGTCCCACCTCTCCATGGTACCCCCAGTAACAGGACTAGCCTGGCTAACGGGGCAGGGATTGCCATGGTCCTCATGGTGGTGGAGTCTGCTAAAGAAGCATTGCACACCCCCTGCTTTTTAGCTGTACTCCGGGACTGAAAAAGTAGCCATCACAACCCGCTCCCATGCCGATACGATGCTGTGCCTCAACATCTCTACATAATCGACTGCAAAGAACAACAGCTCGCAGTTACAGGGAGTTTGTACAAGTGATGTAATTGCAATTCTCCACTGTTTAAAATGTTTAAAAACTTACGGTTAAAAAAACAAATATTCAATACTGCAGCATGGAAAACAAAATCAGTTTCAAATTTAAAGCCAACATCTGTATACATAATGAATGCAGTTCCTGGAATGCACAAGAAAACTGAATACATGAATTATGGGAAAACTAACTGGAAAGAATATAAACTAATTCTTGGGACGTAAGATCATAAATTATCTCTTGTCAGAGTTGTTTTCAGACGACGTCGTCCGAGATTATTTAGGTCCTACAAATATAACTGGATCAGAATTTAAAAAAAAAAACAAAAACAAAGTATACAGAAGCTCCATGACTTAAATAAGGTTATGATGAACCCAGTGTAAATTGAAGCAGCCTTTGTTGAATATGAATATATGTAAATAAATAAACAACTACTATCATGAAATAAATAATTTAACTAATAATTACTATATAGATATTATGCTTAGTTTGATTGGTTTATATAAAATTACTTAAATCACATTATCCCAATGGTTCTATTCAGAATGACTTTGCAAAATACTTTTGACACAACTGATACTAAGGTTACTCCTCTCCAATTACTGCAGTCGCTAAGATTGCCTTTTTTGAAAATAAGACATATCATTAACTCAGGAGCAGACTAAAGTTAAAAGTCAGATGGTTACTGAATCTGCAATACTATAAAAACCTATAAAATACTATAAGCTGAACCATGGTATGGCAGCAGTATGTATACGACACATGTATGTGTATGTCTTTTTTTTTTAACTCTTGTTTCCATGCCATTAAGGCATATTGGGGAATACGGTGATAGGCCCATATTTTCCATGACCTCTGGCACGTGAAACTGTGATGTGGTCAGTATCACGCCTGGGCCGCTTTACCTTCCCAGATTTCTCTGGTGCCAATTTTTAGAGGCCGGGTGAACCCCGAGGCCCTTTTTCAGTGTGTACCAGAAAAAAATCCCACTGCTGGGACTGAACCCAGTACCACCTGATGAGTAAACTGAGCACCTACCAAGCCTGCCATGTGTATGTCTAAGGACACCATAAACTACTTATGTACCCTCCGGCAAACTCTTTACAAAGTTATAATGTTCACAAATGAAGTAATAAAGAAAAAAAAAACCAATGATATTCTTTTTTTTTCTTAATCTTCTATTATCTTTTTTTTTAGTAATTTACATGTCTAAGTTTGATGTGTTCACTCGATATACATTCTGATCAAGTCCTTTCTTCACAGACCTGACTATGAATATCCTATTTCCTCTTCACTCACTGACAGCTGTAAGTCTGGTGTTCCTCACCAAACAGGGAGGACATCTGCAGTCCACAATGGCTGCTTTCTTTCTGATCTGCATCACACACACACACACACATACACAACCTGGTAATGGATACTGGATGTGGAGATGAACAAAGTGAATTGTCATTTACTTGCAATTAAGAATCTGCTTTACTAACATTGCATAGCTGACCAAGACACCACCTCATTTCCTGGATGTGTGCCCCTGGAATGGCTTGGAAATGAGATAAGAGTCAATATGGCTCCAACATGACAAAGCTATACTGACAAGCCTGGAATGGTAGTTGCTGGATGGACATTGTCCCATTAAGTGCACACACTCAAAAACAAAAACAAAAACCAAAAAAAAACATCATGACATCTTTACTTGCTCAAAATGTTGTCCAATGCAAATTCCATGAGCACAGTTAATATGCATAAGTGTAAAAAAAAAATAAATAAACAAATCATATGAATAAGAAAAACAAAATATGACAAATCATATGAATAAGAAAAACAAAATATGGCAAATCATATGAATAAGAAAAACAACATTTGACAACTCATATGAATAAGAAAAGCAAAATTTGACAAATCATATGTATAAGAAAAGCAAAATTTGACAAATCATATGCATAAGAAAAGCAAAATTTGACAAATCATATGCATAAGAAAAGCAAAATTTGACAAATCATATGCATAAGAAAAGCAAAATATGACACTCCATTCAGGTAAGTAAATTTATGAACAGTTAAAAATAATTTTGTTTACCAAATGCCAGAAGAAAAAAAAAGGATGCCTTATCTATCAAGCTAAAATACCAAGCAAAGAATGTAAGATGAGAGGCATGTACATAAACAGCTTCAAACAATCAACTAGTATCCAGTCAAGCTTGAAGCTCTGAAAAGCTCTGAAGTAACATGAACATATTAGTAAATGACAGTCAGACCTTCAAATAAAAAAACACATAAAACAATTTTAATGATACTAGTCTGAAGCAGTCTGTGAACAAGAAAATAACACATTCATGTTTTGAAATAATACTAGGCAAAACCAAAGCCTAAAAATGAGAATGTTCAAAGGGAAATGCACAAAAAAAAAAAACCATGACTGTACGGAAACAAAGTTTATTTTAAAACAATGCATGTAACACTATGCTCATGATAAACCTGTAAGGCCACAATCAAATCAGTTTAAATGGTTTTAGAAGTTTAAATTTTACTTTATTTTACGTATAAAAAATAATATAAATTACCTTAATACTAATAATACTCTAAAATAAATCATACATAAAAATATAATCTTTTGTGGTAAAATAGCTGGAAAAAATGTATACTTTACTGATATTATACTTGGAGAAAAGAATGCATGTCTCTCTCTACTAATATAAATATTCAGAGGAAAGAAATGGATGTCCTGCTCCTAGTATACTCACAGAAAAGAATGGGATGTTCTGTTACTAGTATACTCACAGAAAAGAATGGGATGTTCTGCTACTAGTATACTCACAGAAAAGAATGGGATGTTCTGTTATTAGTATACTCACAGAAAAGAATGGGATGTCCTGCTCCTAGTATACTCACAGAAAAGAATGGGATGTTCTGCTATTAGTATAATCACAGAAAAGAATGGGATGTTCTGCTATTAGTATACTCACAGAAAAGAATGGGATGTCCCGCTCCTAGTATACTCACAGAAAAGAATGGGATGTCCTGCTCCTAGTATACTCACAGAAAAGAATGAGATGTTCTGCTATTAGTATACTCACAGAAAAGAATGGGATGTTCTGTTACTAGTATACTCACAGAAAAGAATGGGATGTTCTGTTACTAGTATACTCACAGAAAAGAATGGGATGTTCTGTTACTAGTATACTCACAGAAAAGAATGGGATGTCCTGCTCCTAGTATACTCACAGAAAAGAATGGGATGTTCTGTTACTAGTATACTCACAGAAAAGAATGGGATGTTCTGCTACTAGTATACTCACAGAAAAGAATGGGATGTTCTGTTATTAGTATACTCACAGAAAAGAATGGGATGTCCTGCTCCTAGTATACTCACAGAAAAGAATGGGATGTTCTGCTATTAGTATACTCACAGAAAAGAATGGGATGTTCTGTTACTAGTATATTCACAGAAAAGAATGGGATGTTCTGTTACTAGTATACTCACAGAAAAGAATGGGATGTTCTGCTATTAGTATAATCACAGAAAAGAATGGGATGTTCTGCTATTAGTATACTCACAGAAAAGAATGGGATGTCCTGCTCCTAGTATACTCACAGAAAAGAATGAGATGTTCTGCTATTAGTATACTCACAGAAAAGAATGGGATGTTCTGTTACTAGTATACTCACAGAAAAGAATGGGATGTTCTGTTACTAGTATACTCACAGAAAAGAATGGGATGTTCTGTTACTAGTATACTCACAGAAAAGAATGGGATGTCCTGCTCTAGTATACTCACAGAAAAGAATGGGATGTTCTGTTACTAGTATACTCACAGAAAAGAATGGGATGTTCTGCTACTAGTATACTCACAGAAAAGAATGGGATGTTCTGTTATTAGTATACTCACAGAAAAGAATGGGATGTCCTGCTCCTAGTATACTCACAGAAAAGAATGGGATGTTCTGCTATTAGTATACTCACAGAAAAGAATGGGATGTTCTGTTACTAGTATATTCACAGAAAAGAATGGGATGTTCTGTTACTAGTATACTCACAGAAAAGAATGGGATGTTCTGCTATTAGTATAATCACAGAAAAGAATGGGATGTTCTGCTATTAGTATACTCACAGAAAAGAATGGGATGCTCTGCTCCTAGTATACTCACAGAAAAGAATGGGATGTTCTGCTATTAGTATAATCACAGAAAAGAATGGGATGTTCTGCTATTAGTATACTCACAGAAAAGAATGGGATGTTCTGCTATTAGTATACTCACAGAAAAGAATGGGATGTCCTGCTCCTAGCATACTCACAGAAAAGAATGGGATGTCCCGCTCCTAGTATACTCACAGAAAAGAATGGGATGTTCTGTTATTAGTATACTCACAGAAAAGAATGGGATGTTCTGCTATTAGTACACTCACAGAAAAGAATGGGATGTTCTGCTATTAGTATAATCACAGAAAAGTATGGGATGTTCTGCTATTAGTACACTCACAGAAAAGAACAGGATGTTCTGCTATTAGTATACTCACAGAAAAGAACAGATATCTTGTTACTAGTATAAATACTCACAAAGGCAAGAATTGATGTCCTCCTCCTGATATAAATACTTGGAGGAAAGATGTCCCTCTGTTGATATAAATACCCAAAGGCAAGAATGGATGTCCTCCTCCTGATATAAATACTTGAAGGAAAGAACAGATGTCCCTCTGTTGATATAAATACTCACAAAGGCAAGAATGGATGTCCTCCTTCTGATATAAATACTTGAAGGAAAGAATAGATGTCCCTCTACTGACATATATACTCAGGTATACTAGTGATATAAATGCTCAAAGACAAGCATGGATGTCTTGCTACCAATATAAATACTCATAGAAGAGAATGAATGTCATCTTTCATTCCTTTCATTCATTCCTTTGCATGTCCCTTGCGGAACTTTGCCTCCCAAACAGCACTCCTGTAGGCCTCTCGGTTGTGAGCAAGATGGCCTGCTGCTGCTGCATCCATTTCCAGATCATCAACGATGTCTTGCAGCCATCTTCGTTTCGGTCTTCCTCTTTTTCTTTTTCCCATTATGTATCCTTCCAATACGGTCTTCTCTAAATTATCATGACGTTTAATGTGTCCAAAATATTTAAGTTTTCTCTCTTTAATCCTCTTTACTAGCCAGCCTTCTTCAATATTAAGCTCTTGTAGTATAGATATATTTGTTCTTTTTTGTGTCCACGATATTTGGAGAACTCTTCTATAGCATTTACATTCAAAGGCATTTATGTGCTTCTCAGCTGTTTTGTTAAGTGTCCAGGTCTCACAGGCATATGTTGCGATGGGAAAGATGCATGCCCTTAAAAATCTTATTTTTGTGGTTCTGTCTGCTCCTCTCCACAGATTCTTTATTTCATGTTAATACTCAGAGAAATGAATGCCTGACCCCCTACTGGTATAACTCATGAAATGTAATCTTTTGATGATAAAATATCTACACAAATATCCCAACTGTGATAATTATCTTTAGAAGAAAAACACTGTTGACAAAACACCTGGTGAAATAAGATGAAAGCCAAATTTGGTAATCCTTATCAAATAAAAGTTTAACTGGTCAAACAAAGGAAAACAAATGCATAGTGTTATAATATCAAGTGACAAGAAAGACTAACCATCACACTACTCGGAGAAAACATGGCAACCCCTACAAATTTATTTATTTTGTCAAAAGAAAAATAATAAAATTATATCAAGAGAAAACAAAGAAAATGAAAACAAGAGAAAACAAAGACTCCCTTGGTCTGCTTACTGTGCACAGGAAATAAAGAAAGAATACATTGTATTACATAGTCTGAGAACCTTGATAAAACACTGTAACTTCTGCAAGGCACACTTAAAAGAGGGCTGATAATATTTTTCTTATGTATGGTTGTCTGGGTTGACAGACTGTCTGAATAATATATCCGCTTACAAAAAAAAATGGAGCAGCAGTGAAATGCTCTTTTCTTTTGCTTACACTGAAAAAAATGTCACCAACAATCACAAGAGCAACAGCTGTGTTTACAAATGTTGAAACAATTTTGGAAATCTGTACTGCCATTGAAGCAACTGATTACTCAATTCTCATGACATGTTTAATTCATTAAAGTTCTCTAAGTAGTTATTAATACTATATGGAATACAGAAGTTTACCACTAACTTTTATGCCTTTGTTCAGAAAAATTCACAACAACTTAAATACAACTTAATCTATAAACTCTGAAAATATCTTCACCTAATTTAACTCTTCCCGTGCCACTGATCGAATTTTCGATCCGTCCGGTTTCCCCGATGGGTGCCAATGGTTGGAATTTCGATCATGGTTTGTTTCAATAAAAGAACTGGTGTAACATTTAGATTGTACATATTTCGTCCACGTTTCCAGTGACACTTTTCAAAATGGTGAAAGAGTCCTTAGATACGAGCGATGCCAAGCGAGAAAAAGGAAGAGAAACATCGAACATTTTCAATTTTTGATGATGTATATAGGGGTATGGACATGGCATGTGACCACCTCACTGCTCTTGAATGTATCCCAAGTAGATCTAGACATATTTAGATGACTGGAGAAGTAGTTAGGAGGTTATTTCAGACATTAATTTAGCGAGAATGCAACACAGAATCACAATACGAGATCGACAAGTAGATCTACACATCTCAGATGGTAAGTAGTGCAGATCTAGACCTAGCCGATGGTGAGCTGGGCACAATCATTGTCTAAAAACATCACATTACTTCTTTTTTCCTAAAAAACTCTGCATTTATGAAATTTTCAAACATTTAGTTATACTTTGAAACATAATAAGTACATGGAAGTACATGTAAATACTGTTTTCCATTCTATTTTACAACTATTCTCCCTAACATATCAAGACCTGCGCTTTTACTCTGGCAAGTAACTGAACGTCTGCTTTTCTTCCTGTGGCACGGGAAGAGTTAATACTGAAATAACACTTAGATAATTTTTTTTTTCATACAGAGTTTACTTTGGCTACAAAATACAGTTTTTCAATTCAATAAATCTTTAAACAGACATTTTAAAAGTCTTGCATAAAAAAAAAATTATAAAATTGCACATAAAATTTTAAGATAAAATCTCAAATTCAAATTCATTATGAAATAAATAAGTTATAAAAAATTTATGTTTGTTTCAAAAAATTTGCAAAAATTTGAACAAGCTGACAAATCTTTAAATACAGAAATGACTGCAGTAAAATTGGTGATACAACAGAAATTTTCAAAGTGTTTGGTATGCGTTTGGCAAAGGTAGGAAGATCTGATAGAAGAAAGGAAACAGAACAAAAATGGATTAACAGGCAGCAAAAACAACCAATATTTCAGCAAACAACTAGTGCAGGAACAAGATAAGGAATAAAACATTAATAAAAAAGTCAGATCTCTTTCCAGATAAGTGATTTTTTTTCTCCCTCTTTCTTTTGGTTGTCCATGACAAATGCACATGTCAAAACACTGACTGCATTTTTTGCCTTATATAACACTTCATTCCCGGTTTGTTTTTTTGTTTGATCTTCCCATATAAGACTGCTTCAACTATCACTAACTACTAAAAAAAAAATATTTCCGAATATACTTTTATCACTCAATTTCATTGACATATTTTTGTATCAAAACTCCACCAAAGCAGCATTACCTCTAAAATATTTTAGCAACAGTGAGGAAGTAAATAGAGGTGTATGATTCAGTTTTACAAAAAAGATGAGCATGAAGTACCATATCGCAATTCAACATTTTGGCAAAAGCCTTTTTTCAAGGATCTCCTACACAAACAACACGCCAGATGAAAATATGAAAAAAAAATGTTGTATCTGGGTGCATTTTGTGCCTATCTTTCTCACAAGGAGGTTTACCAAAAAAAATCTTAAGAGTTTAATTTTTCTTTCTTTTTTATCTGTTGTGTTGTTTTTGTACGTGACCCTTGATAAGGGCTTTTGCTGAAATACTGGACTGCTGCATGGTCTTCATTTCTACGTGCACTTTCTGCCATTCCTCCTTCTGCCCACTTTCCTCACTCTTTCTAACTTTTCATAAAACTGAACCATACACACCTCCATCTACTCCATTACTAGAACCAGTTTTACTGCAGTCATCATTTCTCTTATCTTGAGCATCAATGACGAGGATTACAAATATCAGCATGATACCATGGACTTCAGTATACACAGACTATTTTAGGTACAAGTTTCTTTGGTACAATAGTTTTGGCTCATTTTTTCTTTAAGATTTTTTAGCAATTCTGGCAGATCTCCCTTAATGGCGGCTGTTATAACATCAATAAGGCAGCTCCCTCTTATAAGTGGGCAGTGCTTGGATAAACGTAAAAATGACTCACGTGGGTGTATAGAAAAAAACTTAATGTAAGTTTTGGCATCAGGTAGGTCATGTCTGATATCTGTTTCTTTCATCAGCTCCTTAAATACACTGTACTTCACCGGATTTTGAACAATATCATTCCATATTAAGTCATTGTCAGAGAAGAAACCTTTATTCTGATAAAACACCTGTAGAAAGCTATCTACTGTCAGAGCATGCAGGCGGACTCTGAATGCATGCCTGCGCACGTAGACTATCTTGTCTTCTATCCAGTTTTCTACAATACGGCGAATGTCTTGCATCAATGTCTGCTCTTCCTCTAGAAAAAGTTTGGCTAACGAGTGATTCAAGTTGGCTTTGGACCAGAAAGACCCAATATAAACTCTGGGAGGTTCCACGGAGTGGACAAGGGGTGCAAGGTTCCAGAATAATGCACCATAGACTCTCATGAGCTCCTGCTGGTGAACTGTGTCAGCCTTGTTGAGAAGAAGCTTCAGTTTTGCTTCATGACCTTTGAGCTAGGGAGAAGAAGAAGAAGAAACAGAGTTTTTTACTTACTGTAAACTAGCAGGAGTGAACATTTCTCAAATACATACATTTGAAAGAAGACCTCTCAAACTTGAGCTTGCTAGTGTTCATCTGCTAAGAACTATGTATGTATGGAACCAGTTTTAATGTGAATACCTATTCACCATAAACACTGAGTTTAGAGTTCAGTTCCACTGTGTTGTGGATTCTGATGTCTCTTTCTATGTGGGTATATCTATGTTTTCAGGGGCACTCTTGTATTTCAATGGGACTTTCATTGCATGCTCTTCACATGAAATCTTGTGTATTTCTGTCCACGTTAGAGGTTTGGAACCTAGTCACAGTCATCTTGCATTGTGTTATATTATCCTCAATCAGGATGAAGTCTGGTTTAACAATTTCTCTGTAAATCTAATCAACTTCATAGCTGAAGCTGTGTTGAAAGTCCTGTAACAAATGCAGCGCTGAAAGAGAGTTATAGCAGATCTCACTACTTCCAAGCGTAGACCAACAACAGCTTCTCAGCATGCACCACCATGATTTAACAAGCTGATCCCTACCCAAATGGCCTAGGCTATAGCATCCACCACTTAGAAGGATAACAGGGTCTTGTTCAGTTCTGGTTCACTGATCCCAATAACTCGAACATCTTGTGATACATCATAGTTCCTTGCAAACTTCGCTGGAGTGAAGATGCTCTCCAGTTTGGTAGTCTTTGACCCATAGCTGACATGCCTGTGTCTGGGTTGATAAACCATAGCTGGCCAAGACCCTGTTCTGCCTCTCTGCTGGTACCTCCAGAAACAGCCCTGGCCTGCCTAACAGGGCAGGGATTGCTATAGTCCCCACCGGCAGTGGATTCTGATTAAAAAAAAAAAAACACTGAACCCCCTACACACCCACCCCACCAGCTTCTTAGCTCTACTCCCCATTCAACATGATGCTGTTCTTCAGTACTGCCACAGCATCATACAAAGAACATCTGCTGACAGTTCCTGGCAGACAGAACAAGAAGCAACCTTAGATAAAGAGTCTTAGACAAAGAACATCTGCTGACAGTTCCTGGCAGACAGAACAAGAAGCAACCTTAGATAAAGAGTCTTCGACAAAGAACATCTGCTGACAGTTCCTGGCAGACAGAACAAGAAGCAACCTTAGATAAAGAGTCTTCGACAAAGAAGTGGAATCTGCCACTTGCACAAACTGATACTAACCTGATTAAACACAATTTCTAGCTCTGAGCCCACATCCAGTTTGGAAGGATCAAACACCAGAAATATCAAACTTGCTCTCTGTAAAAACCACTGGATCACCTCAGAAAAAGGATAGCCCCTTTCTTGCTGCTTCTTATTCTCAATGATGCCTGGAGTGTCCACTAAAGTGACCAGGTCCAGGAGAGGGGACTTCATCTCTATACCCTGGAGCCTCTGAATAAATGCCTGGATATGACAATTAAGTACTTTTTCAGTTCTTGGCAGAAAATAAAATCACTGCATGCATAAGAGTGTTGATATTAGATGCATATCACTAATAAACGCAGTTTATAAATTTAAAATCAATCTTCTTCTTCTTCATCGTTCATCCTCAAAAGTGCAGTGGTTGTGTTGTGTCGTAGCTATGTGTCTATTGGCCCAACACATCCAACTATAGCTCAACACGTTTTTAGGACCTGGTTTGCCTTCCCACTGCAATCCCTATTCACAGATTGCTGTCTGTTTCCAGGAGGCACTGCTGAGAGGTAGAGTAGGGTCTTGGCTGGCTATAGCTCATCAACCCTGATGCAAGCAGTCACTATGGGTTGCTGACTGCTATCTCATTCAGCTTTGGTGTGCCTCTGCCCCCTAAAATCAGACAATAATCTACATAAATTGCATGATTTACTGTATTTAAATCAGTGAACTTTTACACTGATCTTCTAACAAATGATTTTTGGTTCTTTTTTAGCATTCAGTTTTTTTCCTTGTCTGTGAAGCAGACCTTTGTCAAAATGTTGTTTTCAATCGCTGATGTTAAGAAAAAAAAATATTTCCCTTTTCTTTTTACTAGTTTATCTTCACATCTTTTTGTAACATTGAACCACTCTTTTCTGCTTTGTTTCATTTCAGATGTACTATCTATATCACAGAAGCAATTAACTGGTTCCGGGCAAGATCCTATCCCACCTCTCCCTTGGTGTTTCTGTTAACAGACACAGCCTGGCAAATGGATCAGGGCTCACCATGGTCCTGTGATGGTACAGCCTTCCTTGAATCTTGCCCACTGGCTCACTCTTGGTCACTGAACTAGCCACTGTAACTCACTCTCAACCTGACTCTAATGTGTTGAAATAAAGCTATGGCAAGTTGCATGATCTGTCCTTCACTGTCAACATAAATGGATAATTTGTTTCATAAGATCTATTTCTTTTTGTAACATATACTTCTCAGGCTGGAAGCTCAGCCACTGCAGGATCAGAGGGCTAGCATCAGTTGTGCATGGTCAGATATATCACAGATTTTTGTTAAAGTACAACATGACTGAAAAAGTACTTGACTGTCATATCCAGGCATTTTTTTTAAAAAGTACATCTGACGTGAAACAAACTAGAGTAAATATGTACAGCTCAGTGTTACAAAAAGATATGAAAATAAAATAGAAAAGTGGAAAAAAAGGGAAAGATTTTTTTTTAAAATCAGCAAATCAAAAACAGCTGCTTCTTATTCTCACTGAACTTTCAGTTCAGCAATGACAGTAGGTACCATTTGACCGTTTCACGCTCCCACAAGCGACACCCCAACTGTCATGACATTCTATGTGGATCTGCATTTCTATGATGCCCATTGATAGTACTTGTGACCTGTGGTAGCTCTTCAAAGTTAAGTGTGGTGTGAACAGGACTGCACGGATGTGCCAAAGGAGCAAAAGTCATCACACACTTATGCTCCTTTATAATTGGTGTGTAAGTATACACAACTAAGTATATAACTATATACAAAGTCACTGCAGTAAAGCTGTGATAATGTATAAACTAGGAAAAAAACTGGAACAGCTTTATTAATTAACGAGCACACAGTTGTGCTGTTTCAGTGTGAACCTTAATCATAAAAAAACACACAGGACGAAGAAGTAGAGAAAGAAGATCAAATATAAATTCACATGAATGCTATGTAAAAAATAGGAATGGAAAAAAAAATAGAATAAAATAAAATAAATGGAGCACTTAACTGTGACTTGTAAGAGGCTGTATGATTAAGGTTTAGACTGAAACATCACGACTGTGTGCTCGTTAATTAATAAAGCTGTTCATACTTTTTTTCTACAACAGTGTTGTCACTGCTTTGAAGATGGAGGTCAGTTCTGTAAGCCGAGCTACTGAGCTTAGTGCTATGGCACCACTGTGAGCTTCGCACAGACAGCATTAATGATTCTTGGTTATGTCTGCTCAGCCAGCACTGAACTACGATGGCCATTCTGGTTTGGATTGGCGCTTCAGCTAGGAATTTTGTGCCGAGAACAATGCTGACTAGTTTTGCATTTGGAATTCTGTAGTTCCAAAAGCAACGTACTAATTGAGTGCTGATGTGAAGAACCACTTCTTCTTCTTCTTCTTCTGCGTTCAAGGTTGTTGGTCACATCAGATCCTAATCCTTGTTGACATGGCAAAGCCCGCAGTCCTCTCCAGATCTTGATAGGAGCCCCAAAGCTTTTGCCCCAGGCTTGTGTCCTCTGGCCATGTCTCACACCTCAGGTCTGCATGGTTTGGGCACTCTTGAAGGATATGTTCTGGAGTCTGGACTCCACTGCCACGTGGACACTTGTCTGTGTGAGACATTTTAAGTCGATGTAGGTGACTAGTAGTCTGCAGTGGCCTGTCCTTAAGCGGAAGAGGATGGTTTGTTGATGTCTTTGTAGTTGGTGTAGTGGATCTGGTTCATTGTTGCATTTCAGTTGCTTTTTACATTCAGAGAAGGACCACTGATGAACATTCTGTGCGATACTCACGGGGACAGACGGTGGATTGATTGTGGGAGTATCTTGTTTATGATGATACCAAGAACCTAATACTGAAAACTGAAACTGGATATATCAGAAGAAGGGACAAACAGTAAAAGTTATAACAATAATAACAGCACTTTTCATCTTAACAGACAGTACTGAAGCAGGTAAATGTTAATAGCTGTGGTAATTACCGAGAATTGTTATGCTGCGCAGTTCTCTTGTGACTGATTCTCCCAAAATTGTATATACCAAACAAGATAACAGCAAGCAAGCAATGTTTGTGTTGCAAGCACTGTTTGTGTTTGTGTTGTCCTTACATCTGCTGCGGTAAGCATATGAGAGAGAAAAAAGTCAAGGATAACTCTCTCTCTCTCTCTGAACCTTAAGTGCCCAGGGCACATGGGGCATCCGCAAGGGTTTTCCACAAATGCCTGTCCTTCACCTTTTTTTCCTGCTCTTGCCCAGGTGAGCCCTCTATTGCTCAACATCCTTTCTGTTGTTCTTCTCCATGTCTCTTTTGGTCTACCCTTACTTCTGCTCCCCTGTGGTGTCCATCTTAGTGCAAGGATAACTACCTCCTGCCAAAACCCATCAGCCAGACATTATCAAGTAAACCCCCCATGTCACAATGAAATCATACAACAAAATGGGCAAGACCCACTGCTGGAGATCAGAAGGACTAAAATGTCTCATATCTGCTGAGATTACACAGTATAATGTTATGCTGTGTGGCAGACCTAGAGACTAAGATATCAATCCCCACCATGTTCTATTTTTCTTTATTCTCTCCCTTTAAAAAAAACGCCAAAATATGAGCCCCAATTCCACAACATTTTAAAATCATCCAGTTAAAACTGAAGATCTAAAAGTGTGGTAAAAGCTACATTTACCTGGCCATAACTCTCTAAAGATGCAAAAGCTTTGTTCTGATCAGTGACCAACTGCATCCCAGTCATAGTACGATACCTTGGCCCATACTGGAGCACAAAGAAATCTGTAGTTGTTGGTTCTGCTCCTGAAGATCAAAATAACATTTGCTTCTTTCACCAACTTGCAGGAGGCAAGAGTTTCTTTATGTGACCACTGTCTCTGCTCAAAACCATGATTACATAATAAAGGCACATGGTGATGATTTCTGAAATTTGTCAAAATTTTTATCTAAATCTGACTTGGCCTTTCTTTAATCATGGTTAGTGCACTAGTCTCACATGGTGAAGGTCAAGAGTTCGAATCTGACTGGAGGTGCCCCAGACACCCAGCTGCAGAAATGGGTACCTGACTTCTTCTGTATGACAGGGAAGGCAGCCAGGTGTGGTGCTCAAAACATCACCCTCTAGTGTGCCGACAGGTGAAGGAAAACATGGGCAATAACACCATATTCCCAAGATGACTTCATGGCATAACAGGATTACCTTCACCTTTAATTAGTTCAGCAACATCAAAAGTTAAAAATGATTTGACCAGTTAAGAACATAAACTGAAGCTTCTTTTTTACTACTCAAGCATTTGCACATGCTAAATCTGTAGCAATGTAGTTAGGAATATTTTCAGAGTTTTACTTCTAGCATCCAAACCAAAACCCACCAAAATCTTTACACTATAAGAGAAGCCACCAAAAATAGAACCAAGATGGACACCACAGGGGAACAGAAGTAAGAGTGGACTAAAGGAGACATGGAGAAGAACAAGAGAGGATGTTCAGCAGTAAGAGGGCTCACTTGGGCAGTAGTGGGGGAAAAAAGGCAAAAGACAGGATTTGTGGAAAACCCGTGCAGAAGCCCCATGTGCCTTGGGCACTTAAGGTTCAGAGAGTGAGAGAGGGAGAGAGAGATATGAGAAGCTGGTCAGACAAAAGACATCACTGAAAATTGTGAACTGGGTCATTGTTAACTCTTTCTGTGCAGGAGGAAGAAACACGGGCGTGTTCTGGAGTGCTAGACTAAAAACATGGGTCTTGGTCTGTAAGGGGGTCTAGTTGTAAAATGGAATGCAAAACAGTATTTCCATGTACTTCCATATACTTAATATGTTTCAAAGTATAGCTAAATGAACGAAAATTTCATAAATGCAGAGTTTTTTAGGAAAAAAGAAGTAATATGATGTTTTTAGACACTGATTGTGGCCAGCTTACCATCGGCGAGGTCTAGATCTGCACTACTTACCACTACTTACCATCTGAGATGTGTAGATCTACTTGTCGATCTCATATTGTGATTCTGTATTGCATTCTCGCTGAATGAATGTCTGAACTAACCTCCTAACTACTCCTACCTACTTCTCCAGTCGTCTAAATATGTCTAGATCTACTTAGAAAACATTCAAGAGCAGCGGGGTGGCCATAGGCTATGTCCATACCCCTATCTACATCGTCAAAAATTGAAAAATTTCCATGCTTCTCGTCCTTTTTCTCGCTCGGCATCGCTCGTAACTAGGCACTCTTTCACCATTTTGAAAGTGTCACCGGAATCATGGACGAAATATGTACAATCTAAATGTTACACTGCTTGTTTTAATGAAACAAACAATTGTCACTATAATGACCATACGGTAGCTTCGGGACACCGGAAGTGTCACTATATCGACCATACGCACGGAAAGAGTTAAGAATGTAGGGGTCCTGGTGTGGTAAAAATGAATGTCTAATTAAATACTCCAGAAGGATGGTCAACCAACAAAGAACGGATGTAATCGGTTACTGTTATGTTGAAGGAGATACCGAAAAAGAGATTGAAGGACCTATGAGTGTGTCTGGAATGCAAAGATAAAGGACATTCCTAACTAACTTTCTATCCGGTCCTGATTGTATGGGTCTGCAATACTTGGACACTCCTAGAGTATATGATCTGAAACCTGTATCTCACTCCTACAAAGTATTTGTTTCCGATGAACTACGTGATATGACACAGGATACTGTGCTCCCTGCAGGAAATATACTCCTATCCTCTAACCACATGCAGCTAGCAGAAAAGATAGAGTTCTAGTGATCTAACTACAGCATGAAACCATACTGTCCCTATGGTCAGGTAGTCTGCTAAAGATGCATTAGACTTTTTAATGTCACCCTGAGTCTGCTAAATTAACTGCAGTAACCCAGTCTACATGTGACATGATGCTTTAACACCTTGACACCAGCAACTTCAAAGGACATCCTGCTCACAGTCCAAGGGAGACAGAACAAGCACCAACCCTTTGATTAAGAAGTGAACATATGTAACTGAAATGGCTGGCCAAAAACAAGAGATCATAGCATTTAACAAGACTAGTTAATGAAAATTAACAAATTAACAAATTAACAGGCATAAAATCCTTTGATGAGGTTGAAAGACTCGCCGAAGACAGGAAAAATTGTCGAACTACTTTGCGAGCCCTATGTGACGTTTAACGGCACGGGAAGGATATAAGATAAGATAAGTTAATGAAACATTCCCAGCTTAAAGCTGGCTCACAGACCTCCAATACCCCATAATGTGTAGGTAACTCTACATGCTGAAATATATTTATGTCTTATGGTAATAATGGGGATGAAGACGCCGTCTGATTTGGCAGTCAACGACTTCTGTATGACAAGCTGGCATCAGATCTGGCAAATCACAGCCAACCAAAGTCCTGTCCCACCTCTCCACTGGCACCTCCAATAACAGGCTTAGCCTGGCTAATGGGCCAGAGATCACTATGGTCCCCACTGTGGGTGAATCCTGCTAAAGAAGTATTGCACATCTCCTTTTTTTTAGCTTCACCCAGGGGCCAAAAAGAAAATAAAGAACAGACGCTGTAACCTGCTCCAAATCCAGTATAGTGCTCTGCCTCAACATCTTCACCGCATCAACTGCAAAGAGCACCAACTTACAGTTCTAGGGAGATAGAAGTATTGAAGCAACACATAACAATGACACAAACTGCTGCATGAAAGCTGACACTACATGCAGCAACACGTAAAAGTAGCTTAAGGTCAGCATTCAACTCACCAGTGAGTAGCTTCTCATCTCTGTCTTCAATGTCTAACAAATAATTGATGAAAGATGTTTTTCCAGTGCTCCAAGGTCCAACAAACAGTATAAGAGGTTTGGATAAAATTTCTGCCTCTGTATACAGACAAGGTAACATTTTATTACAAACTCAGCTGAGAATATGTTTTTTCAATCTCTCTCTCCCAATCATTCATGCCACACAGCTCTTACCAAAATGACAGAAAACTGGTTAGTAAAAATAAATGATGACAGACTATGTGGTGCCATCTTTGTCGACTTTAAAAAGGCATTTGATATGACTGACCACGATATTCTTGTAAGAAAAATAAAGACTTATAAATTACACCCTGATCTAATAAAATTAATTGCGTCATGTCTTTCAGACAGACAACAGATGGTATTCCTCAACAATTTTCTATCAAATTCTGCTATAGCTGACACTGGTGTTCCGCAAGGTTCTATTCTTGGCCCGTTGATCTTTGCTATCTATATCAATGATCTTCCACTTCATCGTAAACACTCTTCTTGAGACCTTTTTGCCAATGACTGCAGAGTCTACACCAGTGACTATGATTGTATTAATCTAGAACCAACTCTTCTGGTCGAGTTATACAATTTAATCAGATGGAGCAAAAACAATGGCATGATTATAAATACTGATAAAACAAAATTAATGCTCATAACAACAAGACAGAAACTACAAAACGCAACAAAAACAACACTTCGGCTCAGCACAGAAACATCACAGATAGAAAACACTGGTGAGCACAAAACACTAGGTCTTATTATTGACCAACATCTGACCTGCAACGCTCATGTGCAATGTCTAACAAAACTCATCGCACAAAAAGTATACCAGTTAGCCAAAATTAAGCACTTCATTGATCAAGACAAAAGGAAGATATACTACATATCACATATACAAACATATTTAGACTACTGCTCAACAGTCTGGGATGGTTGCTCAGTGTCAAATACAAAGAGGCTTTGCTCACTCCAAAAGCAAGCAGTAAAGCTTATTAGTGACAAAGACCAAGCACAAACAACTAACCAGCACAAACGTATCAAAATAATGCCTCTTAAGAACAGGTTCCTCTTCAACAAGGCCAAGTTAGTACATAAAATTCTTTCACAGCATGTCCCATCTTATCTATGGAACCTGTTTAAATTTAGCCCAAAGTGCAGCCAATGCTTGAATAACATATGTCTTCCAAAACCTAGACTTGATCTTTACAAGAAAAGTTTTAGTTATTCTCCTGCTCATCTTTGGAATACCCTCCCATCCTGTATAAAAAATATAAATTATACTCCTTCCTACAACTGCAAACTTTCCCAATATCTATTTGATGTGGACTACATGCCTCCATGAATCATAAAACTTAAAAGTTATCTTAGACTGCTCTTACAGACACCGAATACAGTTAATTGTTTATTCTGAATAGTCCCAAAATTTTTGTTTAGTAGATAGTCACTTATATATGTATGTAGTTACTTCTGTACTGAGTGAATGGATAAGAGCGAAACGTAAATGTTATATTTTATTTTATATCCCTCAGCTTCAATGTTAATTATGTTTGTTACATGAACATCATATTTGTAGAATGTCTGGAATAGAGTGAAAGATATATGATAAAGGCAGAATGTCAGACGGACATGCGTGCCCAATTCTTAAACCTTTTGAAATAAAGATCAATCTCTCTTTCACTCATTCTCACTTGTTTCTCTTCTACCATAAACATATTCAGACTTTTATTTCAATATACAGTGATGTGGTTTGTGAGAAAGGTGTCCTAGATTGCAGCAAAAATAAATGAAGTTCACAAAACAGTTGCAGAACAAACGAACAAAAAATAGTTAAAATCATAAGGAAAGATAATTTAAATTCTGTGGGTATGAATGAATGAATTTTAATGAATGTTAAGGAATTACTGTACTGAAAATGTATTTTTGTTTTTGCCTGTGGGTGTTCGAGCGAGAGCTATTTTGTTAGGTTAATTACTTCTTCTCTTATACTGTGAATAGTTGAATTTTACACTCTTATGATATGTTTTTCCTCATGTAATTTGCATACTTATATTAAACTGAATGTGTGGGAAGAATGAAAGATGGAATGATGAAGGGCAGAATGTATGACGGGGCAGCATGCCCAATTCTTTACCATTTAAAAATAAAGATCATTCATTCATTCACTCCTCTCTCTCTCACACTCTCTCATACTCTCTCTCTCACTCACTCACATGCATGCATGCACGCACGCATGCACACAAAAAGAGAGAGAGAGAGATTAGTCCCCATTAGTACCATAAGACATAATATAAATAAATTTCAACATACAGAGTTACCTACCCACCCACCAACCCACACACACACACACACACACACACATACATACACATATTTAAATGTAAGATATTTTTAAAAACTCAACCAATTAACCTGTTTTCCTTTCAAACAAACAACAACAAAATAAATAAACAAAAAATATCTTAAAATTCACATCCAAAAAGTAAAGCACTGACTTGTTTCAGTCAAAAGAAAGGATGATACAAAGCTGAAAGACAAAGAAACATACACCAGAAGAGTTCAAAGGCATGGAAGGATCAACACTGAAGAAGGAACCCAGATGACATTTTGCCACCATAAAATAACCACATATCTGGAGCTCTGAGACAGGGGTATCTCAAGAAGTCTACCAAAGACTGGTAGAACTGGTAAAATGGTGTTGACTCTCTTTCGATGAGCATTCCCAATAAGTCTCTATCTACTGAGATATCCACCAACCTTTGTTAATATTCTTCTCTGATGTTTACCCTCAAAAATGTAACACACAATAATTAGTGTATATGTATGTATACAACTATACATGAAGCACTGCAGTAAAGCTGTGATACCAAAATGTATAAACTAGGAAAAAAGTAGGAACAGCTGTATTACTTAATTTATTACTCTATTACCTCAAAAAGGTAATGCTTGCATTGTGTCACCGTTGCTTTGTGAGGCCCAACCATATTCAACTTTGACCTGGCATATTTTTAGAACCAGTTTTGCTTTCTCATCGTATCTGATCAGGCTACTGCCTATTTACCAGGTAATGGCGAGGATATGAGAAACGACAACTGTGGTAAAACTGGTTCTAGTAATAAAGGTAAACTGAAGTGTATGGTTCAGTTTTATAAAAAGATCGTGTGAGGAAAGTGGGCAAGAACGAGTGTGGCAGAAAGTAAGAAGAAGAACATATAACAATCCAATTTTTCAGCAAAAGCATTTCTCAGGGATCACATATAAAAACAACACAACAGATAAAAGCACAAAAAAAATAGATTAAAAATTAAACACTTAAGCTTGTTTGGTATTTTCCTTTTTAAAAAAGACAGCCACTCTTGTTCTTCAAATTCAGTACAATTTCTGACTGTCTTCTTCAGTGCTGATCCTTCATACATTTGAAATTCATTTTGCACCTGTCTTTCTCACAAGGAAGATAAAGCTGGATTCTCGGGTGATTCTATCTTCTGCTCTTGTATGTGTAGAATGTAAAATTGTTGCTCATCTCTCTGTAAATTTCCACTACTGTCCACTGGAATAATGTTCTTTCTGTTTACAACGACAAGTGTTGACTTCATCAATTACTGTTAATATTTTATCCCATTTAATCTACGTCTATTCTACGTTGTTCTGCGTCTGTTTTGTTTTTCATTTCACAGACTTACTTGCTCCCAGGTTCATTCTCTCTCACTGGAAATAGTAATACAGAAGCAGCAACTTTACAGCTGAAATGACTTTAATGATGCAAGGGGTGACGATCAGTTGATGAGTGATATGATGAGAACGACAAAAGGCATCAACAAACTCCACGGACACAAGACTGGACATCACGATATAAAATATGTTCCCGGCAGACTACTGTCGCCATCAGAACAACCTAATACACTCTATTCTACATCTATTTCACTAAACAACATTTCTAACAGACTAATCTACGTCCATCTCAGACGATACACAAAACATAACTGTCCCTCAGTCATATGATTTCTCTCTCACCTGACCTTTTTCCTGTCATACCTTAACTGTTACCCTCGTGCAACCTGAGACAAAGCAGATGGACTCTACTCACAAACAGCTGATTACTTTAGAAGATAAATCATTTTATATTAATTTTTTTACAATTCTCAGATGAGTTATCTATCTTACATCCTAACATTCAATATACTGCTATAAAGATACCAAAAAAAAAGCTAAGTGTTTAATTTTCATATATTTTTTTGTGTTTTATCTTCTTCTTCGTTTGCCACAAAGATCACCCTGTGATCCTACTGAATTTACTCCTGTAGTCTCATTTAGGATGGAGGCTCAGAGCATTGTGGGGCTTGGGCCTATATTCTTGGTGGGTCACAGAAGCGGCATTGAGTGACACTGTGGTTATCGCTGCACCAGTTTAGTCTAGAGTTGGACTTTCTCACCGGAAAACCTCGATGTAGTTTGGATATGAATATATCCCCGCCGGGTGAGAGGTAGTTGCCCATCCAGCTAAGAGTTGGACTTTCTCACCAGAAAACCTTGACAAGTTTTGGATATCAGTATATCCCCAACGGGTGAGAGGTGGCTGCCCATCCAGTCCAGAGTTGGACTTTCTCATCGGAAAACCTCAACATGATTAGGATATAACATATCCCCATCAGATAAGATATAGTTGCCTATCTAGACTGCACTGGTCCAGTGTCTCCAACTTCAGTATTTTGTGGTTGTGGCTGCCATCCTTTCTGGTGGTGACCAGGACGGAGCTTTTGTCAAGGAGGACTAATCCTCACCACTAGTGAGTTTCACCCCTGGGTTAAGCTGATTTAGGCGTATTATTCCAGTATGGGTGTATACAGGATGTGACTGGCCTCTAGAGTGGAGGTACCATGATATGCGTAGCCATCAAGTTTCATCCCTGGGTTAAGCCGGTTCAGGAATATTGCCCAAGTATGGGTGTATATAGGACGTGGCCATCCTCAAGAGCTGAGGTGCTGTGGTATGAGTAGCCTTCACCGCGAGTCTACTGGCCATACCAATTAAACTTCACTTTCCATCACCTTTTTTTCACAGCGCGCCATGCAGCAACCCTAATCGCATTTTTCTTCATTGGCTGGGAGGAATTTCACCCCACACGTGGCAGCCGAAGAACTTCGCCAGCAGAGTCTTAGTTTAGCTCCTAGGTTAAGCCAGTTTAGGCATTTGAGCCAGTATGGGTGTATATAGGACGTGGCCGGCCTCTAGAGCAGAGGTGCCATGATATGAGTATCCCTGACCATGAGACTACTGGCTACTTCACTTAATCCTTTCCATCACCTTTTCCACAATGGTGCCGCGTAGCAATCCTAATCGCATTTTTCTTCACTGGCCAGGAGGAGTTTCACCCTACGCAAGGCAGCTGAAGAATCTTGCCAGCAGCGAGCAGGAGCTTTCCTTCTCCTAGATAAGCTACCAACCAAGACTAACAAGTCTCATCTACCTGAAAGCATTTGGTTTTCAGGTGCCAGATATTTGCCTTTTGCCCTTTCTCCTGTCAGTTTAAACAGTTCCACCACGAGGTGGCCAGGAGCTGGACTTGGACTGTCAGAGGCTATTTGAGACGCATGCCATGGAGACATTTAATTGGAGTGGAGAGTGTATCACTCACTCCACCTCCTGCTATTACAGTCCTTAGAACATGTATTTTATCTGTTGTGTTGTTTTTGTAAGTAATCCTTTAAGAAGTCTTTTGCTGAAATATTGGATTGTTGTTAAGTTCTTCATTTATGCGTACTCATGTTACTTTCTGTCACTCTCATTCTTGCCTACCTTCCTCACTCTTTCTATCTTTTTGTATAAATGAACCATGTACCTCAGTCTATTTCTGGGGCGCCACTGGGAGGCAGAATAGGGTCTTGGTCAGCTATAGTTTGCCAACCCTGACACAACCAGGCTAAAATTAAAATCACAGCAATAACCTCCAGACCTCACCTAATAATGCATCTCTATTGAGGCCTATAAATCTGTAAGCATTCTCTAAGGGCTTGATTGATGATTTATACATCTCCAGCAGTCTCTGCAGTGTCTCTTGCACTATCATCTCTGCAGAGAAAGTCAAGTTTCATCATAAAACATGAGTGAGTGAGTGAGTGAGTGAGTGAGCGAGTGACAGAGTGATTGAGCGTACACCCATGTGTATTTTTTTGCTTTTGTTTTTCTTTTAATAAACAATCTGTGATTTAATTTAAATCTAGAAAAAACCCAACTTTACAAACTCTCTCTCTCTCTCACGTACACATGCACACACACACACACAAATATGAAATTTAAATGCTTCTAAAAATAACAGTCATCCTTGGCCACCTTCACTGGCAATACTGGATCTCAAGCCTGTCCTATCCTTTGCTCTAATGATGTACCAGGCCACCAAACTGTTCTCCACTAATCTCTTTATGTCCACCAACCTGTACCACTGCCACGCTTTTGCTCTTTTGCCTAAACTTGTCCTTCTAATATTGTTTTCGGTATATGCTGTCACTTTAGTTGTGTGTATCCCTTGCTTCTGTTACTCAACTTTTAAAATCCCAGTAAATTTTACAAAATTACTTTTTTTTCTTTTAGTAATGTTTTACATGTAATAAGCAATTGTATGATAATAGTGTACGTCGACCACAGGTGGTTGAATAAGGTAATCAGCGACCCACAGCTGATATGCCAGAGTCAGGGTTAGCGACCCAAAGCTGACCAAGACCCTGTCCCACCTCTCCGTGGTACCCCCTAGTAACAGGCATGGCCTGACTAACGGGGCAGGGATCGCTATAGTCCCCATGGTGGTGGAGTCTGCTAAAGAAGCACTGCACACCCCCCTGCTTTTTAGCAGTACTCCGGGACTGAAAAAGTAACTGCCGTAATCCACTCCCACGCCGATACGATGCTGTGCCTCAACATCTCTACAGCATCGGCTGCAAAGAACAACAGCTTGCAGTTACAGGGAGTTCATACAAGTACAAGTGACATGCTTTACTTTGAGTTCTGCCTAAGCAGGTGTACAGCAGAAGACCTGACTGAGAGACTGGACCTAAAGAAGAAACTATAGAGCTGACACTAAAATCTGGGGGGAAAAAAAAAACTAAGGATTTTCTCCTTGAAATTCTGAATTCAGATTTACTCATAGCATGACCTAAAACACTGACCTTCAAGAATCTTGAGAAAATGGCATTCAAAAGTTATAAGCACAAAAAACTAAGTTAAGATTATTCAATTCAAATGTAATATCCATCTTCATTTATGCATGTGAAAGCTAGAAAACAACTAAAGAAATAGACAAGAAATTAGACTCTTTCGAAAACAAATGCCTAAGGAAAATACTCGGTATAAAGTGGAATGAATTCAGGAACAACGCAGAGATCAGACAAATAAGCAAACAGCAACCTGTCTCATGATTGATCAGAAAAAGAAGATGGACATATGTCGGTCATGCGATGAGGAGAAACAAAATTAGAGAATCCCTAAACCAGCTATCAAATGGAACACAACAGGCCCAAGAAAAAGAGGTCAGCCACGTGAAACTCTGAAGAGGACATTGTTAAGAGAAGCCAATTCGGTGGGCATAACATCCCTTGATGAGATTGAAAAACTCACCAAAGACAGGACATCTTGGCAAACTACCATGCGGGCCCTATGTGACGTTTAACGGCACGGGAAGGATGTAAGATGACCTAAAACAATGCAATAAAAACAAGTTTTCTGGGTTGTTTTTTTTTCTCACTTTGTTGAGAAGTCATCTAGCATTCTTACCTTTAGTTGTCAGGTTGGACCAGATATTCTTATGCTGACTAAAATCCAAATGTTTTCTTGTTTTCCCTTCCCCCTGTGAATGTGACTCCCTGTTTGATGCATCATAGATGATCTGTTCTTGCTTTGTGGAGCCATGTTTTCCCTCTTCATCTGGAAGTTTCAAAAAATTCATTCATCTTTTAATCAGACAAAAACATGGACTTTTTAAAAACTCTCACATATTGTACACAGCAGCGCATGCTGGCCATTAAGTATTACCCTTGTTACACTGTAACAACAGGAAAAGATGGGAAAAGAAGCTGGAGAAAATCAAAAGGAAAAATCATGGACAGTCTAACACAATGGAACAATCAAATTTCACCAACTGAACTGATGGAAATTATCAAGAGCTGAAGAAACAGTCAGAGAATCCCAAAACAAGCTATCAAGTGGAACACAACAGGCTAAAGAAAAAAAAAGGTCGATCACATGAAACTCTAAAGAGGACATTATTAAGAGAGGCCAATTTAGTTGGCATAAAATCCCTTGATGAGGTTGAAAAGCTCACCAAAGGCAGGAAAACTTGGCAAACTATCATGCAAGCCCTATGTGATGTTTAATGGCACATGAAGGATGTAAGATGTTAAATCTTAAAATCTGAGAGAAAGGGGAAATCTTTTAATTAGAAAGGGGAAATCTTTTAATTAAATGTTTCAATACAGTGATAGAGCATAGTTTGTGTGGATAATTTTGAAAAATCATAAACGAAGTCTAACTATACAACACCATAATCTCTCATTTTACTGTGTGAAAGCCTTGTAATAATCTGTTTAAAGTTTCGCCAAATAAAATATTTCAACCTTCAAACTAACACAGGTAGTTTATTATCTTTGTGTGCCCGCGCGCTTCTATCGGTATGTTCTCGCGAACGAAAATCAGCTTTCCTGGAAATGTGTCTTCCATGGAACTGTGATCAAATGAGTCTGTCAAGTCATCTATTTGTAAATGTACACGAAAGCCGAGTAGGCATGATGGTACAGGAAAACAGATCAACAGTATATTTATTAGGGTAGTTAGAACAAGATAGCAAAAATTTGAAGACTGTTTTCTTGATATATTCGTCATGTTGACATTGTGTTTTTGTAGACCTAGACAGCTGGGGTAAAGATTACTATATTTCAATATTTATTTATAATACCACAAGCATATTTCTCATATAAAAACAAACAAATCCCCGACGTCAATCATCTGATTATACAAAATATTCCACAGTAAAGTGGGAATAAGTGTATTCTACATTTCGATATGGAATTTCAGTACAACATACCGTACGACATGTACTTACAAAGAACTCTTTTTAGAGAAACGCCAACAAACGAAATACATCGAACTCCACTCACCCGCCAAGGCAAATTTTCCAGAGCAAAAGAGAGTGACAGATATGAGGAAAACGAAACCCCATATTGCCGGCTTCAGAGATCCCAGTCTTCCCACAGTGGACATATTGTCGAACTTTGCTTCTGATGACAACACAGTCACGTCTGCTGATGGAGAGTAGGCGTCACCTTGACCTGATGCAATGGACGAGTTCATTTGGAAATGCTAGGGGGTTTACCTTCAAAGTGAAAGCGAAAAGAAGTACATTTTTTTTAGAAATCTCTCTCTTGTTCAGGTGTTTCTCATTGTTAATACATTCTGATTCATTCCTGCTTAATTATAAAGGTAGATAGAGGTGTATGGTGTAGTTTTACAAAGTGGCAGAGGGAGTGAGTAAAGTGAGAAAAAATGAATAGAAAGTATGAGAATGTATAAATGAAAAACATACAACATCCTATCCATGATAGCATAAATAACATATATTTATTATATATATATATATATATATATATATATATATATATATAATGTGCAAACGTTGTGGTATTAAGTACATATGAGAGACCGGTTTACGCTTAGGAGATCTATTTCGCCAACATCTTAATGATATTTCTAAGAGGGCCTGGACATCTGTGGCTAAACATTTTTGCCTTAGGGAAAACAGGACATTTCTGTTAGCGCGATCCGCTCTTGTTCTGTTGATTTTCGATCTCGGAGGGTCCTAGAACAGCGCCTTATTTTCCAGGCTGGCTGTCTCCACCCAGCTGGAATTAACAATGTCTTCAGCTTTCTGTAACTTCTTTAGTTTTACACCCCCCCCCCTTTTTTCTACTTTCTTTTTCCTAGCTACCCCTCCCTACCGCCGCCCTCTTTTCTTCTCTGGCACCATATTGGTGTTTATAGGGTCTTGTCCTATTCACCAGTTTCACATTTTCTCCATGTAGGTGTTCATGTTCTTCATTCATTATCTCTCCGTTCCCCCTCCCCCGACACCTTCTCCTCTAGCGGCTATCATGTTTCTATTGCCCCCCCCCTTCTACCACTTGTTTTCCTCCTTTCTCTCCACCTCTTCTTTACGATTGGCTCTATCGGCTTATCCTTTGTGTGTCCCGCGTGGTCTCAATGCATCTTCTATTGGACACGCATTTCTCTGTTTCCTACTTCTGGAGGAGGTCATATTAAGGTAAGTTCTTCGTTTAGTTATTTGTATTTGTTTTTGTCTCGTCTGTGCATGTAATCCTCGAAAAAGGCTCACGCCGAAATATCGGATGTTGTATGTTTTTCATTTATACACTTTCATACTTTCTATTCGTTTTTTCTCACTTTATTCACTCCCTCTACCACTTTGTAAAACTACACTATACACTTCTATCTACCTTTAATATTTAAACCAGTTTTACTGCAGTCGCCATCCGTTTTGTACTTATACACTTGAAAGCAAATGACTAACTGACTGAAATTTGCTTTTGAGTTTGATCATTTTTCTCTAGGTATTCAGACTAAAATGTAGATCAAATAAAATGTCGGCTATCTGACGTTGAAAAGAGCGAGGGAGTAGATGCTACACGTGAATTATAAGAAGTATACCTTTGACGTTAACATATGATCTATGACAAATATAACTAACGGGACTATAAAAGTATTAACCATTGTATTTACATCCCTCCCTTTCCACCTTTTTAATGTAGAAATTAAAGTTGTTATTGGCTATACGTCAGTTCACTCATTTGCATATCCCTTTGAATCCCTAACAGCACTCCTATAGGCCTCTCGGTTGTAAGCAAGATGCCCTGCTGCTGATACATCCAGATCATCAACGATGTCTTGCAGCTATCTTCACCTTGATCTTCCTCTTTTTCTTGTTCCCTTTATGTACCCTTCCAAGACGGTCTTCTCTAGATTATCATGACGTTTAATGTGTCCAAAATATTTAAGTTTTCTTTGTTTAATCCTCTTTACTAGCCAGCCTTCTTCAATATTAAGTTCTTGCAGTGTGGATATATTTGTCATTTTTTGTCTCCATGATATTTGAAGAACTCTTCTGTAGTATTTACATTCAAAGGCATTTATGTGATTCTCGGCTGTTTTGTGTCCAGGTCTCACATGCATATGTTGCGATGGGAAAGATGCATGTCCTCAAAAATCTTATTTTTTTAGTTCTGTCTGTTCCTCTCCACAGCTTCTTTCTTTAGTTGTTTTAATTTCTGAAGAGCGATAGATGTCCTTTTAATTTCCCTCATTGTATCTCCATTATTAGTTAGTAGTGATCCAAGATGTTAAAAACTCTCCACTTCTTCCAATTTTTCCTCATTGATACATATGTACCATATTATAATATAGCTGATTTTCTTTCCATAAAAATTCTGTGGACAAATGGTTGTTGTTGGCACAATTTTGAGATACAAGGTGTGTCCGATAAGTAATTAGACATTTTGTTCAACCAATCAGCAGGGGCGAGGGGCGGATTCTTTTAAGGTTAGTGTGGGATGTTAGGTAACGGGTCGATATCTCATCATTTGGCTCTTAGCTTTTACAGAGTTCGGATAGCTTGCAAATTGGACGGTTGCTTAAGCATCGCGTAATGGTCAAAATGCAGAGGAAAGTCGAGCAGCGATAAAGTTTTGTGTTAAACTTGAAAAATCTGCAACCGAGACTCTTCTTGTGATTCAGGAAACCTACGGGAAGGATGCTTTATCGAAAGCACAAGTGTTTCGGTGACACAAGACGTTCAACGAAGTCGAGGATGAACAACGGACAGGGTTGCCCATAGAAGCCTCGAATGAGCAAATCGAAGCTCATTGTCTTTTTTTACTCTAAAGGTGTTGTCCATAAGGAGTTCGTATCACCCGGACAAACGGTCAACGCAGCATTGTCCGTTGAAGTGCTTACGTATATGCAAGTATATACTGAACAAATCGAATGTTATGGAATCAGTCTCATTACTTACCGGACACACCTTGTAGTATGCCCGCCCCAAAACGACTAAAGTAAAGGTATTTTACAAAGCAGTGCCAAATTTGCTAAGAAAGCAAGCCTTTCACTTTGCATAGTTTTATATTCTTCAGTTTCAGGACCGAATATGTGGCTGGTATGTCATTTGTACAATGCTGAAAGAACTTCCTGCTTAGACACTGCAACCGTTCATTCTCTTATTTACCAGAATGCAAAAAAGTTTTAGCGCAAAAGCGGTCAGCCATTGCTACAAGTGCGCTTAGCACAACGAATGAGACTGTCAGTCAGACATTTGCATTTCCCTTGCGGAACTTTGCCTCCCTAGTAGCTCTCTTGTAGGCCTCTCGGTTGTAAGCAAGATGCCCTGCTGCCGATGCATCCATTTGCAGATTATCAAAGATGTCTTGCAGCCATCTTCGCCTTGGTCGTCGAATGAGACTAAAGTACGAAAATATCTCAGGTACAATAGTAGCAGATGATGATGGACCAGTTCTTAGAAATATTATAGTTCACGGACCAAGTAGCAGTTCTTAGAAATATGCTAGTTCACGGATCATGTATCCGTTCCTAATTAGTATTTTATGATACAACTCATTATCGTGTGTGACCGCAGCCATTTCGACAAATTAAAAAATGCATTGTAATGCATTAATTCGTAACAAAACAAAAAAAATTGAAGAGAAAGCTGAAGTTGTTATCTGTAATGATTTCGCGTCAGAGTTGTTGCTTAAAATAAAAACAAACAAACAACTGAATATCTATACATAGACTTTGCTTATACATTTCTTAGATAGTTCCAAAATGTTAACCGACTGGTTTTTCATTTCACTTCATTTGCCGAAGCCGATGCTAGAGAATTTGTACAATGTATCTCTTCTTTGTTCATGATTACCTTAATCAGATGTTGTTTTGTTTAAATAGAACTGCTGTCAAGATATTCTTTTCAGCCGTTACTATGGGAGTATGAAGCACAAACATCATGGGAGTGTGTTGCGACTATTATTTGTGGCAGCAGCAGCAGCAGCAGCAGTAGTAGTAGTAGTAGTAGTAGTAGTAGTAGTAGTAGTAGTAGTAGTAGATGTTTTTGTAGCTGTGGTGAGGGGCAGTCAGAACTACAAAAATAAGATTTTAAAGAGCGTGCATCTCTCCCATCGCAAAACATATGCCTGTGAGACCTGGACACTTTAACAAAACCGTCGAGAAACACATAAATGCCTTTGAATGTAAATGCTACAGAAGAGTCCTTCAAATATCATGGACAGAACAAATATATCCATACTACAAGAACGTAATATTAAAGGTTGGCTAGTAAGAAAGATTAAACAGAGAAAACTTAAATATTTTGATAATTTAGAGAAGACAGTCTTGGAATGGTACATAGTGGGAAAAAGAAAGAGAGGATGACGAAGGCGAAGGCGGCTGCAAGACATCGTTGATGATCTGCGAGTGGACGCATCAGCAGCAGGGCATCTTGGTTACAACCGAGAGGCATACAGGAGAGCTGTTAGGGAGGCAAAATTCCGCAAGGGACATGCAAATGACTGACTGACAGTAGATGTTTTTATCACCTGCGCCATCTGTTTAGACCATAGTTGGAGGCAAGCTGGAGCTATCTGGGATATAAATGTCATGTTTACCATATGGTACCTTTTGTCTTCATCTCTTTATCTCATTTCTTAGCCACATCGCTGGCTTCCACTTTATTCTCTCTCTCCTCTGTCCGGGCGTATTTCGTGCCCGTCTTCATTACTACCAGGAGATCAAATAAGCTAAGTCTGTATTTTTCGTGTTTTCATCTCGTGTTGTTTTTGTATGTAATCCTTGAAAAGGGGCTTGTGCTGAAATATTGGATTGTTGTATGTTCTTCATCTCACTTTCTGTCATTCTTGTTTCTGCCCACTTTCTTCACATTTTCTATCTTTTAGTAAAACTGAACCACATACCTCCATCTACTAGAACCACTTTTACCACAGTCGTCACATCTATCTCCTATCGGAACTTGAGTGAAGTTAGAAAGCAGAAAAGGTGCAAACCGCGTTTTAATGCAGTGTCATTAATCGTACAGTTCACAGATTTAATGATTTATAATCAGGGATACACAAACTGCTTGATGATGATTTTAAACATTAAATGGCAGGACAAGATCAGGAACAAGGAGGTCTGGGAAAGGGCAGGACAAAAACGTATGAACCTACAAATCATGTCTATGAAGTGGAGGTGGATTGACCACACTCTGAGGAAACACGACACCCGCATAGCAAGACAGGCACTGACATGGAATCCTCAAGGAAATAGAAAATGAGGAAGACCCAGACTTACTTGGAGAAGAGAAATTCTGACAGTGCTCAGAGGCATGGAATACACATGGAAGGAAGCAGAGAATAATTCCAAGAACAGGGATGACTCAAGGGAGTGAGAGGCGACGATGATGACAGGGTCACCGCATATGAAAGTCTTGTTTAGGGGGCGGGGGGAATTTCGCTTAATAATTAAACCTTCAGCAGTTTCCGTCGCAGTTATCGAATGATTCTCATGAAAACTGTGTGAGGGATTTTTATTCAGAGCACTATAACATCATCATCATGATGTTCAAACTTTAGAGTGACATACTTACCCAGTGTATCTATATAATGATCACATGGATGTTAATTAATACTCCTACCAACAGCAAAACAGCAGGCCATCTTGCTCACAACCGAGAGGCCTACAGGAGTGCTGTTAGGGAGGCAAAGTTCCACAGGGGACATACAAATGAATGAATGAATGAATGACCAGCAGCAAAACATTTTTTTTTTTGCAAAATCTCACCTTGTGTAGGAGGGGAGGAAAGTTTGAAGACACAGAACTCAAGCTGAATGAGACAGCGGTCAATGTCTGATGATGACTTCGTACGTCAGGGTTAGCGAACTATTGCTGATCAAGACCCACTTCTACCGCCCAGCAGTGACCATCTAAAACTGAACCTAAGTCTAGCTGAGTGAAATGAAATCAAATAGGAGGGCAAATCCAATCTCAAAACAAAGGCAAACGTGTCGGCCCTAAAGGTGTAAGATATCACAGCCTACCTGCAAACCGTGACACATTTCAGCTGCCTTATTTGTTTTGTTTCTTGTTATCAATTTAGTTATCTTTGCATTAAGATAAAAGGTTTTACTCTTCGCTGTTCTTAGAACTGGCATAATTAGCTTTTCCATTCCTTTTTTGCGTTGTGGACAGTAATGCTGTGTCATCAGCATATCTAATCTCTGGTATTTCATAACCTCCAATTGTTATGGCATTGTAATATTCTTTATCTACATCTTCTCTAACATTCCTCAGTATACAGGGTTATTCTAAGTCGGTGAAACATTTCAAAACTTCGCAACAAATAAACTACGTAACAGATCATGGTTATTCTTACGCCAAGAGAAAGAGAAAGAGAGAGGGAGAAAGTTGTATTTTTTCTTTTAATAAAGCCTGCGCGCAGAGCTCCTGTGGTTTGCCGCTAGGAGGCAGCAGTAGCAAATACGGAGTTCAGTAAACCTGAGCAGTCATTTTATGTTTTAGAATACACAAAAACCTCGAACATTGTGACTGCAGAGACGATTTCGAGCAGAATTCCAGAAGGCAGCACCTGTTTTCAACAGTATCAAGAAGTGGTATGCGAAATTCCGGGATGAAGGCTGTTTGTGCACAGTTCCTCTGGAGGGATTCCAGGACCAAGTGAAGAAACCGTGAATTTTGTTAGAGAAGCTTATCAGTGAAGATCATGCAAGTGCAAGTTTACAGATAGGAGTCTCGCAATCAACAGTATGGTGTATTCTCCGTGTAGCAGAGTGTAAGAACAGGATGAGGCCAGAGTGTCCCAGAGTTTTTACAGGGTGTAAGAACAGGATGAGGTCTGAGTGTCTCAGAGTTTTTATAGAGTGTAAGAACAGGATGAGGCCAGAGTGTCCCAGAGTTTTTACAGGGTGTAAGAACAGGATGAGGTCTGAGTGTCTCAGAGTTTTTATAGAGTGTAAGAACAGGATGAGGTCTGAGTGTCTCAGAGTTTTTATAGAGTGTAAGAACAGGATAAGGTCTGAGTGTCTCAGAGTTTTTATAGAGTGTAAGAACAGGATGAGGTCTGAGTGTCTCAGAGTTTTTATAGAGTGTAAGAACAGGATGAGGCCAGAGTGTCTCAGAGTTTTTATAGAGTGTAAGAACAGGATGAGGTCTGAGTGTCTCAGAGTTTTTATAGAGTGTAAGAACAGGATAAGGTCTGAGTGTCTCAGAGTTTTTATAGAGTGCAAGAATGATGATGGTAATTTTTATTATATGTATCCTTATGTACATATTTACTTCTTGATGTAACGCTGTAAAGAAACATTTCTTTGATACAACGTTACACACTTGCAGAGAGAGAGAGAGAGAGAGACAGCTGGCCAGTGGATACACCACATAATTTACTTCTGTGTGGCCATGAACTAAACAGATATAACAGAGTTATATCTTCAAAATAAGATTTTTAAGGGCATGCATCTTTCCCATCGCGCCATATGCCTGTGAGACCTGGACACTTAACAGCCGAGAAACACATAAATGCCTTTGAATGTTACCGAAAAGTTCTTCAAATATCATGGGCACAAAAAAGAACAAATATATCCATACTACAAGAACTTAATATTGAAGAAGGTTAGCTAGTAAAGAGGATTAAACAGAGTAAACTTGAATATTTTAGACACATAAATGTCATGAGAATTTAGAGAAGACCGTCTTGGAAGGATACACAATGGGAAAAAGAAGTAGGTGAAGATGGCTGCAAGACATCACTGATAACCTGCGAATGGACGCATCAGCAGCAGGGCATCTTGCTTACAACCAAGAGGCCTATAGGAGAGATATTAGGGAAGCAAAGTTCCACAAGGGACATGCAAATGACTGGCTGATACAACAATGTTATATGCTTGTAGAGAAACATAGCCAGCTAGTGGATACATCACATAATTTACTTATCGAGAACGACTCAGACAAACATATTTTTGCCTTTTTAATTCTGGCTGGTTGTGCTGTGTTTACAAGAAAATAAACAATTCAGGTATATCATCATTATCATCATCTTTAATTTCATAACTGCAAACTCTGTACCTGTAACAATATAAATAGTAACAAATGAACCCAAGTGTCTGTAACAAACAAAAAAAACAAAAAAAATTTGACATTCAAAGCTCAAATATACCAGCTTATCACTGAAACAACAAGGTAAAGCCATAATAAGAAAAAGCTGCTAGACTAAATAACTGAATATACTCTCAAAGATCTTGTACTCATGCGGTCCCTGAGCTTGGGAAACTGTCAGGAAAGCTCCCCTCGTTGGGACCTCCATCACCGCTGCCAAACTTTGTGGCCATTTTGTTGATGACCGCTTGGACCTTGGGGTTGTTCTGGTATTTTGAGATGTTTGCTGGGTTCATGGCCACATCTTGGAAGGCTTGGGATACTTCAGGGTCCTGCAACATTTAAAAAAAAAAAAAAAAAGCAAAAAATGAAGAGCACATTTTTTGTAGGAAAAAAAAAAGGTAGAAAATGGCAGTGGAACTGACTGTGATCAAGTATATGATTATGATCAGAACTCAAGACTGGCTAGTTTTGATGCAATTACTTGCCCAATGACTTTGGGCACAGATGCTGTGTTGACAGGGCTACAACTTGACGCTACTACTGAGTGTGAGGATAATGTTTACATCATGCAGATGAAGAGAATGGGTGTGACATAAGTGCTGAGGACATGTCCATTACCTGTCATGTACCAGACCATCTTACATCAACTTCTAAATGCCAGAACTGCTCTTTGTGATCACCTGAATGGTGAAGTGGAGCTGATATGGATGTGATGCCAATTCCTAACTTATTGGTCAAGACCCTGTCATATAACAAGCAATGGTTTATGGCCTGGGTCATCATCACTGCACTCCAGAGGTGCTCAGACCCCCCCCCAAAATCCATCAGTATCCTGTGGCTGATAGTGCTAGTCCTGTGTTAGCTGATAAGTCCCTATTGTGTATACAGTATGCCTCTCGTTCCTGGCCATGCCAATCTGTACTCCTAGCTCTCTCAGTCAATGTGGATTTGCTAAGTCTTCCACTCTGCCTGTCTCTCTGAGGACATTAACAATATCAGCTTGATCCAGTGGTTGTCCGTCTGTGATGATAGCAGAGTCAGCCAACCTATCAGCTATCTCATTTCCCTGGATGCCCACAAGGATAAAAAGCACTTATACAAGTTAACAGTCTGTTGGGCTGTTAACCTTGCCAACATCTACAGAATCAGCATACTACTCAAGGAGGTAGATCTTATTTAAAAAATCCAGTTCATGGGGGTCCGATTTAGGAATTTTAAGACAGTCAAATTAGACCTCTCCTTGTCCAGTATGATGCCTGTCCTACAAGATCTTCACCACAGCATCAACAAGGAGCTTCAGGTCTCCTGTTAGTGGAAGATCTTACAACATACACTGAATGTGAACAAAACTAGTTGTAACCCATCAAAAAATGATGGAAGAAAAAAATATTTTAAAATGTCTTAGATTTATGACAGCATTACTTAAAACTGTTTTATCTGCTTATAAAGCAGAATTTGCTTTGATCAGACAATAACAGCATATTCACAATGCCACTGAAGTAAGAAACCACATAGACATGACTTCAGCTTTTTATCACTTACAAACAATGAAAAACTAAATTTACTTTGACAAACATTATCATGGTGTAGCAATGAGAAAGAAGCTAACAGAAGGGGTATATATCCTTGGCCTCTAGTCCAAATAAAACTATACCACCATCTCATGCTTGTATACTACCACAGGATGCTACAGTCAGTCATTTGCATGTCTCTTGTGGAACTTTGCCTCCCTAACAGCTCTCCTGTAGGCCTCTCAGTTGTAAGCAAGATGCCCCGCTGCTGATGTATCCTTTTGCAGATTATCAATGATGTCTTGTGGCCATCTTTGCCTCGGTCTTCCTCTCTTTCTTTTTCCTGTTATGTAACCCTTCCAAGACGGTCTTCTCTAAATTCTCATGACGTTTAACGTGTCCAAAAGGATGCTTACAGGATGAACATGTGAAACTGATCCATTAAGTGACCTCATCTTTCCCCGTGCACACAGTCCTACATTACACCTTCTGATTCTGACACTTAAACCAGCAACATATGAACAAGACAGATAAAAGGGATGATGACTGCAGTAAAACTGGTTTAAATAAAAAAAGGTAGATAGAGGTGTATGGTGCAGTTTTACAAAGTGAAGGAGAGAGTGAGTAAGGTGAGAAAAAAATGAATAGAAAGTATGAGAATGTATAAATGAAAAACATACAACATCCGATATTTCGGCGTGAGCCTTTTTCGAGGACTACATGCACAATGAGACAAAAAAAACGAAGAACTTATCTGAATGTGTCTTCCTCCAGAAGTAGAAAACACACTGTTTACATCATGCTGTTTTCTACTTCTGGAGGAAGACACATTCAGATAAGTTCTTCGTTTTTTTTTTTTTGTCTCGTTGTGCATGTAGTCCTCGAAAAAGGCTCACGCCGAAATATTGGATGTTGTATGTTTTTCATTTATACATTCTCATACTTTCTATTCATTTTTTTCTCACCTTACTCACTCTCTCCCTCACTTTGTAAAACTGCACAATACACCTCTATCTAACATATGAACAAAATCAATCTGAATTTTTCTGATTAACAAAACAAATCTGGTCAAATGAATCACTTTTCTTCTTGTTTTGCCACATGCAATCACAGACTTTATATCAAGTTTGCCACACCACAGATATAACAGCACAATCTTTTTTTTTTAAACGCATACAATGAATACAATACATGTAAATGCCTATTTCTACAAATGCACATTTTTATGCATAAAAATAATGTACCAATTCTGTTACAATGAAAAAGTAAAGTCAATAAGTAAACAAATCCTTGGCAGCAAACAGTAACCACTAAGATAAATGCGAGTACTTCAAAAGGCAAGAAGAGAAATATAAAAAAATACATGCTTGAAACAAAAAAAAACTAATGAGAAACTGACAGACTAAGGTGTTAATGCAGCAAGAATAAGTCTTTGTCTCTGATTCACAGACTGAAGGTTAGCACTTGGAATAAATAACATTATATATAAGTGCTTGGTGAAAAGATGCATTTGATGAAAACTGAACTGGTGAAGTAACATACCAATATCAGATCTTCTTCTATCTCCCTGTAGCTGTAAGCTGATACACTTTGCAGCCAATGTGGTGATCACACGGAGGCACAGCTTTGTACCAGAGTGGGAGTGGGTTATGGCACAGAGGCACAGCTTTGTACCAGAGTGGGAGTGGGTTATGGCACAGAGGCACAGCTTTGTACCAGAGTGGGAGTGGGTTATGGCACAGAGGCACAGCTTTGTACCAGAGTGGGAGTGGGTTATGGCACAGAGGCACAGCTTTGTACCAGAGTGGGAGTGGGTTATGGCACAGAGGCACAGCTTTGTACCAGAGTGGGAGTGGGTTATGGCACAGAGGCACAGCTCTGTACCAGAGTGGGAGTGGGTTGCGGCACAGCTTTGTACCAGAGTGGGAGTGGGTTATGGCACAGAGGCACAGCTTTGTACCAGAGTGGGAGTGGGTTATGATGGCTATTTTTTTCTGCTCCTGAGTGGAGATAAAGAGCTAGACGCCATCACCGTGGGGTACAGCGGTGATTCCTGCCTCATTAGCTAGGCTAGGCTTGCTTACTGGGAGTAATAACGGAGAAGTGGGACAGGGTCTTGACTGACTGTGGTTTGCCAGCCCTGACACTAGCATGTCAACCATGGGTCACTGTCTGTCTAATCAGACAGCTTCTTAACCCTCAATAGATCTCTCTAACCATACAAATGTATGGATTAAATATACACATTGAGGCGTAACTGGATACAGCACATGATGATGATAACAACAGGCAGGCTCACCTGGAATGCCTGCAAAAGCTCTGGATCTTGGAGGAGCTGTGTAAGTCCTGGCATACCAGGCATACCACCAGCTGATCCTGGAGATTGTTACAACAAAACATTGAAAAAGTTGTATTTCTTGTCTATCAACTCCAAACCTAGAGTCAAAGTTAGGTCAGCAGTCACGGAGCAAGGTGTTTTTTTTTCTTTCTTGTACATTCAAAGTCACGAAGTTTTGAGTGAATTTGGAATTAAAGGAGTTAGATTTTTTTTTTGTTTTTTGGATGGATTAGGTTTTAAGGAAAAATACTCGGTGGAATGAATTCAAGAACAATGCAGAGATAAGAAAGATGACCAAACAACAACCTGTCTATGGCTGATCAGAAAAAGAAGATGGACATATGTCGGTCATGTGATGAGAAGAAACAATCAGAGAATCCCCAAACAAGCTATCAAGTGTAACACAACAGGCCGAAGAAAAAGAGGTCGACCACGTGAAACTCTAAAGAGGGCATTGTTAAGAGAAGCCAGTTTAAGTGACATAACATCCCTAGATGAGGTTGAAAAGTTCGCTGAAAACAGGAAAACTTGGTAAATTAACATGCGAGCCCTGTATGACATTTAACGGCATGGGAAGGATGTAAGATATAAGTAAGGTTTAGTATTCTACAAAAATTACACTATCCATAACCCAGGAATTGTTATTTATCACCTACCACACACAACTGGGCGTGTTAGATGTGGCTAAGGGCTGAGGATGCAAACCCCAACTAAATGCTAGATCACACGCAATACACAACCAACACAACATTGGAATCATTTCTCTAAGAACACTGAAAGACACTGTCAAGTTAAAAACCCTTGAGTGTAATGAGGTTGCTCCCTAGAACCAGCAACAGAGCCGGGTCCCTTCTTACAGTTACACTGTATCTTATCAACACATCTTTTACATATCACATCTTCTCAGAAGAACACGACAGCCTATGACTTCCATGGCAGACCCCACTTAATTATTAACTCCGCTAACAATGTTACTGCCACATTCTGCATGAGAAGAAACTGGGTTGCAGACTGACTCCTAGCTTGGTTTATCTTATGGTCTGGATCATCATTACTGCACTCCGGACAAGTCCACAGATCCCTCCCTCAACATACCCATCCCCATCCTATGGCTGATAATGCCTGTCCTGTGTTGGTTAACGAGTCCTCTTGTGCGTCCAATATGCCTCTGGTCATTCCAATCTGTACTCCCAGCTCTACCAGTCTAAGCACCAATGTGGATTTGCTGCTCTCTAAGTCCTCCACTCTGCCCGTCTCTCCGAGTGCATTAACAATATCAGCTTGAGCCAGTGGTTGTCCATCTGCGATGATGGTAGAGCCAGCCAGCCTACCAGTTCTCTCATTTCCCTGGATGCCCATGTGCCCAGGAACATAGATGAAGGTGACTTTGCAAATCACTGATTTCTGCAGTGACTATCCACCTGTTTGCCTATAAATCTGACTGGAAACAGGTACCTGATATTTGTTTTAGAGAGAAAGACACTGAGCCTGAGAGTAGGCTCCTCAATGTTGTAACTTGACCACTTGAAAGTGATGGGTATGATACTTTATTATTTTCTGTCACTGAATGTGAATTTTATAAAAATGTTTTCTTTATTAAAAAAGCAAATTCACAAGCAGGATATGTATTCAACAGAACTTATACAGAACAGTAACACATGTGTTTTCAACATAACTTATACAGAACAATAACAAATGTTTTCAGCATAACTTATACAGAACAGTAACACATGTGTTTTCAACATAACTTATACAGAACAATAACAAATGTTTTCAGCATAACTTATACAGAACAGTAACACATATGTATTCAAAATAACTTATACAGAACAGTAACAAATATGTTTTCAACATAACTTATACAGAACAGTAACAAATACGTATTCAACATAACTTATACAGAACAGTAACACATATGTTTTCAACATAACTTATACAGAACAGTAACACATATGTATTCAACATAACTTATACAGAACAGTAACACATATGTATTCAACATAACTTATACAGAACAGTAACAAATACGTATTCAACATAACTTATACAGAACAGTAACACACATGTTTTCAACATAACTTATACAGAACAGTAACACACATGTTTTCAACATAACTTATACAGAACAGTAACACATATGTATTCAACATAACTTATACAGAACAGTAACACACATGTTTTCAACATAACTTATACAGAACAGTAACACACATGTTTTCAACATAACTTATACAGAACAGTAACACACATGTTTTCAACATAACTTATACAGAAAAGTAACACATATGTTTTCAACATAACTTATACAGAACAGTAACACATGTTTTCAACATAACTTACTGAACAAATACTTTAAATTTGTAGTTCCTTCAGGGGGTGAAGACACCCGATAAGGTAATCAGCGACCCACAGCTGATATGCCAGCATCAGCGACCCATAGCTGACCAAGACCCTATCTCACCTCTCCATGTTACCCCTAGTAACAGGCATAGCTTGGCTAACAGGGCAGGGATCGTCATAGTCCCCATGGTGGTGGAGTCTGCTAAAGAAGCACTGCACACCCCCCTGCTTTTTTAGCTGTACTTTGGGAATGAAAAAGTAGCTGCCGTAACCCGCTCCCACGCCGATACAATGCTGTGCCTCAACATCTCTACAGCATCAGCTGCAAAGAACAATAGCTCTCAGTTGCAGGGAGTTCGTAAAAGTACAAGTAGTTTCTTCAGAAAAGTATTTTACATAAACATGAATACACTGAAATGTGAAATATAAATCTTTCTCTCTCTCTCTCTCTCTCTCACATGCACACACAAATACACTGAATGTGAAATATAAATCTCTCTCACACATATGCACACACATGAATACACTGAATGTGAAATATAAATCTCTCTCACACATATGCACACACATGAATACACTGAATGTGAAATATAAATCTCTCTCACACATACATGAATACACTGAATGTGAAATATAAATCTCCCTCTCACACATACATGAATACAATGAATGTGAAATATAAATCTCTCTCACACATACATGAATACAATGAATGTGAAATATAAATCTCCCTCTCACACATACATGAATACAATGAATGTGAAATATAAATCTCTCACACATACATGAATACAATGAATGTGAAATATAAATCTCTCTCACACATACATGAATACAATGAATGTGAAATATAAATCTCCCTCTCACACATACATGAATACAATGAATGTGAAATATAAATCTCTCTCACACATACATGAATACAATGAATGTGAAATATAAATCTCTCTCACACATACATGAATACAATGAATGTGAAATATAAATCTCTCTCTCTCTCACACACACACACACACACACACACATGAATACAATGAATGTGAAATATAAATATCTCACTCACTCACTCACTCACCCCACCACCACCCCCACCACCACCACCCTTCCATGTATATAAAAATGTGCATAAGTGCAGCACAGCTGACAATGACCTGTTTTATCATATATGTAAATTTAGACCTTGTCTTCTTCATATTTCTTTGTTGTATCCCTTTTTGTTTGGTCAAGTAGTAAACCAAAACCTTTACACCCCTGTGCTAGTTAATGAATAAAGTTGTTTCTACATTTTTTTAAACAGTCATCCCTATGCAATGGGGCTACACTGGAGATGATTTTTTTTTTTTAGTCTTTTCTTTTCTCTAACTGCATTGTGGGTGAACAATCAGCTCTCTTCTCCAGCCTCAATCCCAGGTGCCTTTGCTGATTATTTCAATGGCCAAGGGTACAAGATGCCATGTGGCAGCTGGCAAAACCAAGATCACAGTGGGCTGTTGCTGCTGCTGCTTCTATGCCTCGGAGTCTGAACAAACTCTGGCAACAAATGAGGTGGGGAAGAAGGTCAAATGCTGTAGAGCCAAGTAATGTCAACGCACCAATACTTCACACCCTGCAAACAAAATGAACGCTTCATCTGAACACATATTTATGGCTGTAAGCATTCTCTGTGCCAACAAACTGACATCAATGCCAAAAATGTCATGTACCTGGAAAAGCCCCTGGGAAGCCAGCAAAGCCTCCATCATTCTCCATATGTGAAGTCTGTTGCTGCAAAATTAAGATCACAAAAACTTCAAATAATCATATGGTGGAAACTGTGTAGAAACAAACAATTTAGCGTAAAATTTACTATTATATAAATGTCTGAGTGACAAAGTGGTTGGTGCACTGGTCTCTCATGGTGAAGGTCGGGGTATCGAATCCGGCCGGAGGCACCCATCACCCAGCTGTAGAAATGGGTACCTGATTTCTGGAGTTGGGGAAGGAAAGGTGGCCAGATGTGATACTGACCATATCACTCTCTAGTGTGCTGACAGGTCAAGGAAAATATGGGCACTAACACCACATCCCTATGTGCCTCTAAGGCATGACAGGATTACCTTACCTTACTGTTATATACCATTACATGTAAATGAGACAACCCCAACCCTCCCTTTCCTCTAAACACCATGTTATATATACCCAGAAGGTTAGGTCTGGGCTGGTCCTAGGGTAGAGGTTCCTAGTACGATTACAAACCAATACAATATTAAAACATACAAAAACTGATAGGAGCACATTATTTGATAGCCTTACTTTATCTGTCTCCAGACACTTAGTGATGTACAGTATTTTTTTTTTTTTTTTCACCGAAACACTTTGTTCTTTAAGTTCAAAGCTCAAAATTCAGATTCCGGCTTCACTGCATTTGGGACAACCCCATATATGCTCCGCCTCATGCCACAGCATCCAATCCAAGAGTACGTTTGCTAACAGTTCCTGTCAAATGTTGATTTTTACAATGCGTTTTCTGCCACACAGTTCGGATGTCCTAGCTCCAGCAGTCTCCTCACAGCTTTACTTTTGAGTAAACTTACTCCAGCTTCTGTCCCGATAGTGTCCTTTCTGATTTGGTCTCTTCTTGTTACATTTAGTACTCTTCTAAACATCTCACTTCTCTTGTGATGATTTTTATTTTATCTTAGATGTTAGTGTCCATGTCTGACACAGACAGCACAGAGTCTGGAAGATCTGTTCAATGACCTGGTCTGCTTTACCGCAACTGTTCTCAATTTCAACATCAATTTTCCAAGAGAATGATAATTTATTCACTAGGAATTTGAAAGGCCTCACTTGTTTCAAAGCATGACTGTCCAGGAAGATCTTTGTTGAGATTTCTTCCCGTCAACAGTTGTGACTTCTGCTTATGATATTATGATCCTAAAATCTTACCTCTTTCATTTTCTCATACTCCTCTCGTGCCTTCTTCACTCGATCTCTCCTCTTCTTCAGTTCCTTCTCCTCTCTGATGCGCTCATACTTCCTCCTATGCTCCATTATCTTCTTTGCCTGCAAGGAAGCAAAAGTCATAAACTTCAGACCCCTCATTTTATTCACTTATAAAAACCATCAGAATTTTAACTGATTGCTGTGGAATACATGCTGATTGGTTTCTTATGATCTAGATCGTTACAATCCAGTTATGTACTCACTGCCATAAACAGATGATGGTGCAACCTTTCATTTCAAGAAATAAAAGGAGTTTTTAATTGACAACTATACAATTTATATCCTGAGTAGCCAAAAAAAAGACCCTCATTGGCATTATGTTTCCAGAGAAAAAAAAAGCAATCAGAGAAATGTTTAGATGCCAAGATGCCCCTCCTACTCATTAATATTACAAAATTAAGGAGTTCCCATGATTATTTTTAGAAGCTTGACCTCACTTCATTCAGTACACAGCGACACAGTACTATCCTGAATGTCATTTGAGCTTATCACTGGGATGTGGGCTAAACCAGGTTATTCCACACAACATAAGAGGCTAATTATTTTTGCACATAAAACCTGGCCCATGTAATGTATGGGGTTAACACCAAGGAGGTCTAGAAGTTCTCAAAGAAACTGTTAAGTAATGAATATACTTTACTTTAAAGAAACTGTAAAGACAAGACAATAAAATTTCTCTGAATGTATCATAAGAAGGCAGAAGTTGGAGAACGAGACAATACAGAAAAAATAAAATGAAAAAAAAAAAGGGAAAGATAGCACTAAGAAAAATTATCTGAATGAGCTAGCCAAGTGGAATTGGAAAATGAAAGCAACCAATCTAACTGGACTCACTAAGGACTGCACAATGCAGAGATGCATTATCACCAGCACCCGGTGGTCTAACAGCAGATAATGCATAAATGAACTGCTGAATTATTATTAAAGCTGTCATGAAATACGTACAAGGTGAGAGACCGGGAACTGATCCTGCAAAAAACTCACCACAGCTCCTATTGGTCACCACAGCCTTAAAGTAGTTCCCTTTGAGAATGAATATGCCAGTCCCAGCATTCCCTCCACTGCTGGAACACTGGAAGTCTTGTTTTGACGAGGATGTTGAGAACCAGCTGTGATTCAAACTATCTGACATCTCTTTTGGTTTTTGTGACTCTGGAGTTTTCCCGCTGGGTCGATTGTTGCTTTGTATTCAGATCACAGCCATAAAACCCAGCTCTCATCACCAGCTATGACCTCAGACAAGAAAGTTTCAGGTGAGTTGCTGAAGTTCAGTGCAGACATCAACATGCTGCATTTGGTCAGACATGAGGATCCTGGAGACAAATTTGGCTGCAGTGCGGCACATGCCCGGTTGTTGAGCAAGAATCTTCTGACATGTCCCAAAATCAGCTCTTGCCGCCTCACAAAGCTCTTGAAAGCCCTGACGCTGATTCTCACGGGTGTGCAGCCGAGTCTCTGCAGCATTCTGAGGCACTGTGCAGCTTGAAGGCCTCCCTGCCTGGTCTTCGTCGTCAGGTGAGGTTCGACCGGCCTTGAATCATGCATGCCACATAAATACCTTTGTCTGACTAAGAGATCACTCGCAAAACACTCGCTGAATCTTCTGCCAGGGTTTCTGCTGCGGTTTGACCGAAATTTACACAAAATCTTATGCAAACTTACTGCTCCTGTTTTTTTTTACATCCATCTTGAAAATCAGCAGGCATATGACATCAAACAAACAAATGCTCCCACCCTCTACGTAAGCCTAGCTCTGTGCCAAATGGCACACTGATTCACACCACATGCTACTACTGCTACCTAGTGTCGCATGGCACCACTCCAACACAGGCATAATTTCTATAAAACATTTAGGCATTGCAGTCTCAGGAAAATTTCCTACTACACTCTCATATTTAACTTATCAGAAACAATCTAAAATTAATGTACATTTAAACATTAATGCTCTATATAAAACAGTTAACATGCAAAAGAAAACCATAAAGAAGTGCAAAAGAAGACAAAATGAAATCTCATGAACAATTACCCCGCTCTTCTTGTGCTCTGACAACTAAATGGACTAGACTTAAATCCATACTTCTTTTCTTCTCCCAAGAAGCAGAAACTCAGTCACTTGACCCTCCTGGGAACAACTGTCTTAAGAACACACTTATCTTAACATAGTCTTTGTGAGACAGGGAACATAGATCTGTTGGCTTAAAAACTCTGACCTACTTCTGTAGCCCAGAAACCTGTAGAAATCAGCACTAATTGTAACTGCTATTTTTGTAGAATGCAATGTCAGATTTGTGGACGGATGGGGACATGGAGATTGCCGGTGGGCATGAGGAAAATCTAATGTGAAACCAATGAATCTATGGGACTTTATAACAACAGCTATCAGAATGATGTAAACAAAACAGAGCCAGCAGAAAACTGAAGGCGGGGAATGCATATCGTTGAGGCACTCATCAGATTCCTCATCCCAAAGTCAGAGTGTCTCTGTGGAACTGTCTCAAAGCCGTCTGGCCAGCCAGTGTTGCACACGGGATCTGACGTGGAGAAGGGGCTCAAGTACAGCCACCAGAGGCTGGAAAACAAAGTTCTGGCCAGGCACTTTCTTCATGGCAGTCCGAGCAAGACCAGTCTGCCCTAGCAAAGAAAGGTGATGAAGTTGGAGGTACTCAGTTAAAAGGCGCATCGCAAAAATCAGGGTACCACACATCATCGCCAATGTGCATACAAAGAAGAAGTCACTTGACATTTCATCACAAGTAAGGGGGGAGTGAACAATTTAAAAACCAATAACCTTTTTTGTGTTTGATATAAAGCAGCTAAGAGACACTGCAGAAAGCATAACAAAATATTCTTCTCTGCTGTTGGGAAAATGAACTAAAGCCTGTCATTTATGTAAGCAGAAAATATAAATAAGATACATATATATTCCATATATGGCAGATGCTCATACAGACCACATATTCAAAAAATACTTCAACAGATGGCTTAATGCCTCCAGTTCAACAAAAATGGGTTTTTTTTTTTCTGAAGTGGCTCATTAACGTCACTTGCTAAAAAATGTTTGACAGTCATCATGGCCATCATGCCACAGCTTATCAAGACCCAGCTATACCTCCATCAGGTGCTCCAGATAAACAGGCTGTTTTCATGTCACATATGAGGTACACATTTTTATGGTGATGGATTATTCTCAGAAGCCTACTCCTTTCATCCATTCCAGGAAGTCAGGTTATGTACCTCATAACAGTCACTATAAACCATAATCCACCTGATGTGATGACTGCAGTAAACAGTCTTCACTACATCATCCACTACCTAGTCTTCACATCATCTACTACCTAGTCTTCACTACATCATCTACTACCTACTCTTCACCACATCATCTACTGCCAAGAACTTCCCAGCCGCAGGTAGATACAACAAATGACAAGGTATACTCACATTGGGTGTGACCTCATGCAGCATGGTATTAGCATCATCATCATAATCAAGCTTGCAGGCCAAAGTGAGATCATGGTAAGCCTCCTCCCACTTGCCCAACATCCTGACAAAACAATCATGACATCCTGACAAAACAAGCATGACATACTGAAGAACTGCAACATTCTCAGTTAAAACAGCACAAGATCAATACAAAATTAACATACTTTTCAGTTAGTATTTTCAGATATAAGTGAAAAAAGTACTAAGCTTTGCACTGTTTGATGGACAAATACCCTTTTGATAGACAACAGAAGAAATATCATGAAGTACCCTTTTGACAGACAACAGAAGAAATACCATGAAGTACCCTTTTGATAGACAACAGAAGAAATACTATGAAGTAGCCTTTTGTCAGACAACAGAAAAAAATACCATGAAGCATCCTTTTGTTAGACAATAGAAGAAATACCATGAAGTATTCTTTTGTTAGACAATAGAAGAAATACCATGAAGTATCCTTTTGTTAGACAGAAGAAGAAATACCATGAATTTGGAAGAAACCATTTGGAATCATAAAATCTCTCTGGTGTGTTGTGGTGAGAGAGCCTGCGTGTCCCCATTACCCAAAGAGCTATGCTGGTGGTACTACAGGCTCCTGGTAGGGCCACCCAATCCAGACAGGTCGTCTGAAGGTAGGGGCCAGACACAGCACAATCTCTGCTGCCTTGCAGGATGGCTGAGGGTAGCCAAAGGTTACAAAAGCAAACCTGAAAGAAATGTATGCTGAAGATGGATGTACTGTACCTTAGGTGCAAAGGAAATGTAGATAACATGTGAAGAACTTCAGCACAATGCAATGCTCACTCACTTAATACCAAAATCAAATCTCAAACAGATGTGTTCTACCTGTGGAATCCCTGCCAGCTATGCAAACCGCTCAGGCGAAGAACCTGGCCAAACCCCAGCCCCCTCTACAAGAGAAGCTCTACGATGATGCTGAAAACATGAGACAAACTGGCACATTTGTGAGAAAGATTGGTGTTGATGTCTGAGCGAACGACAAAGCAGAAGAATCATAAAATACATTTAAGAAGAAATCCTTTTTTCGTAGTCGATGAACCCTGTACAGGTGAGTTACCTGTAAGCTTTCCCTCTCCACTTGTAACCCTGAGCCGAGTCAGAATTCAGCTCAATAGCTTTCGTACAATCGTGGATGGCTTTCTTCGGTTTCTTCAGTCTCAGGTACACACTGTGGCAGGGGAAAAAGAAAAAAAAGCACATAACCTGTTCCTTTGTACACTCACTGTGTGAAAACATCACACAAGTCCCTCGGGTGATACAGCACAGTCTATACATGTCACACATCTGCAGAAACCTGTGGTTCTTAACCTAAGGGCCAATAGATCAGTGAAGAATAGTTTGGCTCTACTGAGAGAAAAAAAAACCAAAAAGCTTAGCACAGACTGGGTTCTATTTACTGATTTATTTTAGTTCTCAAGCCAGAACAGGGGTCCATAGCTGTTCTCAAGCCAGAAAGGAGGTCCAAAGCTGCTCTCTGGTAAAAAAAAAAAAAGGGTCCACAGTTGTTCTCTGGCCAAAATGGGGGGGGGGGGGGGAGAGGGGCCATAGCTGTTCTAAACCCAGAAAGGGAGTAAGATGTTAACAGATTGGACAGGGGGTACACAAGGTCAAATAATAATAAAAAAAAAAAAAAGTTCAGAACCACAGGTATAAAACAAAAGTCAAATGAATATTTTCGTATATCGGATCCTCTTGCTCAGTGTATATTTAACAAGGAAAATAAACATTTGTTTAATATAAAATTGGCGGCCTGGTTAGCTGAGTGGTTAGGCGCTCGGTTTACTAATCAGGTGGTACCGGGTTCAGTCCCAGCAGTGGGATTTTTTTTTTTTCTGGTACACACCAAAAAGGCCCTGGGGTTCATCCAACCTCTAAAAATGGGTACCAGAGAAATCTGGGAAGGTAAAGTGACCAGGTGTGATACTGACCACATCACACTTTCATGTGCCAAAGGTCATGGAAAATACGGGCCCAATGCCGTATTCCCCAGTATGCCCTAATGGCAGGAAACGGGAATTTTACCGTTACCTTTTTAATATAAAACTAATCTTGTGTTTCATGAAATTTCCTTTTAACTAAGCATTTTATTTATAAATTAAAAAAATATTTTTAGCATCAATGTTTCCTTCAATATCTTTTTCAATACTCACTTAACAGAAAGGAAAAAAAAAAACAAAAAAAAAAAACAAACATGCATGCACGCACACACACACACATATAATATAAAGATGCGAACCTTAATAATAAAACAACAATAGTACACTTGAGGTAAACAGATACATTACACCTGTGGTAAAGTAAGCAGATATTACACCTGCAGTCCCCCTGGGAACAACTGTGTTAAGAACACATTTATCTTAATACAGTCTTTGTGAGACGGGGAATATAGATCTGATTGCTTAAAAACTGATCTACTTCTGTAGCCCAGAAACCTGTAGCAGTCAACACTAGTTTTAACTGTTTATTTTTGTAAAATGTAATGTCAGGATGATTGACGGATGGGGACATGGAGATTGCCGAAGGGAATGAGGAAAGTCTGATGTGAAGTCAGTGAATCCAGGACGTGACAAGCCTATGGGTCTCTACAACAATGGTTATCAGAATGAGGTAAACAAAACAGCCAGCAGACTACAGGTGGCGGGGAATGGATATCACTGAAGCACTCTTCGGATTCCTCATCCCAAAGTCAGAGTGTCTCTGTGGAACTGTCTCAAAAACCATTGGGCCCAATGTGGAGAAGGGGCTTGTACAGTCACCAGAGGCTAGAAAACAGAACTTCACGGCAGTCCGAGCAAGATCACAGTCTGCCCTAGCAAAGAAAGGTGCTGAAGTTGGAGGTACCTAGCCAGAAGACACATCACAAAAATCAGGGTACCATGCATTATCGTTAAATGCGCACATAGAAGAAACCTGCGTTAAGGTGATATTACGATATTACACCCCTGGCAAGGTAAGCGGATATTTCACCTGTGATAAGGTAAGCAGATATTACACCTGTGGTAAGGTAAGCAGATATTACACCCCTGGCAAGGTAAGTGGATATTTCACCTGTGGTAAGGTAAGCAGATATTACACCCCTGGCAAGGTAAGCAGATATTACACCTGTGGTAAGGTAAGCAGATATTTCACTTGTGGTAAGGTAAGCAGATATTACACCTGTGGTGGCTACTTACTTAGCCCTCTTGGCATACATCAGAGCAGATGAAGGATTAAGCTTAATGGCTTCTGTGAACAATTCGACAGAGTCCTCCAGTCGACCTAAAGTAAATTGTTTTAAAAAAATAAATTTAAAAAATCAGATGAACTTTCTTTGTGGTCTTTCAGATATTGCCTATGCTTAGTCTATATCAAGTCTAATATTAACATTATTGTAAGACATCTGCATGTCCCTTGTGGAACTTTGCCTCCCTAACAGCTCTCCTGTAGGCCTCTCAGTTGTAAGCAAAATGCCCTGCTGCTAATGCATCCATTCACAGATCATCAACGATGTCTTACAGCCATCTTCATCTTGGTCATCCTCTTTCTTTTTCCCATTACGTATCCTTCCAAGTCTGTCTTCTCTAAATTACCATGATGTTTAATATCTCCAAAGTATTTAAATATTCTGTTTAATCTTCTTAACTATTCACTACACTTTCAAAATAGAAAGATAAAATGATACAGTGAGTCTGTCTCATTTGCCTGCTGATATCACATTTGTACCCGTACATAAAATACTGTTCTTTTTTTTCTTTCACTGTGTTTTTCATATTATTATGCTGTCATTTCATGGCAGGTATGAGATTTGTTACAGGAGATTAGATGATCACTTTCTTCTTTATCTTCACCTTCACACTTATCCTCACTTTGAGTAAAGATGATAATTATTTATCTGCACCTTCACAGTTATCCCTACTCTGTACAAAGATGATATTTTTCATCTTCACAGATTTTCTCACTCTGAATATATTCTTTATCTTCACAGTTATCCTCTTGCTGAATAAAGCAATTTATATTCTCACTCACAGTTATCCTTGCTCTGGACAAAGATAATCTTTATCTTCAGTTATCCCACTCAGGACAAAGATGTTATTCTTCATCTTCATTTATCCCCACTCAGGACAAAGAAGATACACCTTCACTCTAGAGTACAATCTCTAAAATCTAAATTCTGTAGCATTTGCATGCTGTAGTAAGGGCGTGAAGTGTTAGTGCCTTCGCATTTCTAGGCCACTACAGCATCTGAGGTAGGGATGCCAGCACCTGTCCTCGCTGCCTTTGCTTTCCTAGGCAAACCCCAGGTACCCATTTTTGGAGGCTAGAGTTGATCCCAGTGCTGGTTAGTAAAAAAAAAAAAATCCACCCGAATGCGAAATAAAACCAGGGAACTAGATCAGAATGGGCAACCTTTTTTTTTTTTTGCTCTGCATGCTCACTTCTCCCCCCCCCCCCCCCCAAAAAAAAAAGTGAAGGGAGCTACAGGCTCTTCTGGACATCATGGTTCGTGAAAGCAAAAATAAAGGTCTCAGCCTGAACAAAAAGAAGACTGAAGTGATGGTTATCTCAAAGAAAAGAATACCACCAAAATGTAGCATTAACATCGACGGCACAAATCTGAAACAAGTTGATAGATTCAAGTACTTAGGAATGATTATAAAAACTGATGGGAAATGTCACAACGAAATAAAAAGCAGACGTGCTCAGGCCAAGTCAGCGTTCCAGAAAATGAGAAACATCTTGTGCAACAGATCCATATCAATGGAAACAAGATTCAAAGTACTTAAATGTTACACTGAGCCAATTATATTTTTTATGAGTGTGAAGCATAGTCTAAGAATAAAAGAGCACAAAGAGAAATGGAGGCCATGGAAATGTGGTTCATAAGAAGGATGTTGAAGGTACCATGGACAGCTAAGAAAACCAGTGAGGAAGTCTTAAAAGATGCCAGAGTTAAAAGGCAAATTATAGCAACGATAAGCAGCAGACAGTTGAGATTTATAGGGCATTTCCTGAGAAGAGGAAAATTAGATCACACTGTGGCAACTGGAAAAATTGAGGGAAGAAGAGACAGAGGAAGACAGAGAGAGAGGTTACTGGATGGGCTGTCAGTGTGGTTAGGAAGAAAGTCACCAGTGGAGCTTATAATAACTCAAAAGCCAGGGAATTGTCAAGAGAAATGATCACCTACACCATGCGGCATGGCATTTGATTGACTGATGCAAAAAGACTGCCATCTTCACGTGAAGAACTTTAAAAAGTTATTTTTAAAAAACCACACACAGAGAAATAGAGAGAGAAAGAGAGTGAGAACTGTAAATATGTTACACAGAGATAGAGAAAAACTTCAGCTTGAATAGTTTTTAATTAAGCAATCAAGATTTGCTGGAATAGATGTTGTCAGGACAACTCTCAAATTGTTTTCTAGCTTTGATCTTCGGTCTGATAAATTTCAATCTAGGGGGTTTGGAGACTGTTCTTACATGTGCAGGGTGGAGGGTTTGGAGACTGTTCTTACATGTGCAGGGTGGAGGGTTTGGAGACTGTTCTTACATGTGCAGGGTAGGGGGTTTGGAGACTGTTCTTACATGTGCAGGGTGGAGGGTTTGGAGACTGTTCTTACATGTGCAGGGTGGAGGGTTTGGAGACTGTTCTTACATGTGCAGGGTGGAGGGTTTGGAGACTGTTCTTACATGTGCAGGGTGGAGGGTTTGGAGACTGTTCTTACATGTGCAGGGTAGGGGGTTTGGAGACTGTTCTTACATGTGCAGGGTGGAGGGTTTGGAGACTGCTGTTACATGTGCAGGTAGGGGGTTTGGAGACTGTTCTTACATGTGCAGGGTGGAGGGTTTGGAGACTGTTCTTACATGTGCAGGGTAGGGGGTTTGGAGACTGTTCTTACATGTGCAGGGTGGAGGGTTTGGAGACTGCTGTTACATGTGCAGGGTGGAGGGTTTGGAGACTGTTCTTACATGTGCAGGGTGGAGGGTTTGGAGACTGTTCTTACATGTGCAGGGTAGGGGGTTTGGAGACTGCTGTTACATGTGCAGGGTGGAGGGTTTGGAGACTGTTCTTACATGTGCAGGGTGGAGGGTTTGGAGACTGTTCTTACATGTGCAGGGTAGGGGGTTTGGAGACTGCTGTTACATGTGCAGGGTGGAGGGTTTGGAGACTGTTCTTACATGTGCAGGGTGGAGGGTTTGGAGACTGTTCTTACATGTGCAGGGTGGAGGGTTTGGAGACTGTTCTTACATGTGCAGGGTGGAGGGTTTGGAGACTGTTCTTACATGTGCAGGGTAGGGGGTTTGGAGACTGTTCTTACATGTGCAGGGTGGAGGGTTTGGAGACTGCTGTTACATGTGCAGGGTAGGGGGTTTGGAGACTGTTCTTACATGTGCAGGGTGGAGGGTTTGGAGACTGTTCTTACATGTGCAGGGTAGGGGGTTTGGAGACTGTTCTTACATGTGCAGGGTGGAGGGTTTGGAGACTGCTGTTACATGTGCAGGGTGGAGGGTTTGGAGACTGTTGTTACATGTGCAGGGTGGGGGGTTTGGAGACTGTTCTTACATGTGCAGGGTGGAGGGTTTGGAGACTGTTCTTACATGTGCAGGGTGGAGGATTTGGAGACTGTTCTTACATGTGCATGGTAGGGGGTTTGGAGACTGTTCTTACATGTGCATGGTAGGGGGTTTGGAGACTGTTCTTACATGTGCAGGGTGGAGGGTTTGGAGACTGTTCTTACATGTGCAGGGTAGGGGGTTTGGAGACTGCTCTTACATGTGCAGGGTGGAGGGTTTGGAGACTGCTCTTACATGTGCAGGGTAGGGGGTTTGGAGACTGTTCTTACATGTGCAGGGTGGAGGGTTTGGAGACTGCTCTTACATGTGCAGGGTAGGGGGTTTGGAGACTGTTCTTACATGTGCAGGGTAGGGGGTTTGGAGACTGTTCTTACATGTGCAGGGTGGAGGGTTTGGAGACTGTTCTTACATGTGCAGGGTGGAGGGTTTGGAGACTGTTCTTACATGTGCAGGGTAGGGGAGACTATTCTGACATGTGCAAGTTCAGAGACTGTTTTAGCATGTGCCAAGTTGTGGTTCTGGCAACCTTTTTATTATGTAGATTAGTTTTAGCCTATGTTTGATGCTTAAAAATTGCATTTGTTTTTGTTTTTCTTTCTGTTTAGATATAAACATTTAACTGACACATGGCACAAACCCACCTTCAGAAGCAGCATCGATAGCTGCCGAGCGCTTGTCATTTGCCTCATCTATTGCTTCGTCTGTAACTTCAGCTGCTTCATCGCCATACTCCGGCATATCCTCATCACTGTCCTCAATAACACCCTCCAAAGTCAACTCCAGGTCACTTTCAACCTCCTCCACTTCCTCCTCCTCCTCCTCCTCCTCAACTGGCTTCTGAGTGGACTTATGCTCTTCATGATCGTGATCTTTCTTACCTTCTGCTGGCTTACTTCGTGGCGGCGGAATTTTAGCTCCCAAGCTGAAAGTGAAAAAAAGCAAATGAAATTTAAGATCTTTCTTTGGTTCATCGGGTTTCTGAGTGGCGAAGTGGTTAGTGCATTGGTCTCCCATGGGGAAGTTCGGGGGTTCGAATCCGCCCGGAGGCACCCCCCAGTCACCCAGCTGTAGAAATGGGTACCTGACTTCTGGAGTTGGGGAAGGAAAGGCGGCCAGGTGTGATGCTGACCACGTAACCCTCTAGTGTGCTGACAGGTCAGGGAAAATATGGGCACTAACACCATATCCCTAAGGCATGACAGGATTACCTACCTTCGGTTCACCAACCACGAAAAAAGGATTTCTTCTTAAATGTATTTTATGATTCTTCTTCTGCTTTGTCATCCGCTCAGACATCAACACCGATCTTTCTCACAAATGTGCCAGTTTGTCTCAGGTTTTCAGCATCACCGTAGAGCTTCTCTTGTAGGGGGGCTGGGGTCTGGCCAGGTCCTTTGCCTGAGTGAGTTGTGTAGCTGGCAGGGATTCTGCAGGTAGAGCACAACGTCTGTTTGAGATTTGATTGTGGTGTCGAGTAAGCTAGCACTGCATTGTGCTGAATATGATGATGATGCTAATACCATGCTCCATGAGGTCACATCCAATGTGAGTATACCTTGTCATCTGTTGCATCTACCTGCAGCTGGGAAGTTCTAGGCAGTAGATGATGTGGTGAAAGAAGAAGAAAAGACTTTCAATTTGAAACATAAATGTAATAAAATTTAACGAAATAACTTTCTTAAAATTGTTAAGTGAAATACCAGACGTTCTACATTCATAACATCTGTTTAAAAAACATGTTCAAACGGTCTAGAGTTAACATCACTGCAATTAACAAATCCATAAGTGCTCCAATCTCCTTCTGTGTCAGAGGATCTCAAGATGGTACACATACTATGTTGCACCAATGACAACCCTGATGAATGGCAGCAGAAGCTGAACCCATGATCTTTAGTCCAAGACATACCGCCGGACATCTATTCAGCCATTCCCATGAAGAATGCACATCTCAATAAAATATTTTAGTAGCATGTAGCAGAAGACAACATCTGAAATAGATCTCACAAAGATGGAAAGAAAAACAAACCAATTTTCTGCATTATCTTACAAATTATGTAAGAGAATAACCCAATATACATCTTCATTTATATTTTATAAGGACTGCCAGCAAATTATTTAGAACAGCTGGAAGCCAGAACATCCTGTTAGTGCCTGATACTTATTTGATGTTGGTACTGGAAGGACTTGGCCATATGAGTGGCAATGTGGTTAGTGCACTAGTCCCTCATGACAAAGGTTGGGGCTTTGAATCCAGCCTGAGGTGCCCCAGTCACCCAGCTGTAGAAATGGATACCTGACTTCTTCTGGAGTTGGGGAAGGAAAGGATGCCAGGCATGATGCTGACCACATCACCCTCTGGCGCCCTGGCAGGTCAAGGAAAATATGAGCATTAATGCCATATCCCTATATGCCTCTAAGGCATGGCAGGGTTACCTTTACACACCTTTACCTGGTACCATGCTGCTGACCATCCCTGGCAGAAATGCATCCTGAATTCAAGAGGGTGGAGGGGATGGTCTTGGGTGAAGAGAAAGAAGAGTACAAAGAAAGAAACATCATGTACAAAAGTTCATCTTTTCTGTTGGGCATTGCAGCTTGCCTGGAGGACCATCAGCCTATCTTTGTGCCCTCAGGAAATTTAAACTGTGACTGTAATTCAGCCTATGGAGTCAGCCAGCAAGCCAAACTTTTCAATCCAACTCTTCTGCTTTCCTACTGTCTGACTCTGACTTCATATATGGTGCATTCTGTACTGACTCTGACTTCATTCATTCATTTATTTGCATGTCCCTTGCGGAACTTTGCCTCCCTAACAGCACTCCTGTAGGCCTCTCGGTTGTGAGCAAGATGGCCTGCTGCTGATGCATCCATTTGCAGATCATCAACGATGTCTTGCAGCTACCTTCGCCTTGGTCTCTGACTTCATAAATGCTACATTTCTACTGACTTCATAAATGGTGCATTTTATACTGGCTTCATAAATGCTACATTTCTACTGACTCTGACTTCACAGGTGCTATATTTCTATTGACTCTGACTTCACAGATGCTATATTTCTACTGACTCTGACTTCATAGATGCTATATTTCTACTGACTCTGACTCAGTTCAAAATTACTTACAACTCTTTTTCTTTTTAAATGTTGTCTGATTCCAATTCCATAAATGACACACTTCTACTGACTCCAGTACCACAGTCTTACTTGCCATCATCTATATTAAACCATCCCTATAACAATTCTATAGTGATTTCAACAACAAACATAGCTAGTGGCAGATATACCTTTCGAGGTATTGTTTGTAAAAAGTCAGCTCCGGGATGTGAAGAACATCTGGACTTGTTTGACACAGCAAGACAAAGTCTTTGAGCATCTTCAGCTGTTCTGCGTGCATACTGGACCCCATTCAGTTCTCAGCAGAAAAAACGTTTTGTTGCTGAAATAGGTTACAATACAGAGAAAAATATGGGCGATGTGTTACAACAGATCTCATTCCTAAAAAGAGTGATACTGCCCCTCTTCCTCCTAGGGCACTGAAAAGATCATTGTGTGTGTGTGGGGGGGGGGGGGAGACGACAATATCACAGACACTAAAAAGAACAAATATATCCATACTACAAGAACTTAATACTGAAGAAGGCTGGCTAGTAAAGAGGATTAAAGAGAGAAAACTTAAATATTTTTAACACATTAAACGTCATGATAATCTAGAGAAGACCGTCTTGGAAGGGTACATAATTGGAGAAAGAAAAAAAAGAAGACCAAAGCGAAGATGGCTGCAAGACATCGTTGATGATCTGCAAATGGATGCATCAGCAGCAGAACATCTTGCTCACAACTGAGAGGCCTACAGAAGAGCTGTTAGGGAGGCAAGTTCCACAAGGGACATGCAAATGACTGGTGGGGTGTGGGGGGGAGTGATGGTGAGGTAAATGGGAATGTCAGGAGGCATCAGAACCAATTCATGTGTTTGTCTGAATGTGTTTATGTATGGCTGGGGGATATCACCAACTGGAGAGAGAAGATTAGGAATAGAGGAATGGAGGCGAACTTTATCTGCAGCAATGAGCCTTAAAGGCTCAGAAAGCTGAAGAAGAAGAAGATGGTGGTGGGGGTGGGGTGGGGGCACTCAGGATGTGGCCTAAGAGGCAAGGGGGCCACAGCCTGAAAAAAAGTTTTGGAACAACTGCAGTGGTGAATTAGGTTACAACACCATCTTGCTTATGTATTTAGGGGATGATTTATTCCGACTCAAATACAGAATACAAACTACGTTATCATTTGTAAGAGATTCTTTTTTTTTTGTAGAATAAGTTTAATATTTTCTTGACACAGATTATCTTTGTGCTTGTACTGCACATATCTTGAGAAAATATGGCATTCAAAAGTTATAAGCACAAAAACCAAGTTAAGATTATTCAATTCAAATGTGATATCGAAGCAAAAGCTGGATAACAACTAAAGAAACAGACAAGAAATTCAACTTTTTTTAAAACAAATGCCTAAGGAAAATACTTGGTATAAAATGGAATGAACTCTAGAACAATGCAAGAGATAAGACAGATGAGCAAACAACAACCTGTCTCATGGGTGATCAGAAAAAGGAGATGGACATATGTCAGTCACGTGATGAGAAGAAACAGTCAGAGAATCTCAAAAACAAGCTATCAAGTGGAACACAACAGGCCGAAGAAAAAAAAAGATGTCGACCACGTGAAACTCTAAAGAGGACATTGTTAAGAGAGGCCAGACTAGCAGGTATAACATCCTTTGGTGAGACTGAAAATCTCACTGAAAACAGGAAAACTTGATGAACTACCATGCTACTATGTGATGTTTAATGGCACGGGAAGCATGCAAGATGTATTTCTAATAAGGCTGAACTGAAATACTTATTGCAATGGAAAAGGATAAAAGCATTCAATAACAAACTAATGTAAATTTCAGGAGAGCACGTCTGAGCACCAATGTTGCAACAGAGTTGTTTGTCTAGGTCAGGAAAAGTTGACTTATGATGGCACAGTCAAGCTAATCACAACTGTCTCTTAACATGATAGCAAAGAATTATATTACATTACCTCAAATTTTTTTTATGCTGCCAATAGATCCTGAAAACACCTTTAACTATGACACTTATACCATAGGTGTTGCTTTAAGAAGAACAATTTTTCAAAAAGTAACAAAAATAACACCTTTATGCTATTTTACATTTGTAAAATGAATCTGTCAAATGAATAAAACTTACAAGATAATATGAACAAACTCCATCACAGCTGTAAACATTCTTACATCATCTTACATCCTTCCTGTGCTATTAAGCATCACATAGAGCTAGCAAGGTACTTCGCCAAGTTTTCCTGTTTTCAGTGAGCTTTTCAACCTCATCAAGGGATTTTATGCCTATTAATTTGGCCTCTCTTAACAATGTCCTCTTCAGAGTTTCACATGGTCAACCTGTTTTTCTTCAGCCTGTTGTGTTCCACTTGATAGCTTGTTTTGGGATTCTCTGATTGTTTCTTCTCATCACGTGACCAATAACTGTCCACCTCCTTTTTCTGATCATCCATGAGACAGGTTGTTGTTTGCTCACTTGCCTTATCTCTGCGTTGTTCTTGAATTCTGTAAACATTATGATATGAAAATCAACACTGCCAAAACAGAGACCATGAAACTCAGCAGGAGTCAAAGACAACAAAAAATCCATCCAACAAGTTAAAGAATTCAAGTATCTTGGTTGTATGTTTACAGAAGATGGAAAGCTTGGCAGAGAAACTGATGTTAGAACACAAACAGCAAATGCCATAACATACCAGCTATCACAACAACATACCACTTGAAACCAAAAGACATGAAATTAATAGCATATTTATACCGATGTTGTGCTACCAAAGCCAAGCACGGACACTAAGAAATTGCAAAATAAAATATCTACATCCGAAATGAGATGCCCAAGAAAAGCAGCAAACGTCACTAGGAGAGACAAGAAATGACGACAAAAGACAATTGGCTTTAATCATGCCTAGAACATATAGAGAAACAAAGACAAGATAAGAAATGACGACATAAGACAATTGGCGTGAACTACACCATGCCTACAATATACAGAGAAACAAAGAAGTTAAGTGGTCTGACCACTTAATGAGAATGACACACTTACAGGTATCCTCAAATTTCCGGCGTTGTGATCATAGTCCGGCATATTTTTGTCACAAATTAGCTGAGCTAGAAATACATGATGCACTCACTGCATAAGAAAACTGCATATATGCATATACAGAGTTATAACAGTGCGGAATAAAGTAATGATATTTGAAACGCTTTGTTACAATTACCGCTTCGAATGTTCGTATTCTCCTGTCAAACGTCAGCCCAAACAATCCCAACGAGTTCAGGCCGTCTGGTTGCCGTCCTTGACATTTTGTCGCTACATGTTAGTCTATCGAAGAATATGCCACATTTAAAATAATTAATGATCAGGGTATATAAAGATTTAATATTAAACATTGATATGAGTTAAAATAACACAAAAATTAATATTTAACGGTATTATTTATAAAAAGATACTTTTTTAATACCTGTAAGCGGTATGGTTACAAGGGAGGCGAGTCACTGTGAAGTTGAAATGCTCGGGCTCATAGATGATCCCCCTTGACCTGCACAAAATCCTCTATGTCTGGTCACTGAGTAGGTACAAGAAGAAAGCCGCTGTGGCTTGCTGGGAATAAATCCTATAAGCAGGCCACAGTCGGGACCACGTTTTCTCAAACCCATTACCTTGGCTGAAGAAAAGCAAAAGCCTGTTTTAAGAGCAACATGAGTAGGTGGGATATGGGCTTTCAGACAGCTTTGGTCTGAACAGAAGAGTTAGGACCATTGGAAATTTAAAATCAGAATTCTGAGTTGAATTTGAACATAATCTAGTGAATGTTACCCAAAATTCGTGTTATGTTATCACGAAACATCACATAGGGCTCGCATAGTTGTTTGCCAAGTTATCCTGTTTTTGCCGAGTTTTTCAATTTCATCAAGAGGTGTTATGCCCAATAAACTGGCTTCTCTTAACAATGTCCTCTTTAGATTTTCGCGTGGTTGATCTCTTTTTCTTCGGCCTGTTGTGCTCCACTTGGTAGCTTGTTTTGGTATTCTCTGACTGTTTCTTCTCATCACTTCATGTCCATCTTCTTTTTCTGATCACCCATGAGGCAGGTTGTTGTTTGCTCATCTGTCCTATCTCTGCGTTGTTCTTAAATTCATTCCACTTTATACCAAGTAATTGGAAAAAAGGAATCATTATTAAAATACCAAAAAAAAAAAAAGGCAACCTTAGTGACTGTAACAACTGGAGAGGAGTAACCTTAATATCAGTTGTGTCAAAAGTATTTTGCAAGGTCATTTTGAATAGACTTAAAGATATAGTGGATACTGCAATGAGAGAAGAACAAGCAGGATTTCGAAAAGGGAGAAGCAGTCTTGACCAGATCTTTACTCTCAGAATAATACTTGAAGAACATATTGAAAAGCAGAAACCATTAATACTGAACTTCATAGATTTTAAAAAGGCATTTGATAGCATACACAGAGATTCATTATGGACAATTTTAAGTCTATATGGAATACCATCTAAAATTGTCAACATCATTAAGGACTTATACAATGGATATGTTTGTGCAGTCAAGACAGAAGAAGGGATGAGTGAATGGTTCCAGACTGAAACAGGTGTGAAACAAGGATGTATGCTGTCTCCTTTACTTTTTGAGATTACAATAGACTTCATAATGAAAAAATGCTGCACAGGTAACACAGGTATTGACTGGGTACATGGGACCCAACTAGAAGATCTTGATTTTGCTGTAGACATAACTCTTATCAGTAATAATGTGAATTCCATGCAAGAAAAAACAGATAGCCTGTCTTCAATGGCTAATAAAAAAGGACAAAACAAAAATAATGGAAATTCCCCTTAATCAAAATGGAAAAATACACATAGAAGAGACAGATATTGAAGAAGTCAATCAATTTGCATACCTTGGCAGCTACATAGACCAGGATGGTGACACTAGAAAGGAAGTTAGGATCAGAATTGCAAAGGCAGCATCAATCTTCAAGAATCTTGAGAACATATGGAATTCAAAAGTTATAAGCACAAAAACCAAGTTAAGACTATTCAATTCAAATGTAATATCCACTCTCATTTATGCATGTGAAAGCTGGAAAATAACTAAAGAAATAGAAAAGAAATTAGACTCTTTTGAAAACAAATGCCTAAGGAAAATACTCTGCATCAAGTGGAACGAATTCAAGAACAATGCAGAGATAAGACAGATGACTGAACAGCAACCAGTCTCATGGGTGATCAGGAAAAGGAGATGGACATATGTTGGTCACTTGATGAGGAGAAATGATCAGAGAATCCCAAAACAAGCTATCAAGTGGAACACAACAGCCAAAGAAAAAGGGGCAGCCCGCTTGAAACTCTGAAGAGGACATTGTTAAGAGAGGCAAAATTAACAGGCATAAAATCCTTTGATGAGGTTGAAAGACTCGCCGAAGACAGGAACAATTGGCGAACTACTTTGCGAGCCATATGTGACGTTTAACGGCACGGGAAGATATAAGATATAAGATTATACCAAGTATTTTCCTTAGGCATTTGTTTTCAAAAGAGTCTAATTTGTTGTCTTTTTCTTTAGTTGATTTCTAGCTTTCGCATGCATAAATGAGGGTGGATATCACATTTGAATTGAATAATCTTAACTTGGTTTTTGTGCTTATAACGTTTGAATTTCATATGTTCTCAAGATATATGCATACGTATTTGAGAATAAATCCAAGAGAGACTATAAGCAGTTTTATTCCATGGTGTGCTTCGACTCTACTTTATGTTGTTTTATTAAATTTCAACACAAGCAGCTAAAATGTAGATCTAATCATGTGTCCACATTCAATAATTTATTTTCACATGAGAAACACTCTTTGTCCATTTGGCACATTGATGATCTTAATGATAGTATAGCGATTTTTTTAAATGTAGAAGTTATGTAAGTCATCTTGGTATTTAAAAGCTGGGTTTTAACAGTTACAGGACTCTCATAATAAAGACAGCAAAAACATGCACAAATGAATTAATGAACTCACAGGCAGGAAAACAAAATATACCACAGGATGCCTGAAATCGAAAGAAGGTAAAATGTTAATGGGAAAGGAAGACATTGTGGACAGGTGGACAGAGTATATCGGTGAGCTATATGGAGGAGAAGGACCAGAATTAACACAGATACTGAAAACTATGATGGACCACCAATACTTGAAGATGAAATCATAGATGCCATCAAACACATGAAGAAAGGAAAAGCGACTGGGCCTGATAATATAACAATAGAAGAAATAGAGGCACTAGAGGAGACAGGAATAAAAATAATAACCAAGTTACTGAATGACATTTACAACAGTGGTTATATTCCCAGTGACCTGATTAAATCCACGTTTATAGCACTACCAAAGAAACCAGGTGCAAAGGAATGTGACGACTACCAGACTATCAGCCTCTCATGTCACATAACGAAGCTACTTCTGAGAATAATTATGAGAAGAACAAGGAAAAAGATAAAAATGGAAATAGCAGATGAACAGTTTGGATTTGTTGAAGGAAAGGGAACACACAATGCCATTTATGCTTTACGAACACTAACAGAAAGAGCTTTAGAAGTACAGAAAGATCTCTACTTATGCTTCATTGATTACACCAAGGCATTTGACAAGGTGAAACATAATGAAATTATTAAAATGCTTGAAGACATCAATATAGACGGCAAAGACCTGAGGATTGTAAAACATCTATACTGGCAGCAAGAAGCAGCAGTTCGAGTTGAAAATAGAATTGGAAAATATCAACCTATAAAACAAGGGGTGCGACAAGGACGTATACTATCTCCAGACCTTTTTTCTCTGTATAGTGAGAATATTCTAAGAACAATCATCACAGAACCAGGCATAAAAATTGGAGGATACAATATTAACAACCTTCGGTATGCTGATGACACAGTACAGATAGCTGAGAACCAACAAGACCTGCAAAATCTCTTGGATAAAGTCGCCAAAGAAAGTGAACAGAAAGGCCTTACTTTGAACATCAAAAAGACAGACTATGGTTATATCTAAGAAGCAGAATCCACCAGCATGCAGTATTAAATTAAACGGAACTATTCTAAAGCAGGTGCAGAAATTCAAATACATTGGAGAAGTAATAACTTCAGATGGGAAATGCAAAACAGAAATTAGGAACAGAATAGGCCAAGCAAAGACTGCATTTCAGAGAATGAGAAACATATTAGCTAACATATCTTTATCAATGAATGTTAGAAAACGAGTCCTAAAATGCTATATTGAACCTATCTTGTTATATGGAAGTGAATCATGGACAATAGGCAAGTCTGCACAAAAATCATTGGAAGCAGCAGAAGTGTGGTTTATTAGAAGAATGTTACGAATCCCCTGGACAGCAAAAATAACTAATGAAGAATGTATGAGAAGAGCTGGAGAGACAAAAAAACCTTGTCAAAAAGATAAGAGAGAGACAATGTACTTTCATAGGACATGCAATGAGAAGAGGGGCATTGAAAATATTATAACAACAGGAAAAATAGAAGGAAGAAGATCAAGAGGAAGACCAAGAGAAATTATACTGGACAGTCTAACGGGATGGTGTGAGAGGAGATCACCAACTGAGCTGATGGCCTGCATGAAGGATCGTGTACTGTGGGAAGCATAATAGCCAACGCCAGTCGGCACGGCACCTGATGATGATTTTAACAGTTATGTCCCGTAGAAAACTATGCGAAGAAAACTAAATTGATGACAATTGCCCGGCTTTTTGGCTAAGATCAAAGTGTAGTTCTGCGCTCTGTAGACTGTACACTTTGTTATTTTGGAATAAACGAGGTGCTTGAGGCCTGCCCTGCACACTGAATGGCGGGGGTATGGTCCACATCTCGTTACGAGTGGACCCGGTTTGCACTACAACTGGGTCACGGCCTGTTGTTTTCGTCGTCTAAAAAAACTGCCCGGTCACGGCCTGTTATTTTCGTCGTCTTAAAAAAAAACCTGACAAAACAAACAAGACAGCTGATATATGTATCAATGAGGAAAAACTGGAAGAAGTGGAGAGGTTTGAATATCTTGGATCGCTACTAATAATGGAGATACAACGAGGGAAATTAAAAGGAGGACATCTATCGCTCTTCAGAAAGTAAAACAACTAAAGAATCTGTGGAGAGGAACAGACAGAACTACAAAAATAAGATTTTTAAGGGCATGCATCTTTCCCATTGAAACATATACCTGTGAGACCTGGACATTTAACAAAACAGCTGAGAAACACATAAATGGATTTGAATGTAAATGCTACAGAAGAGAGTTCTTAAAATATAATGGGCATATATATATATATATATATATATATATATATATATATATATATATATATATATATATATATATATACTACAAGAACTTAATATTGAAGAAGGCTGGCTAGTAAAGAGGATTAAAGAGAGAAAACTTAAATATTTTTGACACATTAAACGTCATGATAATCTAGAGAAGACCGTCTTGGAAGGGTACATAATAGAAAAAATAAAGAGAGAAAGATCAAGGCAAAGATGGCTGCAAGACATCGTTTATGATCTGCAAATGGATGCATCAGCAGCAGGCCATCTTGCTCACAACCGAGAGACCTACAGAGAGCTGTTAGGGAAGCAAAGTTCCACAAGGGACATGCAAATGAATGAATGTCCCGTAGATGTCTTACAATTTCATGCCCTATTTAAGTTGCAGCTTGTACTTCTCATGCTGGCCATGGAGCTCATGCAAGTAGAGACTGGTCAGATGATCAGTTAGGAATAGAGATTTTGAGTTAGTCCTAGTTTTGTGTTCGTTAGGGTCAGGCTAGAGTAGAATGTAGTTTAGTGTAGGGGCTTAGTCTGTGTTTTAGTTGTTGTCAGTAAGTAGTTTATAGTATAGGATAGTAAGTTTAGAATATGGTAGGATTTCGGTGGCGTCGAAGTCTCATGAAGTCAGTAGACGCCGGAATCACATTGTGTTGTCTTGCTGCAGTAATGTCGGGGTTATTGGATTTGTCACTGCCTTTGTTCTAACTCATCGTCATCACCATTATATCACCATTTGCACCAATAAAGCCATAATGATCTATAAAGCTGCTGCTTGTGTTAGCCACTGAGTGAAAGCCGTTCTTTGGGAGAGTTTGTCTGTTAGCGAATAGTAAGTAGACACCAACAGACACCACCAGACTCCAAGCAGGCACTAAGCCAGCATCTACCAATGATGAAAGAGACAGACCTCGATTGTTTTGAAAGAGTGAAGAGAGACTATAAGCGCCTATCATTGTAATACTAAATAGTACTATGGAGTCTTAGATATAGTGGAAGTGAAAGCTCAAGTTTTCAAGCTCAGAAGCACTAGTGAAAATAGTAGGCCTACAAATATCAGGCAGACATAGTGTATAGAAGAATCACGTATAACATTCTACTACTACCCTTTGATGGTCACCAAATGCTTGTTTAATCTTATATAGAATTCGGTTCAATGTGATTTCCTTGTTTCCCCCAATAAAAGACCTAGCCTGGGTAATGGGGCAGGGATTGCCATAGTCTCCATAGCAGTGGAGTCTGCTAAAGAAGTACTACACATCTCCTGCTTTTTAGCTCCATACAGGGACTGGGAAAAAATATCCACCATAACCTGCTTTCAAGCAGATGCAATGCTGTACCTCAACATCCTTGCTGCATCTGCTACAAAGAGAAGCAGCTTGCAGACCCAGGGAGACTGAAGAAGATGGAAGTCATATAACCTTTTTTCTTGATTCCTTCATCAAAGCAAGATAATTCTAGGGCTATAATGGAGAATATAGTAGATTTTCATGGTCATAATAATCATTCAAGAACAACGCAGAGATAAGACAGATGAGTGAACAACAACCTGTCTCATGGGTGATCAGAAAAAGGAGATAGGCATACGAGGGGCGTTCAGAAAGTAATGCACTACATTGTTTTTCTCAGGAGCTGTTTATTAAAAATGCATGAAATTTATACACAATATACATGGATATGTCATGTAAACACCGGTATTATTCAACATAATGCCCATCAACATGTACGGCTTTATGCTAGTGCAAAACAAGTGCATGTATTCCTAGCCCATACCAGTTTTCTCTTGATTATGTACCCATTTCTTCGCTGCATGAATCACTCCTTCGTCATCTTCAAATCTTACCCCTTGGAGTGCATCTTTAAGTGGACCAAACAGATGAAAATCAGAGGGTGCCAAATCAGGACTATAGGTTGGATGGGGTAGTACAGTCCAACCCAATTTGGTGATTGCTTCCTGTGTTGCCAGACGTGTGAGGGCATGCATTGTCGTGAAGGAGAAGCAGGTCTGCTGGATTCTTGCACAAACCTTAGAAAATCCGAGAGCTTTTATAACTGCATTTGCACTACCATTGGTGACTGACAGCTTTAAGCCCAATTGTTGAGTAGTGATATGCCTATCAGTAAGAATAATGTCCTCGGTGCATTTCAACATTTCTGCATTGGTGGCTGTGGCAGGACGTCCACAGCGCGGCCGATCATGCAACTCCTTATCTCCACTTATTGATTCTTTGATTCTCTGAACCCAGCGACTGACTGTACTCCTGCTGACTACAAAACTTCCATCCACATCACATAAACGCTTGTGAGTGTTCACAATAGTTTCCTTCTTTGCAACGATAAATTCTATCACAATTCGCTGCTTATATATACCGCAAGTTGTTAACACGTGATGAGAAGAAACAGAGAATCCCAAAACAAGCTATCAAGTGGAACACAACAGGCCAAAGAAAAAAGAGGTCGACCACATGAAACTCTAAAGAGGACATTGTTAAGAGAGGCCAAGTTAGCAGCCATAAAGTCCCTTGATGAGGTTGAAAAGCTTGCCAAAAACAGGAAAACTTGGCAACCTGCCATATGAGCCCTATGTGTTTAACAGCACAGGATGGATGTTAAGACATAAGAGTATAATGAAGAATATAGCAGATTTTCATGGTCATAAAAATCATCATTTGACATCCACTCTCAATGACATTATTTCTTCTCTTTCTCCTTCCTACCATGCAACGATTATTCAGTTGGTTGATACCCTTTCAGATATGCTCTCCTGTCTCATGAATATCCCACCATATATTTCCAGTTTAGGAAAAAAAAATTCAAGTTGCATTAGTTCCCTTTATAGTGTAGAATATTATTGTCCTTGCTAATAGTGTTGTGCCAAAATATTGGATTGTATTCACTGCCTTATTTGTCATTCCTCTCTCATTTCATTTTTTTTTTCTTCAGACACTTCACCATATATTCTCATCTATCTCCATTCCACAATTCTAGTTTTATCAATCATCATCTATGGATAATCATTGATACAGATAAGATTTACTGGACAGCACCCACACCTCACCCCTTAAAAAACAAAACAAAGCAAAACTTCACATAACAGTTCAATATTTATTGTACTACCACTCCTAAGTCCCGTCATGAAGAAGTTTCTAGCCAAGCTATCTACTGTCCCATCTTTCCTCCAACACACATTCCGCAAACATTTGACACAATCAAACATTGTCTGACACATGTTTATTCTTCATGAATCAATACAAAATTCAAAAATAACATCTATGTTATTTCATATCATTAATAATTATACTTTAATATTTTGATAATCTACAACATCGTATTTTGATAAAAATCAGCGAAACTGAACAGTGAAAGACTCATTGTATATGAAGTTAATGATGAGCAAAGGGAGGTAAGCTGAAACGCTGAGTTGAGAAACATGAAATGTTTATCTCCCCAGAAAATGATTACAATGTTAAAGTGGAATATTGCAAGTTCACCACAGGAATATGGGTTAGGAATGCAAGTTCACTACAGGAATATGGGTTAGGAATGCAAGTTTACTACAGGAATATGGGTTAGGAATGCAAGTTCACTACAGTAATACAGGCTTGGGGCTTAAGTTTGTTGAAGGAATATGAGTTAGGAATGCAAGCTTTGTATAACTGAGTTTTTATTTCATCGGTCAAAATCATTAATCATTTTGTAAACAACTAAATCATGATTTTTTTTTTTTTTGGTAAGTGTTAAAGTGCTGGGTCATGTGTAAATCTACAGCCCAGTCACCAGAATGTTGTCCAAAGTAAGTTCCATGTTCTGCTGGTAGGCCCACCTCCCAAGGTTCTGCCGGTAGGCCCACCTCCCCAGGTTCTGCCGGTAGGCCTACTTCTCAGGTTCTGCTGGTAGGCCCCACCTCCCCAGGTTCTGCTGGTAAATCTACCTCCCCAGGTTCTGCCGGTAGGCCCACCTCCCCAGGTTCTGCCGGTAGGTCCACCTCCCCAGGTTCTGCTGGTAGGCCCACCTCCCAGGTTCTGCTGGTAGGCCCCACCTCCCCAGGTTATGCTGGTAGTCCCACAGCCCTGGGTAAATCCCTAGGCTAGGCCTAATATGACACATCTCTTTCAGATTGTCCATACTGTGATGATTATGGTCTTATACATCGAAAAATGTGGCTAAGTAGTTTTTGAGAAAAATGTGTTTTGAGCTTGGCTGAAGGACAAAAACCCCACAGATGATACAGTATATCATGCAGCAAATAATATTTTTATCATGAAACACGGCATATATGAAATTACAACATTATAATGATCAATATAAATGAATAGCACTTGTGGAATACATCATGCATCATCTACGTATGCTTGCATACACTCTCTGATAAAAGTATTCACAAATAATCATGCTCTCTGATGGAATTATTTATCTACAAATTGTCATCATTCACTCTTCTAATAGATCAAACAGATCTACAAATAGTCATCATTCACTCTCTAACAGATCAAACAGATCTACAAATAGTCATCATTCACTCTCTAATAGATCAAACAGATCTACAAATTGTCATCATTCACTCTCTAATAGATCAAACAGATCTACAAATTGTCATCATTCACTCTCTAATAGATCAAACAGATCTACAAATTGTCATCATTCACTCTCTAACAGATCAAACAGATCTACAAATAATCATCATTCACTCTCTAACAGATCAAACAGATCTACAAATTGTCATCATTCACTCTCTAATAGATCAAACAGATCTACAAATTGTTATCATTCACTCTCTAACAGATCAAACAGATCTACAAATAATCATCATTCACTCTCTAACAGATCAAACAGATCTACAAAGAGTCATCATTCACTCGCTAACAGATCAAACAGATCTACAAATAATCATCATTCACTCTCTTAATACAAATATCAACATACTATCACACACAGATGTCAAACAGCTTTCAGGGACAAAATGACAACTGTTAACACACTTATATGACAAATAACAAGTCACAGCAAATGGCGTTCAACCTTGAATAACATTATATAATCAACAAAGTAACATAATTCAATATGCTGCTATGCTGAAAAAACAAGTCTCCACTTGCATGTTAATATTGCCATCAACAAATAGCTAAGGCACTTAAGAAACAGTCAGGAAAACAGGCACTGTAAATCTGAACACACTTCAATGTTTGGCAACAAAAGAAAAAACATTTTCACAGAGAAAACTCAGTCAACTCCCACGAGCACATGCTTAGGTACAGAATAAAAAACCAACAAAGAAAATGACACATTCCCTATCAGGTTTCCTAGAAGCTGCTGCAAGACCTCATCTCATGCTCACCCAAACATCAACATATATAAAATGGCACAGGTCCTAGAGAAAAACATGAATGACATCACATGGGATCAGATCCATGAGTTCATATCTGAGAAAAACAAAATTTTTTTATTTTTTCAGTTGTATCCTTTCAATGGAAACAAGGCAGCTGAAATATGTATCAATGAGGAAAAACTGGAAGAAGTGGAGAGTTTTGAATATCTTGGATCACTGCTAACTAATAATGGAGATACAATGAGGGAAATTAAAAGGAGGACACCTATCGCTCTTCAGAAAGTAAAACGACTAAAGAATCTGTGGAGAGGAACAAACAGAACTACAAAAATAAGATTTTTAAGGACATGCATCTTTCCCATCGCAACATATGTCTGTGAGACCTGGACACTTAAACAAAACAGCTGAGAAACACATAAATGCCTTTGAATGTAAATGCTACAGAAGAGTTCTTCAAATATCATAGACACAAAAAAGAACAAATATATCCATACTACAAGAACTTAATATTGAAGAAGGCTGGCTAGTAAAGAGGATTAAAGAGAGAAAACTTAAATATTTTGGACACATTAAACGTCATGATAATCTAGAGAAGACCGTCTTGGAAGGGTACATAATGGGAAAAGGAAAGAGAGGAAGACCAAAGCGAAGATGGCTGCAAGACAATGTTGATGATCTGCAAATGGATGCATCAGCATGTGTGAATATCACACTATTACTGAAAATTCAAGTTTCAACTTTGAACTTCAACTTGAAAAAAATAAATCTACATTATTGTTAGTCTTCAGGTATACTTTTTGTTCACTGCAAAAAATCATATCTTCGTACAGGAATTTATCATCAGACACGGCAAAATTAGAAAGTACAGCAGCAAAGTCTTCTAGCGAAACATTCCACAAACCAGGAAACACTCATCAAACACTGAAACTGTTTTCCTTCTTTGAAAAACTGGAGGCCATACTTGGGACTGAAAATGAGCAGTAACCATGATGGGACATCATTATGATCAGCAGAGATTTTTTAAAACAACCACTGATAGAAGAAGAAGAAGAAATAGAATAGATGACAATTAGGGGAGGGGGGAGAAATGTAACAAGGAAAGAAATTCTGGTATAGGCAAGCCATGTAAAGATCACGAGGCAGACCAGGAAGGTAGTTCATATTAAAACTTGAGCACATGATAGCTCGAGCTTATTTTACGAAACAGGAACATCTAAGTTTACAGAAGGCACGAACCGGTCTCTAGCTGTCCGGTTTCAGTGTTGCTATTTTCTTTTCTCAAGTCACACACAAATGTGAGGCTTATCAGAGTAAACAATACATATGACTGCTGTCAGTGTAGTTAAGAGAAAATATTATTTTTTTTTTACATACATGTGCTGATGTGTGCACATAACATAAACATGCACACATGTGCACATGCTAACCTCCCCATACACACACAGAGTGAGATAGAGAGAGAGAGAGAGTGATACGGTTATGAGCTATTTCATTACAAACTAAAGTTAAAGCAAAATAAATTATAACAAAAACTTGGAAAAGCTAATATATTTTGCTTTGTTCTATCCAGGAAAGTCATGAAGCCTTTTGTCACATAATTTCTGCAGTAGCAGTAGAAAACATCTCAGAACCAGATGCTGACTTGAATATTACTGTGGAGGCTAACATGGAGTACTCAAGCTGGATGAGACAACAGCCTGCTGACAAAGGCCCTACTCTACCTTCCAGTGGTGCGTAAGAGACAAAAATCTGGCTGTGTGAATATGAATCAAAATTGAATGGCAAAGCTGATTATGAAGACAAGCAAGGCAAAGATCGATGTGTAAGTGAAGCCAAAGATCAATGTGTAGTGAAGCTAAAGATCAATGTGTAGGGCAGAGATGACAAGAGAGGTGCAAACAGCATCACAATCACTGTGCTCTGGAATGTGAAAACAGAAGAATAATAATACAGAAATTTAATAGCCATTCACAGCAAGTACTCAGTACAGGTGGAACATCTACTGAAAATACCTTAATATAAATCAGAACTTTTAACTCTTCAAGGCCACAACACAAATATACACTAGTGACCTTTCACATCTTTTATCATTAGCACAGGTATGAAATAACATTATCTACACACATACTCAATGGAATATGTAATCACATGCTGCCTGTGTAAACACATTAACAAAAGAAACATGAATTTTAATCACACAAACATTCTCACACTTTTCTAATTCATACATGGAATATATATGATAAAGTTGTACAAACAATATACTGTATTCTGCTATACCTTGTATTTAAACTGGACAGGTTGTGCAAAAATAATCAGAATCCTTGTTTCAGTTCATACACAAGTATATAATCTGTATATTCTGACAAGGAAATCTTGTCTAGAACAAATTCTTTTCTCTCAAAGTACTTTTGTTCTCATGTTTTTAACCATGCAAAATCTGGAGCCCACTTGCTCGGAGTCAGCTGTCCAGATTTTTTTTTCAGCAGTTCCACGGCTTTGCCATGGATCCCAGTCTCACCAATTGTGGATCTACTAGGGTTTGGCTTCCTTGTGGGAAATGTTTTGAAGTTTTTTATTCCATTCCCAAATAGTAAGCCACACCACAGACTTGGGCTAATCAACTGTTCCCAGGATACAAAGATGCTGCTATTTCTCTTACTCTCTCTCCCTCTCTTTCTCTCTGAGCAGCCTCACATGATACACAGAAAAACCAATATCCAACAACATGACCTAATTTTATTAATTTCCCAAAATGTTATGCTTCATTACATTTGGCACAAAACACTTTTGACCATGTAGTCAATAACAAGATCATCTGTTTTCTTCAATGAAATTTGCCACATATCACTGAAACACAAAGAGTATAGGACATATCACAACATCTGTTCACTCTCATAAGCCATATTATGTACAAATAAATACATATATTTAAAGTATAACTGACAACTGCTAGCTTCTGTAGCCTTCTCCTTACTTTCAGATCTCTCTAAATGTTCACTTATCATCAATTTTTATGTTCCTAAAATTTTCCTCCTCATTTATTATACATTTATTATGTGAATACAACTCTATACATTTTGTAACTGTTTTTAAATCATATACTTTTTCATTTAACAAAGTGGAAGTTTGAGGATGAAAATAAAGATTAAAAGAAAGTGGAATATGGAATAGTGAGTTAGTAATGCTTCAAAAAAAGAAAGAAAGAAAGAGAGAGAGAGAGTGAACAAAAGGAAACAATATTAACAGAGAAACATGTTGCCTTAAACGCTTTTATAATCCATACTTTGAACATACGTGATAAATTCATACAAACAAAAATATCACATCCTGCTCTTGTATTTAAAGTGGACATGTACAAATTAAACCCGAATGGCTGTTTTTTTAGTGCAGACAACTACATATCCTGACAGGAACAATTCTGTTTCAAACAGAATCTACCAACTTTGTACCAGAGTATAACAACTCATAAAACAATATTTTCTAGCGGAGTGACATATATTTGCTGCACTTATTTTAATATAAACAAAAGAACAACATTTACAGCAGAACAATATTGTACTCATCTACAGAACTAAATGTGAACAAAAACTTGAAACATACCATAAGAAATATTTATATGTACTTCTGTTCTCGATCATCATTATATTAATCGGTCAATGATAGCTCACATTTAAACAAGGGTTATTTATTCAGATTTGTTTTGCATGCGTAAATGAAAAAAAAAAATGCAAGTGAGTTCTACTCTAAATTACTAAGCACTAAAAGCACTCCCCTCTCACCCCCACCCCCCCAAAATGACCCACTTCATGTCTAATTTGTTCTAAAACAAGAAAGCACTCCCACACCAGTTTTTGATTTGGATAAAACGCAGACTTTGACTCTCTGTGACCGTACGACACCAGGTAAGGCTATTCTGTTTCAAGTCAATGTTTCTCAACGTAGACCATGGGTGGCAGGGGCGAACCTTATTTTCGAGGATGCATGCTAAAACTGGCTAAAAATCGTATTTAAAAACCTTCTGTGCCACTAATATATTTTTTAAAAAATTTCACACTGTACATTTTGAAGTATTTAAGTTTCTGGTGTTACGGAGTGACCAAAACATTTGCATGCGTGCCACTTTTGGCATGTCATTTCCTCACTCTCTCTGGACCAACAGTCAATATTTTCGAAGAGATTATCACACAGTGACTCTCCGGACATGTTTTTGTTTTCAAACTAATTTTAGTCTTCACCAAACAATCTTTTTTTTTTTTTTTTAACCATCGCAGGTAAAGCACAAAAAGTTTATAGTAATTTGATGAAACACAAACAGCATACGTGACTATGTCTCCTTGTGAACAGGCATAGCAGTAATGGCAACAAAACCATTGCTGTTATTTTATCATCCAATAATAGCTTCATCCATGACAGATAAGTCTATTTTCACTTATTCTTGTACTGGGAGTCTGAAAAATGTTAACTGACTCTTTGGAAAAGTGATTGCTGATATTCTTTTTCTACTGGCTCGTCATGCTTAATTCAGATGGGTCAGTTATGAAAAAAAACTGTTGTAAACATGACTTATTTACACACTGTAAATGACTCATTTACAACAATATTCATTACTAGTGGCAAACTCGAACGTTAAAGACAAATAAAATGAATGAAATATACGAAACAAGGCATTTTTGAGAAAAAAGATGCTAAAGCTCCTAAAGAAACAAGATTCAAAATGGAGGGATTCTGGGATAACAATGCATGTCAATATATAGGGGGAGAACATCAATCTGGACATCATACGAGGATCACCCAGTCAGATCAACAGCTTAACATGTGCCTCTATTCCTTTCAGTGGATGGGAAGCATGCATTGTGGATAATCAAGCAGAGGTATACAAATCTGAGAGATGGTAAACGCCTAACATAAGTACAATATGCCAACAGGAGCTGCACTGAAAACTTAACATAATAATTCCTATGTATCCCTCTATGAAGGATCATGTACTCTGGAGAAGCATAGCCAACAGCAGTTGGCACAGCACCTGATGATGATGATGATCCCTCTATGGCATGAACAGATAAAAAAAACAAAAAAAAAAACCAAGATTACTGCGACTTTCCTTGAGTTCAAGCCGAGACTTGGCTCTTCTTTCCTTGTGGCATGAAGTTAGCCGTCTCAGAGCCACCTCTTAGTTCCAATTCTATCATATCTAGTTGTCCTCTTTCTGGACATAGCTTGGAATGTTAACTTGTGCCACTAGTTCTTTCTTCAAGGCATAACCTGGAATGTTAACATCTGCCACCGGTCTGCAGTCCAGGAAACAGACTGTGAAGTTAACATGAGACACCAGCCATTTCTCCAAGACAGCCTGGAATGTTATATGTCGCCAGCTCTTTCTCCTGTATATAGCCTGGAATGTTATGTGTCACCAGACCCCTTTCTCCTGGATACAGCCTGGAATGTTCATGTCATCATTCCTTCTTCACGACGCACAGCCTGGAATGTTCATGTCATCATTCCTTTTCTTCATGACGCACAGCCTGGAATGCTAACATATATCACCAGCCTCTTTCTTTAGGACTCGCATTTCTGAAACAATCTGCTGTTTCTAATATGCAATACACACACTGTACACTTTCACATACTGTGTATGAAAACATCACCTTAACACATCATTCACATACAAACTTCTCAGTAGCAAATATTGACAGCAGCAACAAAAGCTAAACTCGAAGCAGTAAACATCATGAATATATCTCATACCTTCAAGTAATTACAACATTTTATTTAGCCATACAAATTCCTCTCATTTTCTTCTCTCTCACAAGAACTCAAACAAAAATGGTTGCCTCCCCTAGTCTCAGAAAAGCCTATTCTGCTGCCAGGTTGGACTTTGTCCTTCACTTTAAATCCAATGGTAACCAGTTATGCTTTTGAGCAGTCGATCTCCACAATGTTTTTTGGCACATCTGCAAACTGATACACCAATCTCTGGCCATCTACCTTGTTGAGGATACCTCTCGCGTAATAATATCTGTAGAAAAGGAAAAAAAAAGGTGAGAAGTTGACAACTTTGACATGACAAACTTCGCTATCGAGTTCAGATAACTCTATGATAATACTATCATAGAGAGTAATACGAGCTGGTTGTGGGAAAACACATTACCCCTTGTCTTTAACACTTTCTATAAAAAAAAGTTCTGAAGACTGAATACCGATGTGCATCTCTATGGGCCTTTCACCACAAACACACTCTGCTCCAGGTTATCTATGTTATACATCTCTATGGGCCTTTCACCACAAACACACTCTGCTCTAGGTTATCTATGTTATAGTCTTCTCAAGGCAGGTCCAAGGAGTTTCCATTGAATTTTCCTTCTGGTTCTAATAATTGTTATTGTTCTATAACTTTTCTCAGAATTTGCTTTCAAAAATTAAAAAAAGCTCCCTGAAATGATTTCTATTTGATTCAAAACCGTCTTCTAAAGTGAAAAAAAAAAAAATGAACTCAATTCATCAAGCACATATCTTGAAGCCAATGAAGAAAAGACCACATTTCTGTAACATTTTCAGTGATGCCTTTCAAGCTGTTGTGTTATACTTTATCACTTTTATCTCCTGCCATGTTTCAGTGTAGATATGAGGGGGGCTCTGAAAGCTGGCAGCTGGATCATAACTATGGTACAGATAACTGTGATGACAGCAGTCAAGGCACGTATGTCAAGGCAGATAACTGTGATGACAGCAGTCAAGGCACATATGTCAAGGCAGATAACTGTGACGACAGCAGTCAAGGCACATATATGTCAAGGCAGATAACTGTGATGACAGCAGTCAAGGCAGATAACTATGATGACAGCAGTCAAGGCACATATGTCAAGGCCCAGTCATCTGTGGCCAGCAAAGAGCTGACCCACCTCCCCATTGGTGCTTGTAGTATCAGGTTCTGCCCAGTTAACAGGGCAGGGACTTCTATGGTCCCCTTGGCAGTGGAGCCTGCTGAGAAGCACTGCACTTTTTTTTAGCTCTGCTCTTGATCTGCACGACAGCCATCAGAAGTCACTTCAACAACTTCATCACAGAGAAGCCACTTCCCATATATGCTTAAACACCTTCACCACACAGAAGCCACTTTTCATACATGCTTCAAACACCTTCATAACACAGAAGCCACTTTCCATACATGCTTCAAACACCTTCATCACACAGAAGCCACTTTCCATACATGCTTCAAACACCTTCGCCACACAGAAGCCACTTTCATACATGCTTCAACACCTTCATAACACAGAAGCCACTTTCCATACATGCTTCAAACACCTTCATCACACAGGACAGTAAAGATTGCTCAGCTTGCAGTTCAAAGGATAAAAAGAATATTAATAACATTACAATCACTATGGGTTCAACCCCACTGCTGGCAGTCAAAGTTAAAAAAAAAAAAAAAAAGTTTGGTATCTGTCAATGCTCTTCTCTCAATCTTCCTCGTTCTTCTTTGACAAGATATCCTTGAGATGTGGGTCACCAGACTCACCTAAGAGCTCTGCCCATTGTTTCATAATTCATGTCCGGTTTGTTCTTGTGCTGCCCCCACAGTCGAGACACTGCCTTGGAGTCAACCAGTTTAAAGATCCCTTTCTCACGATTGGTCCACTTGATGTAGTGGGGGCACGTCTCCTGATTCTGCAGAAGCTGCAGCAGAAACTCCCAAAGATACTGAGCATTACCTGAATCCAGAAAAATTTATAATCATGGTCAGCCACATCAAGGTGCTGAATTGAAAGCATTATTTACAACTGCCAGAAGGACCAGAATAATCAGTATTGTCCTGCCACTGAAACATATTAGCGACATGGTGCCCATAATTTCTTGACCTGTCATCACACAAGAAGGTGATGTGGTTAGCATCACACCCGGTTGCTTTTTTTTTTTTTTTTTCCTTTTCTTCTCAATCTCCAGAAAGGGGTCTGGTAACCGTTTCTGGGTCTGGTACCCATTTCTTGGTACCCATTTCTGGGTCTGGTACCCGTTTCTTGGTACCCATTTCTTGGTCTGGTACCCATTTCTTGGTACCCATTTCTGGGTCTGGTACCCGTTTCTGGGTCTGGTACCCATTTCTACAGTTGGGTGACTCAGGCACCTCTAGTTAGATTTGAACCACAGACCTTCAAAATAAGAAAATGGCACTACTTTTCCTACCGCCAAGGTAATGATTCATTATTTCATACTATACACTACTCTTCTACTATATATATATAATAGAATCAAGTTTTTTTTAAGTACTAGGCATTTAATTAGATTTATCAACAGATGATCTTATGCAATCATATCAATTTCTTATGTCTTGACTCGAATGACACAATCTTTCAAGACACTAGCATTCCAGTCTTTAACTGACAGAAGACAAAAAAAAAAAAAACACTCGCACTTGTTTAGTTCAAGGCAATGGATTATAATCTCTTGCCTAAGACCTATGACCCATAGCACTATACAGGAGATAAGCAACTTCCATTTCAATATTCATAATCTGACTTCATTATGTGTCTCTCTCTCATCTTACTTCCACAACACATACATGCAGGTTATACACTGGTTTGTCTTTTATCCAGTATAAATTCCTATCCAGTATAAATTCCCCACCCATAAAAGCCCTCTTCTAAATTCGGAACCCAAAACAGGATGTTTTACAACACGCAGGAAAATTCTGACATGTTCTCTTCTATTTTAGGAAACTCATCAGGAATTTCAAAAGCTAAGTTGAGGTGTGGCTCCAAAGGGTGTTGTAAAAAAACACTCCAAAAAACACTGCAGGTAAACACCTAAAAAACACAGTAACAGCATATTGTGTTTATGGCATCTTGTAACATGTGGAGCACTGCTTACGGAGTTTATGACCTTCCCCCCCCCCCCCATGATACCTTATTAACTTCCATGGAAGAAATGAACTTATCCTCAAAACCTTTCTTTGGCTCCATTTAGCCTTTGGGTCTATACTTTGTGATTTCATATAACATCCTTCTCATATAAAAACTTCATACAGGATTGTGATACGATAATAAGATTGCAAAACCTCCACAGGTTGTGTAAGAAGAAGAACCTCCGCAGGTTGTGTAAGAAGAAGAACCTCCGCAAGTTGTGTAAGAAGAAGAACCTCCGCAAGTTGTGTAAGAAGAAGAACCTCCGCAAGTTGTGTAAGAAGAAGAACCTCCGCAGGTTGTGTAAGAAGAAGAACCTCCGCAAGTTGTGTAAGAAGAAGAACCTCCGCAGGAAAACTTCTGTTAACTTCTAAAACATTACATACCTTCACGTTTTCTTTTTGGTGGTGATGTGTAGGGGTAGTCTGGGTATTTTGGCTTCCGACCTGCAGAGGAGAGAAAATTATAAACGGTCAACAAAAAATTTTAACATTATTACAATCCTGCTTTAAAAATGTTAACAAATTACTCAAGACAACGATTTAACCTTACAAAATTTGATTTGTTTTCATGAATTATTCAGTACACGAAGTAAAGGTAAAGTTAATATTCCCGTTTCCATGCCATTAAGGCATATCAGGGATGCAGTGTTAGGCCCGTATTTCCACAACTCTCAGTGTTAGCAGCAGAGCCTTACTATAAATAGAAATTTCTTGGTTTCAGGCATGTAGGTCAGATTTCAGATTATCACAACATAAAACACTTTATTCCTCAGATCAGACCTGAGATAAAGGGTTCTTCTCTTCAAGCTCCACCTATTAATACTACCATTAGTCAGACTGCCGCACATCAACAGCCTGTTTACTGTAAGAACAACTGTAGATGACACAGAATCATATCCAGCTATAGTTCACCGACTCTTATGTGTCATTAATTGCTCTACTTTTTCTACCCAAAAAAAAAAAAAAACTACCAGTACCAAGGGTATAGTTTTTCTGAAAGGTTAACAAAAGACAGGCAGAAAGTCTGCTATTCATCCTCTGTATGACCTCTCTCTCTCTCTCTCTCTTGCTCTCTCTCTCTCTCTCACTTGCTCTCTTCTCTCACCCTCTTGCTCTCTCTCTTTCATTCTCTCTTGCTCTCTCTCACACTCTCTCTCTCTTGCTCTCACCTGCTCTCTCACTTGCTCTCTCACCTGCTCTTTCTCTCTCTCTCTCTTTTTCTCTCTCTCTCTTAAGTTATCTTAAACTGCTCTTACAGACACCAAATACAATTAACTGTTTTCTGAATAGTCCCGAAAATTTTGTTTAGTAGATAGTCATTTATAATGTATGTAGTTACTTCTATACTGAGTGAATGTTTAAGAGCGAAACGTAAATGTTATATTTTATTTCATGTCTCTCAGCTTCAATGTTAGTTATGTTTGTTATATGAACAGCATATTTGTAGAATGTCTGGAATAGAGTGAAAGATGTATGATAAAGGGCAGAATGGCAGACGGGCCTGCGTGCCCAATTCTTAACCCTTTTGAAATAAAGATCAATCAATCAATCAACCAATCTCTCACCTGCTCTCTCTCTCTTGCCCTCTCTCTCACTTGCTCTCTCTTGCGCTTAGTCTCTTTCTCTTGCTCTCTCTCTCTCACCTGCTTTCTCTCTCTCTCTTGCCCCCTCTCTATCACTTGCTCTTTCTCTTGCTCTCTTTCTCTCTCACCTGCTTTCTCTCTCTCTTGCTCTCTCTTTCATTTGCTCTCTCTCTCTTGCTCATGCTGCCTCAAAAATTATGACATTCTATGACATCTCATAATTACAGTTAACGGAGAAATTAATAACGTAAGACACTGCAGCGATGATGTCCATGGCATGAGAAATGACAACAGTAAACTATGCTGAGGAAGATTGATGCTCACACTCTGCAGTGGAAGAAATGCCTTGCTAACTGTTAATCTGTGTAACGGTAATAAGGGATTTTCCATCTGCAAAGCTTGCGTAAAACATTTGTCTTGCCATTTATATTCTGTACATGCTTTGCTATGCCCGCCGTAATAATAATTTTGCTAGTGAATGTATGCTGTACGATCTACAACCTTTATACATCAAGGACAAACTCTCCCACTTCATATAAACTGTGTACTGCTATCTTATGTGTTTCCCTGCCTTAATGCAGGGAAACAGGGATTTTACCTTTACCTTACTATCTTATATGTGATATGCCTTAGTGCATGGAAACAAGGATTTTACCTTTACCTTACTATCTTATATGTGATATACCTTAGTGCATGGAAACAAGGATTTTACCTTTACCTTACTATCTTATATGTGATATGCCTTAGTGCATGGAAACAAGGATTTTACCTTTACCTTACTATCTCATGTGTTACTCTGCCATAACACTGGGAAACAAGGATTTTCCCTTTACCGTACTATCTTATGAGTAATATGTCTTAATGCAGGGAAACAAGGATTTTACCTTTACCGTACTATCTTATGTGTAATATGTCTTAATGCAGGGAAACAAGGATTTTACCTTTACCGTACTATCTTATATGTAATACTGCAATGCCACGGACTCAATTATTTTTATCTGACAGATGGCACTTAATACCAGATTGATAACGCAGTCAGGGACCATTTTATAATATTCCAAGGATCATATATATATATATATATATATATACACACACACAGGGTGTTTTTAAAGTCTCACTACACTTTCTCTGTAAAAATGAAGAAAATGACATCATAAAAAAAAAATATGCTGCACAGTCAATCGTGAAGAAAAATGTAGTGAATGGTTGCCATCTGCTGGAGTAATTTTTTGCACTCAAAACAGAATGGTGTTATCAACAGAAGAAATAATTTTTTTGGTTGAACAAGTGTTTTGAAAATGGCGGTCGATACATACGGATGGTTGTTCAAAGATTTATAGCAAAATTTCCTGATAAACAATCTCCTCATCGCACTATGGTTAGAAATTTGTTGAATAAGTTTCATGATACGGGAAGTGTGGAAGATGCTCCGCGATCTGGTAGGCCTGCTGCGTCTGAAGAAAAATGTCTAGATATCCAAGACAGAATCCTGAAAAGTCCATGCAAGTCTTTAAGGAAAATGTCGCAAGAAGTGAAGTATCACTGAGCACAGTGCACAAAATTCTTAAACATCGGTTAAATTTTCATCCATACAAGATTTCTGTTGTGTCTGAACTAAATGAGTGTGACAATCAATCCAGGGTCAACTACTCCACATGGTTTCAAGCATTTTTAGCTGAAGAAGATGAGTCACTTCTCGATTTAACATTCTTCTCTGATGAGACATGGTTTCATCTATCTGGATACGTTAATAGCCAGAATAATCGTATTTGGAGCAGTGTTAATCCCAACGCATTTCACGCAGCGCCGCTACACGATGCGAAAATTGGGGTATGGTGTGCCGTCAATAGAAAACATTTAATTGGATCAATTTTCTTCAACAACGCTATAAATCAATCGCTGATTGGTACCGTACTGACATTCTGGAACCTTTTTTAAAACAGCTGAATGAACGTGAAATTGAAGAAGTGTGGGTCCCGCAAGAGGGTGCAACTGCACACAAAGCTATAGCAACACACGGTTTTTTGGAAGAAATGCTCGCAAATCGCACAATATCTCGTGGAATTTGGCCTGCTCTTTCTCCAGATCAAAATCCATTAGATTATTATCTATGGTGTTTATTGAAAGGAAATGTTTACAAAAATAATGTACAAACAATTGAGGACCTGAAAGAAGCAATCAGAATTATCATTAAAGAAATAACAACAGACACGTTGCACAAGGTATTTGACAATATGAAGAGACGTGTACAGTCATGTCTTGAAGCCCATGGTGGACATTTCCAACACCCTTTATAATGAATATTTCAGTGGTACATTCCAGCTAACCCAAAACAGCATTATATTATTGCAGTCACTATTGTAACTAATTAAATGACATTTTGAGCACATTTTGTGATGATGTCATTTACTTTATTTTTCAATTTTTATTTCATAGAAAGTGTAGTGAGACTTTAAAACACCCATGGTTGGGGCATGTGCTCCGAATGACTGACAACTCACTACCAAAAATAGCACTAAGATGGACACCACAGGGGAACAGAAGTAGGGGTAGACCAAGAGAGACATGGAGAAGAACAACAGAGGGGATGTTGAGCAATAGAGGGCTCACCTGGGCAAGAGCAGAAAAAAAGGCGAAGGACAGGCATCTGTGGAAAATCCTTGCGGAAGCCCCATGTGCCCTGGGCACTTAAGGTTCAGAGATATATATATATATTTTTTTTTTTTCACTTCATCTGTTTATCCTTATTTGTAATGTTAGAATGACAAATTATTGTCCGTCTTTGTTTACCTTTCTTTTTCTTTTAACCTCTTTTTTTCTCCCTGATTAATTTTTACAAGTGCCGCTAAAAAAGGTTTTGAAAGGATTTTGAAAATTAAAAAAAATAAGAGAAAAAAAACCACATGTGAATCATGTGAAGAATCCGTGAAGAAGCAAGAATGGCAGGTCAGATTTGACATAACAATACCCTCCTTCGGGCCCATGAAATAAATAATACAATTTTTAAAAAAATTATGGTCCCTGAGAGTTTCTGGCTCAAATGTGCAGGTGAACCAAACAAAAGGTAGAAAACGTGAATAAAATTTCCACAAGAACATAGAAATCCCTTAGTAGTAACATCTGTTAGAACTGAAGTCAGTGGATTCAGTAAGCAAATAGAATGACAATCATTACAAACGCAGCTCTGCTAAACATCTCCCATTTTCTGTTACAGCAACAAAATTAAACTCATTCTGAGCAACATTTTTGTTACTCATACAAAAATCTTTGCTCAAACCTTGCTTCTCACTTTCACATAAGATGCTTTTTATGCACTTACAGATAAGTTTTTTTTGGTTTTTTTTTTAAAGAGGAATAAAAACACGAAAACAAGACAAACTATATGGTAGAACAAACTCACCTTTCTTCGTTTTTGGCTTTTCCTCAACCACTGTTAATGTGGGCGCTGAGGACTTCGAAGAAATGCTGCTCGTGTGATGATTTTTGCTGCTGTTTTGGGAGTTGCTGCGTTCAGAACTGGACTTTACAGATGTTGGTGATGCTAATGTAGGAGCTACAGAAAACAAAAACATGAAAGTCATTGAGGAGACAGTGTGTAGAGAAGATGCATCTAACAAAAAACTATCAAGATTAAAAAGTGATACATGACGTAAGATAACACAAATAATTACAGTCAAAACTAAAAGATGAGAATCACAAAGGAACGAGAATCTATACAGAAAGGCATGCATGTGTACAAATTTTTTTTTAAAAAAAAACCCACAAAAACTGATATTAAAAACTAGATCCCAGAGCTATTATCTAGCACAGCAGGGAAATGTTTGATTAGACCTGTGGTGTCCAACTTCACGGTCCTTGAGGGTCACAGCTGTAAGCATAAACTGAGTGGTGGAGCACATGTAAATCAACTAATTTTTGCCAAATTTACATAAAAATTGGGAAAAAGTGACAGTTGTGAAGGAAATTCAAGTCTTTTCAAAATATTCTACATGCTTTTGTTAGTTTTAATCAAATAAATATCTCACAAACTGGATGCGGCCCGCAGGCCACCAACTGGACACCCCTTGACTAGATCATCAAAGATGAGAGAAGAAAAAAATAACTCTCATATTCTTACAGAGTTCATCAATAAAGCTATTTTTATCACTCTTGACAAAACCACTTTTTTTGTGTCTGTTTACCTCAGCTATGCTAATCTATTTTTGTAGATATTAACATAGAGGGAAGGCATTTCAGCCCACTGTTGTATCTGAAGTTGTGATTGGTTGAATTTATATACGCAACATGACTGGCTGAATCTATATAAGCCAACATGATTGGCTGAATCTATATAAGCCAACATGATTGGCTGAATCTATATAAGTCAACATGATTGGCTGAATCTATATAAGCCAACATGATTGGCTGAATCTATATAAGCCAATATGATTGGCTGAAACTATAATAAGCCAACAAAGAGGGGAAACTCAATGGAGCACTGAACATACCTGGATGTGCTGTGATGTGGGTGGCTGTGCTGATGTGTGCTGGGACAGGTTGGTGAGCTGGTGGTGGGTGACAATATGGTGACATAATGGGCCCATTACTTGTGGATTTACTGAATGATGTACCTGGCAAGATGAAAGTAGAAAAACAACATAAGCCCGTAATCTTTTCCACACATCTCCACATAAAAACACATTTCCAACAAAAGAAACAGCGACCACCACAAACATTTTAACTTGGAAGGGCACTGGCACGGGGCCACATGAGCTATGGAGTAGTGCAGTGGTTAGTGTGCCCTACTTATGCGAAGGCGGACACTGGGGCCAAATCCACCTGGAGCTGACCCAGCTACCAAGCTATAAAAATGGGTCCCTGGCTCCTTCTGGAGCTGGGGAAGGAAAAGGCACCCAGGTGTGGCACTAAGTACAGGTGTGGCACTGACTACAGGTGTGGCACTGTCTACAGGTGTGGCACTGACTACAACACCTTCTTGTACGCTGTAAAGTGAAGGGGAAAAACATGGATACCCGACACCACATCTTTAACACTTCTGCAGCACAGCAGCACTATATTTTACAAGAGCTTGCTTTTCATCTTCAGAAGATCTGCGTCCCTGCAATACATTCCCTGCTGCTTTTTGTCTCTACCTGCCTGGTAATGGTTTGAAGCACTAGTTCTAAGTCTGGTACAGTGGACATAACACACTGGGCCCCTATTAAGTCTGAACATTGTATACAGAACTGAGAGCCAAAATTTTAAAACTAATAAACAGAACAATTATTTCTTCATTTTTTGGTTTACTGTTCCTGCCAACAATGATAGAAGTAAATGGACAAAAGAAGAAGAAGAGCTTCCGAGATTCTCTGCAAATCAAAATTGTTCATACAAAAGTGGCCCAAATTCCTCAAGCATTTCTGTTCACAGTCATTGGGAAATAATAACCACCACTATCACCATTTTCATCAACCACTACCACCATCACCACTCTTCTCATCACCATCACCATCATCATCACTGCTATCATCACCGTCCCATCTACTGTAGTAACTTTTATGTATCACACACTTTACCTGCACATCTGCATAAACCACATTCTTATATCAAAACTCACTTTTTTTTTTTTTTCATTCATGCTGTATCAGCCACACTAAACAAGTGAATCTATCTTAGTGCAAGTTTATAACTTTATAATGCTTCTTATATCTTACTTAGTGCAAGTTTATAACTTTATGATTCTTATACCTTACTTAGTGCAAGTTTATAACTTTGTAATGCTTCTTATACCTTACTTAGCACAAGTTTATAACTTTGTAATGATTCTTATATCTTACTTAGTGCAAGTTTATAACTTTGTAATGATTCCTATATCTTACTTAGTGCAAGTTTATAACTCTGTAATGATTCTTATACCTTACTTAGTGCAAGTTTATAACTTTGTAATGGTTCTTATATCTTACTTAGCGCAAGTTTATAACTTTGTAACGATTCTTATATCTTACATCCTTCCCATGATGTCACACCAGGCCTACAGCGTGTCTCTGCCATGAGTCTACTCTCAGCAAGCTTCTCAATCTCTTCAAGGGATTTGATCCCAGCCATCTTAGCCTCTCTGGTCAGTGTTCTCTTAAGATCTCTCGAGGTCGGCCTCTTTTTATCTTCCCAGATGTGTCCCACTTTATGGCTCGCTTTGTGATTCTCTGACTGTTTCTTCTCATCACATGACCCACATATGCCTTTCTTTTTTTTTATTAATCACTGTTCTCTGCACATGAAACAAATGTTAATTTCTTTTGCCCCGATATCTTTTTTTTAACATTCAAAATGCTAACAACATATAAACCACCCAAACAGCATCTATATTCCTAGCTCAGTCATCCACTTCCTTGAAGTCAAATAAATACAGATACACAAAGACCTACCATGATGTATCTTGTGTTTGATGTCTTCAATGGAACTTGAATCTAACTCACTGTCTAGGCCACTGTCAGGGCTTGGAGGCAAGGAAGTTGCTGTGAAGTTTAGGAGGGAAAAAAAAAAACTGTACTGGAACACATAAAGAGTCGGTATGAGGTAAAGTGTTTGAGAACTTCCGCTTCTCTGGGCTCAAATATCTTAACAGAATGTGTTTGTTAAGGTGTGGCGACCCTGCAAGAGACATGTAAAGTTAATGCCCCTGGTTGTTTTAACTACGCAGGGCTCCTTTGATTCTCTGATAGCTGCCATAGGTGATATACGCGTGCCAGGAGCCAACATCTCAGGAAGCACCAATGAAAACAGCTGACTGCTAATGTCTGTACCTAGTTAACAAACCCAGCATTTTCGGTGGGGGAAAGGGGGTGGGCAGGGTACCTGCCAAATCGGACAGAGTCTTTGCCCCCGGCTCAGCTTCTATAAGTGAGATGTCTACTCCAGATTTACTGGCCCCTTTTTTTTGTTATGTAATACAAGTAGAATATGCCACATCATTCCGACTGTCTTATGATTTTGTATAAAATTTCTCCATTCTTCCGAACGACTTCCTGGATTTTGCATAAAATTTCTCCGTTTTCCCCCATTGGCTACCGACTTATGTATAAAATTTCTCCGTTCTTCCGATTGGTTACTGATTTTGCATAAAATGTCTCCGTTCTTCCCAATGGTTACTGCTTTTGTGTAAAAGTTTCTCCCGATTCTTCTGACTGGCTACTGGTTTTGTGTAAAATATTCACCAAGAGCAGCATGGTTTCCTCTTAGACAACAACACATCTACTATCCAATTACTACCAGTCATGTTTTTTTAAAAACTTTCTTGCATGTATGTGTATGCGCGCATTCGCTGCGATTTCATGGGAGGTTTGGAGTGAGTGAGAGAGAGAGAGGGACAGAATGTATGTATGCGCGTGTGTGTGTGAGAATAGAGGGAAAAATCTTCGCGAAATTACATAATCAGATAAACGCGGCATTTACAACCAGGATGGTGTGGGGATGAAGTTGGGGGGAGGGAGAAATAAACCAAGAATACCCCCCCCCCAAAAAAAAAAAAAAAACCAACAGCTACAGAACTCAGTACGAGGCTGGCACAGAGCCCCAGGACAGGAAAGAAAGAGGATTAAGACACACGTACCGCGCCACCATACATAACAATATGCAAGCGAATACATCGCAGTTGCACCGGCACGCTATTCTGTCAGAGATATGTAATAGGCAGCCTAGCTAGCGAGAGACCTTCTCTAAGCACGCGGTCTCGCACGTGCCTGCACTTCTCTCATCTTGTCTGGCGTGACGTTGATAAACTTGTACACCAGTTCGTTCCATCACATAGAGTTTTTAAAATCCATCTTTTAGTAGAAGGTCTTTTTTTTTTAGGGGGGGGGGAAGGGGGGAAGGGGTAGAACGAGAATGAATGAATGAATGGATGAATGAATGAATAATCTTTATTTTTCAAGGGTAGAGAATTGGGCACGCAGGCCCGTCTTACATTCTGCCCTTCATCACTCCATCTTTCATTCTTCCCACACACTTGATTTAGTACAAATATACAAATTAAATTAGGAAAAAACATATCAAAAGAGTGTGAGATTTAACTACTACATTCAAAGTAAAAGAGAAGAAGTAATTAACCTAATAAAATAGCACTCACGCACACATACATACGCAGACGTATACATAAACAAAAATACATTGTAAATACAGATCTTCTAACATATGTTTATGAGAGAGAGAGAGTGGGGGGGGGGAAGACAGCGAATACGAGTTCACTAATAACCGATTGTCATCTTTATCACTGATATATTTAACTCTTTTAAACTTCTGTTTTCTCAACAAATTACAGAAGCTCGATAATATATTTAACTCTTAAACTTCTGTTTTCTCAGCAAATCACAGAAGCTCGATAATATATTTAACTTTTAAACTTCTGTTTTCTCAGCAAATCACAGAAGCTCGATGATATAATTTAACTCTTTTAAACTTCTGTTTTCTCAACAAATCACAGAAGCTCGATGATATATTTAACTCTTTTAAACTTCTGTTCTCTCAACAAATCACAGAAGCTCGATAATATATTTAACTCTTTTAAACTTCTGTTCTCTCAACAAATCACAGAAGCTCACTGATATATTTAACTCTTTTAAACTTCTGTTCTCTCAACAAATTACAGAAGCTCGATGATATATTTAACTCTTTTAAACTTCTGTTCTCTCAACAAATCACAGAAGCTCGATGATATATTTAACTCTTTTAAACTTCTGTTCTCTCAACAAATCACAGAAGCTCGATAATATATTTAACTCTTTTAAACTTCTGTTCTCTCAACAAATCACAGAAGTTCGATGATATATTTAACTCTTTTAAACTTCTGTTCTCTCAACAAATCACAGAAATTCGATGATATATTTAACTCTTTTAAACTTCTGTTCTCTCAACAAATCACAGAAGTTACCAATGCTCGCTGATATATTTAACTCTTTTAAACTTCTGTTCTCTCAACAAATCACAGAAGCTCGATGATATATTTAACTCTTTTAAACTTCTGTTCTCTCAACAAATTACAGAAGCTCGATGATATATTTAACTCTTTTAAACTTCTGTTCTCTCAACAAATCACAGAAGTTCGATGATATATTTAACTCTTTTAAACTTCTGTTCTCTCAACAAATCACAGAAGCTCACTGATATATTTAACTCTTTTAAACTTCTGTTCTCTCAACAACTCACAGAAGTTACCAATGCTCGCTGATATATTTAACTCTTTTAAACTTCTGTTCTCTCAACAAATCACAGAAGTTACCAATGCTCGCTGATATATTTAACTCTTTTAAACTTCTGTTCTCTCAACAAATCACAGAAGTTACCAATGCTCGATGATATATTTAACTCTTTTAAACTTCTGTTCTCTCAACAAATCACAGAAGTTACCAATGCTCGCTGATATATTTAACTCTTTTAAACTTCTGTTCTCTCAACAAATCACAGAAGTTACCAATGCTCGCTGATATATTACTCCCCACCCCCCCCCCCACCCGGAAAGAACAAAGACAGTGGGGGTATACATTCCCTCCCTGTCACTCTTAGCTCAACCTCACTGTACGAATGTGTTGCCAGAAGTCCTATGATGAGGAGAAAACAATAATAAGACGGACATAGAGTAGCTGACTACACGGCCAGGTGTACTGGATTATAAGCAAGCATGGCCAGGTGTACTACATTATACAACACACGCAGTGAGGTGTAATATATTATATAGCACACATGGTGAGGTACACTGGATTATACAGCAAACACGGCGGGGGATACTGGATTATACTGCAAACACGGCGAGGTACACTGGATTATACTGCAAACAGGGCGGGGGATACTGGATTATACTGCAAACACGGCGAGGTTTACCGGATTACACTGCACGAATATGTATGTGTGTAAAAGAAAAGATGTAAAGAAAAAAAAAACTGGCCCTTTTTTCCCCTTGAGAGATAGAAAATGCTTGTGAGCAACTAACTCTTCATTACCACGGAAGAGAACGTAATTTACGAACAACGACAGATGAGGTAAACTGACCGAAGATTGTAGTCTCCCTCATCAAAAGTTTAAGAATAAAGTAAAATCAAACGTTCGCGACAGATTCAACTTCATCTACAATTCACAAACATGTTTCCGACAAGTCAATCTGTCTAGATACACTAAGCTCACATTTGAAACGGATTTCATTAGAGGTTTTTTTGGTTCAGTAAGTCCCCGCTAATCTATTCATCCGTCAACTATCATCGCGTGGATCTGACTTCTCCATCCACATGAATTATCCCTAGATTATCCAGGAATTAGCAAAGCTCCAAACTTAATTAAAGCAGCCTCGTTAACTCTGTTAAAAGCTAATCAATATATATATATGTATGTATATTTTTGTTAAGTCAGACTTTCAATAGATAACCAACGTAATTTAACGGAACAACGTCCACAAAGTAATTTAACGAAACGACGTTCAAAACTTAATTTAACGGAACAAGGTCCGCAAACGGAACTATCTTTGCTAGGAGTGACAAAAACAGATTGCAGGTTTTTTTCCCCTTGCTTTTTTTTTTGGTTTTTTTTTTCACTTCATTTTCTAAAACTCTGTTGTAATTCCGCCACTGGAGGGGTACAAAATGGGAAAAAGAAAGAGAGGAAGACCAAGACGAAGATGACTGCATGACATCGTTGATGATCTGCAAATAGATGCACCAGATCTTGCTCACAACCGAGAGGCCTACAGGAGAGCTGTTAGGGAGGCAAAGGTCCGCAAGAGACATGCAAATGACTGACTGACTGATATAAAAGCGAATATTCGTCGAGCACTTAATGCTATGTATAATAATTTTTAAGAAAATCTGAGTCTCAGAAGTGTGGAGACACGAAGAATTAGAACTATTCTATCAACAGATATGAAAAATAAGATGAACCACCACCACCACCTGAATTTGATCACTGAAGTAGCATGAAGAAGTTCCAGCTTCACTTTTATTGCAGTTTTACTGTCAACCATCCTGTCCTTGCACGGATCAGAAAGATGGTCACAGTTTACAATAGCACAATGGCAACTCATAAACACGGTAACTGATCCCTGAAGACTAGAGGATTCATTAAAAGCGCGTATAAAGGTCAAAGGCGCTTGAATTCTGAAAGGAACTGCATTTGTTGTGTTTCTTAGATTTTCATCGCATTTTCCAAACCCTGGTATTTTGCTTTAATATCACACTTGCAAAATTTACAATGAGCTCTGGTATCATACCCAGAAATCATCATTATCCATGTCGCAAATAATTTAGTTTTTAACCTTTCTTTTTTCTGAATTGTTGTTTGTATTTCTTGAATTTTGGTATTTTTAGAGAGATGTAAGGAAGAAATAATTCAAGTAAATATATTCACACACTTAAACTAGAATAATTTACGGCTCTATTTCAGTCAGTGGACTCGAAATTTTTCCAACATTCTAACTAGACTAACTAGACAATGGAAAGTTAAGAATAAGACTGGGGTCCATACAACAGAAGGAAATGGGTACCCGACTTCTTCTGGAGTTGGAAAGGCAGCCAGCCGTGATAATGACCATATCACCCTCTAGTGTGCTGACAGGTCAGGGAAAATATGGGCACTAACACCATATCCCTATGTGCCTCCAAGGCATGACAGGGTCACCTTTACCTTTTTACCATATAACAGAGAATGTGGGGAGAGAACAACTATAACTCAAAAGTTTGGGTGATTTAATTACACACCAAAACAAAGCTGCCCTCACTCGCAGAGTTGGCATTCCTCCCCCTAACCTCTGACTCTTTAAGTTATGGCCCTTCCTCTCCCTTAATTATACAATAACATCTCTCTCTGAGCAGATATTTTGACTGCCATTCCAGAGCTAGGCAATTCCCAGGCGATTCAATTTAGCGACCTCATTAGTATTTACCTGTTATCTTATTTAAGGCGGCTAATTTCCTGTAATTACAAACAAGTGTTGCCAGTCTCCAAAACTTAAAACACTGAAAACGCAGGTTTCATATACTGTACTGTGACTTGGAATACAACCATGTGAGCCCTGTGTGACGCTTAACGGCACGGGAAGGATGTAAGAAGACCGAGAAAGGGCTGACTTGGAAGATGGACCCCAAAAAAAAAGTATGCCTTTAAAAAAATTATCTAAAACGATCTAGATTTAATTTTAAAATGTCTAGATTTATAACTATCATCTAGACGATTATTTTCATTATCTAGGCAGGACCAAAAATAACTAGATCTAAATAAAAAAAAAGTATCTAAATTGTCAACCCCGGCATTTATCCTGTTCTCCATGCATGTCTGTCACTTTTGTCCTCGTCTTGTTCACGCCTATAATACACAGCAACAGGAGACAAAGACGGCTGGGGGGGCATACAACAGTCGTTCCCAAGCAAATTTTATATGGCCATCTTGCGGAGGGAAAGGGCACCACGAGGTGGACCAGTACTAAGATCAGGGCTATTTGTTAGTCACTCATGAGAAATGTTACCATCAGCTACGGGGATCTGGAACAATCAGCAAAGACAAAGAGCATCAGCCCTGTGTAAGGACGCAGCACTACCTTGATGAGAACATGGGCAGAAGCTGAAGAGAAAACATGGGCAGAAGCTGAAGAGAAAACATGGGCAGAAGCTGAAGAGAAAACATGGGCAGAAGCTGAGAAGAAAACACGGGCAGAAGCTGAGGAGAAAACATGGGCAGAAGCTGAGGAGAAAACATGGGCAGAAGCTGAAGAGAAAACACGGGCAGAAGCTGAAGAGAAAACATGGGCAGAAGCTGAAGAGAAGACATGGGCAGAAGCTGAGAAGAAAACACGGGCAGAAGCTGAGAAGAAAACACGGGCAGAAGCTGAGGAGAAAACATGGGCAGAAGCTGAGGAGAAAACATGGGCAGAAGCTGAGGACAAAACACAGGCATACACTGAAGACAAAATACTACAGTGCAAACAGTCTGCAAAAGAAACACTCATCCAGTACCGGTAGAATCAGTCATAAGAGAAGCCGTTAATGCCTCATCCAGTACCGGTAGAATCAGTCATAAGAGAAGCCGTTCAGCAGAAAGATGCTCAGCAACTCCCACAACAGCAGACATCTACCTACTTCATCATGTCCCATTCTACCATTACTAACCATCCATGCAAGAGCCGACAATTAAAAAATAAAAGACCGCTATTAAATGATTACAGCAAGTACACGTACAGCAGCTGAGGCAAGCTGCAAGGGGCAATAATCCGGCACATTAACCGCCGTGATTTATAATGACAGCCCTAAGAGAAACTGTCGGATATTTCTTCATGCGCTTAAAACCTCGAATCTCAGCTCGGATAAAACACGGTGCGACGACCGCCAACGAGACGTCAGACTTCTTACAGCAGGGATGGGCAAACCGCAGCTAGAGAGTCGCATGCGGCTGCTCTTTGACATATAAAATGCGACCCGCAGAAGAATGTTGAAGTATCCCCTCCTCCCAAATCATAATTAATATAACAAGTACATTTTAAAAAAAAAATACGGCTTTATAATTATTTGCCGGGTATAAACGTAGATTCCACATTCAACAGCCCGGCCCCAGGGGTACAACCCTGGTTCCTTTCACTCAAAACACCGACACTCCTTCCTCCCCACCCCCACCCCCCGGCTCTCAAACAAGTAAATCGCATGTGGCGCTTACTTTCGGCAAGTTTGGCCGCCTCTGCTATACAGCGAGGAATTTACACAGAGAAGAACGCCCCCCGAACCACAGGAGTAACACTATAACTGTGAGGGCGGCTGGTGGATATAAGCACCGATACAGTGCCCTAGATCAAATGACTGCAAAACTGGTGTCCGTCGGAGCCATGTGGGGGTTGGGGTGGGGGGGCCGCAGCAGGAAGCCTAGATTATGTAGTATACTACAAACACGTGGTTTTAATTTAATGCTAACTGAGGTGGGCCGGGTAAAAGAATATGGGTGGGCCCGGGGAAAGAGTTATCTTTCACCTTAAGGGGTTGGCGATCTGAAAGACTGGGAAACCCTGGCACAGATCAGCAGATAAAGAGCTGTTCCTTCCAACATATATTTAGATATTTAACCTCATGACACTTGGGGTGGGGGGGGGGAGGTCGTTGGGTTATGACACTTTAAGGGAGAACGGGCCGCTGAGTCGTGACACTAAAAAGAATGGAGGCCGCTGGGGTGAAGCACTTTAAGAGAAGGGAGGCCGCTGGGCGTGACACTTTAGAATAAGGGAGGACGCTGGGAGGTGACACTTTAGAAGAAGGGAGCCCGCTGGGAGGTGATACTTTAGAATAAGGGAGCCCGCTGGGAGGTGACACTTTAGAAGGGAGCCCGCTGGGAGGTGATACTTTAGAAGAAGGGAGCCCGCTGGGAGGTGACACTTTAGAAGAAGGGAGGCCGCTAGGAGGTGACACTTTAGAAGAAGGGAGGCCGCTGGGAATCGACATTTTAGGAGAAGGAAGGCCGCTGGGATGTGACACTTTAAGAGAAGGAAGGCCGCTGGGAGGTGACACTTTAAGAGAAGGAAGGCCGCTGAGAGGTGACACTTTAAGAGAAGGAAGGCCGCTAGGAGGTGACACTTTAAGAGAGGGGAGGCCGCTGGGAGGTGACACTTTAAGAGAAGGGAGGCCACTGGGGTGAGACACTTTAAGAGAAGGGAGGCCGCTGGGGTGAGACACTTTAAGAGAATGGAGGCCGCTGGGGAGAGACACTTTAAAAGATGGGAGGCCGCTAGGTCGTGACACTTTGAGAGAAGGAAGGCCGCTAGGCCATGACTGTCAGAGGTGTGTGACTTGTTTGAGTTCCAGAAGTTCACATGCTGCATATGGAACATATGTCCGTTACTTGGCGTGTGACTGCGTCAGATTTTGTACATAACAAACAACAAGATAACAACGCTGAATGCTGACATATAAAAAAACATAACTGACACCGCGAAACGCGCGTTAACGAAACAATTCGCACATGCACTCGTAGACGGGGCACAGACATTATGAATATTTCACTTTCCCCACCGCCAAGTACTGTCTTCGTGATACATGCACATACCGTGGTGATGCTGCCGTGATATCCGCTGCTCCTGGAGGATTCTCTGTAGGAGTGTCTTAGCCTCGGGGGTTGTGCTTGGCGACTCCATGATGAGCAGCGCCTCGGCGGCCACCTCGCGGCCCCGACCGTTGTGAGACTGCTCGCATGCGTCCACTGCAAAGAACAAAAATGGACGCATTAACAAACTCATCCTGGCCAAAAACAGAAGAACAATTTGGAAAAATTAACAGCAACAGAGCATACGCAATGGAAAAATATCAAAGTTTAAAATCAGAATAAGCTGCCCCCCCCCCCCCCCAATCCATTTTAACAAAATAAAGACAGTTACGTAAATTAGCTCATTTTCAAATGTGGAGACAGCAGTTTATTTACAATCGTGGAGACAGTGGTTTATTTACAATCGTGGAGACAGCGGTTTATTTACAACCGTGGAGACAGCGGTTTATTTACAACTGTGGAGACAGCGGTTTATTTACAAGCGTGGAGACCGCGGTTTATTTACAAGCGTGGAGACCGCGGTTTATTTACAAGCGTGGAGACCGCGGTTTATTTACAACTGTGGAGACAGTAGTTTATTTACAACTGTGGAGACAGCGGTTTATTTACAACTGTGGAGACAGCAGTTTATTTACAACTGTGGAGACAGCGGTTTATTTACAACTGTGGAGACAGCAGTTTATTTACAACTGTGGAGACAGCGGTTTATTTACAAGCGTGGAGACAGCGGTTTATTTACAACCGTGGAGATAGCGGATTATTTACAACTGTGGAGATAGCAGTTTATTTATAACTGTCAAGACAGCAGTTTACTTATTTACAACTGTCAAGACAGCAGTTTACTTACTTACAACTGTGAAGACAGCAGTTTATTTACAACCGTGGAGACAGCAGTTTATTTACAACTGTGAAGACAGCAGTTTACTTACAACTGTCAAGACAGCAGCACTAATGCTGAAGGACATTGCAACTACAGACCCATGGCTGACTTTCTTGCGACAGCACTGGTGAAATGTAGCTGACCTAGACCCGGTTCTAACCTCCCCCCCCACCCCCCCCCACCCCCTCGGAACAGATATTACTCCGACCGAGTGAATAAAGACAGAAATGGGAGGGCAAGTCCCGCTCCTAAAAATATACCGAGCCGAAGTCGGATGTGTTGGGTGCAAAGCCGCAACAAAGGGAGACACAGTACAAGCGTCCTCTTCGTGGGGCGAACGACCAAGGAAGAAACAGATTTGTTCTAATTCGGTCAGAAGTGATTACTTATAGCGTCTCCGCGGTTTTGACTTCCATGGCATTTACACCGACGAGTTTAACACGAAAATCGGTTTTTTGTTTTGTTTTGTTTTGTTTTTATTCCCTCTCACACACAGGAATTAATTATAAAAATTATGGTTCTGATGTATGGTTTTGCACGGGTAAATTGACACAGGGCGAAACTGGTTTCTTTATCGTTACAATGGATAGTAACAGGTTAGTTTGCCTATTTGAGTTGTGTGAGTGTTAATTAACCATGGAACTGCTTTAAGGGCTAATCATCCAATGGAGGTGCGTAAGGATTAACTAGTCGTGAATGTATGTAAGGGTTAATAAACGGTGGAGTCGTGTAAGGGTTAATAAACGGTGGAGTCGTGTAAGGGTTAATAAACGGTGGAGTCGTGTAAGGGTTAATAAACGGTGGAGTCACGCAAGGGTTAATTAACCGTGGAGTCGTGTGATGGCTAATTAACAGTGGAGTCGTGTGAGTGTTAATTAACCGTGGAGTCGTGTAGAGGTTAACTGACCTTGGAGTCGTGTAAGGGTTAATTAACCGTGAAGTCGTGTAAGGGTTAATTACCCATGAGGTTATCTTATATCTTACATCCTTCCCTGCCGTTAAACGTCACATAGGGCTCGCAAAGTAGTTCGCCAATTTTTCCTGTCTTCGGCGAGTCTTTCAACCTCATCAAAGGATTTTATGCCTGTTAATTTGGCTTCTCTTGACAATGTCCTCTTCAGAGTTTCACGCGGTCTGCCTCTTTTTCTTCGGCCTGTTGTGTTCCACTTGATAGCTTGTTTTGGGATTCTCTGATCATTTCTTCTCATCAAGTGACCAACATATGTCCATCTCCTTTTCCTGATCACCCGGCGTGACGTGCAAGATGGTGGATGTTTTTTTAACGCTCTCGCCGGCATGCAGAAATCAGCGGAATTCCGCTTGATCTGTCACATATCATGTACCGAGAGTGGGGCATAAGACTAACAACCTTATCCTGGGACCTATCTAGAGGCGACTCCAGATGTGAAAAAAAGATATCGTTATGGAAACTCGCAGAGAAACCAACCGAGCATCAGGGATGCCAACTCCGAAGAGCTCTTTCGTCGGCCCCAAACATGTGACAAGGATTGGATTCTGGAATGTGAGAACGATGGCAGCACCAACAAAAACTACTCAGGTCATCAAAGAATTGGAGAGATATCATCTAGACACCATGAGATTATATGTAAGGGTAATTATGAATATAACAATAGAGTTAGGCAAAAGTTAACTACTCATGGAGTTATTATGCAAAAGGTTAACTGCCCAAGGATTTATGTAAAAAGGTTAATTATCCACGAAGGCATGTACAGAAGAAATGCAACAAAATTATGATACATATAAATGCATACAAGATATAAGGACAGAAAGGTTTGATGCTGTGCTTCAAGCTCTTCTAGAATCATGACGACCAACGTTTACAGTATGCCTCTTATAAAACATTGAGACAATGCCCTCTATATAACACACAAAGACAATGTCTTCTATAACATTGAGACAATGCCCTCTATATAACACACAAAGACAATGTCTTCTATAACATTGAGACAATGTCTTCTATATAACACACCGAGACAATGTCTTCTATATAACACACGGAGACAATGCCTTCTATATAACACACAGAGACAATGTCTTCTATATAACACACCGAGACAATGTCTTCTATATAACACACAGAGACAATGTCTTCTATATAACACACAGAGACAATGTCTTCTATATAACACACACAGACAATGTCTTCTATAACACACACACAGACAATGTCTTCTATATAACACACAGAGACAATGTCTTCTATATAACACACACAGACAATGTCTTCTATAACACACACAGACAATGTCTTCTATATAACACATTGAGACAATGTCTTCTATATCACACTGAGACAATGTCCTCTATAACACACTGAGACAATGTTTTTTAAATATATAAACATTGGGACAATATTTTTATATAAACATCAGGATAACATTTTTATATAAACATGGGAACAATGTTTTTTTTTAAATATAAACACGGGGACAATGATTCGTATAACATAAGGAAACAAAAGCACAGCTGCCTCTGTAGTATCTGAAACGAATAAAGAAAAAAGTTTCTCTGTATGAACGCAAGTGCTCACCCTCCGGTATATGAAACAGAAAAGCGCACATGTCACGAGCCGTGAAGTAGATAACCCTTAGACAGCCCAGCCACGTCTGTCACTCACTGACAGTATCAAAGAACTGACACTAATTATTTATCTCTTGATAATAAATGACTCTTTACGGCAACTTAATACTCGTACAAGGAAACAGAAACGGAACTTTTTTTTTTTTAAACATAAACAGTAATACCCGTGAAATTTATTCCTATAATAAGACTGATAACGACTGTAGTAAAACTTGTTCTACTAATACAGGTAGATAGAGGCGGATGGTACAGTTTTACAAAGCGATAGAGGGAGTGAGAAAAGTGAGAGAAAAAAAAACACAAATAATGAAAAGCATACAACATCCAGTATTTCGGCGTGATCCTTTTTTCAAGGATTACATACAAAAACAAACACAACATATAATAAAATAAGGAAAACAACAGAATGCATTGTGCTGTGTACAAGAAGGGACGCCACAAAGTTAAAAACGTTCCCCCGCCCCTTTCCCTGCAGGTTAATTGTGATATTATACCAATGGCTGGTATAGTATGGCTGGTGTAGGGGCACCTAGAAAGATCTGATAAAGTACTATGTGATGCCAGAAGAGGAGCCAACTCTTTAACCTGAGAATGGGCAACTACGAGTAAAATCTCTCTTCTGACTGCATTTCAAGGTATGCTTTCACGGGGTATATGCAGCGGCGTAACTAGAATACGGGAGACAATTTTCTGAGCGCCAAAAATTATGTCCGGGATTGGATTGGCCATTTCTGTGCTTAATAGTGGGAAAACTCAACTTCTTTATGTAAATGTCTTGCACTTTCAAGAGTCCATTTGACACCGCAGACTTTAGTTACAATCAGGGCTGTGGAGAGCTGCTACGTCCAAACCTTCGACTTCTCTACTGCCCGGCTCCAGCTCTCTTCAAGATCTGCTCCAGATTCACAAATTACACCTCACAGTACGCGTAGGTGCGTGTCTGTGTCATAGTGGCACCCGAGAACATAACGTTTCGGGTACGGACAAACAAAACGCCAAGAAAGATGCAGGATACAACGCGTACTTTGTCCTGTCACAAACTAATGTCCCCGGTGTCATCACTTTGGCGCGTCATCCCCGCACTGAGGACCACCCGCCATAAATCTCTTAGCAAGCTCCGCCTCGTGCTTTCGCCTGCAAGTCCTGACAATTTCTATGTTCTCTTCTCAATTATGCCCCGCCCCATCCCTCCCTCTTCTTCCGCCATGCACGGTTGTGGAGTATGCACGACAAACATTTGATTCCGACTGCATAAGATTTGCCTCTCTTCCTTTTCTCAAACCCCCCCCCCCCGCCCTACGTCCTTGATATTTTTGTAAGAATAAGAGAAAGGTGGAAGTGTCGCAACTGTGTATCTCGCCAACGAATAAAGATGTTCCCAACTTCTTCGTTATAAATTCTAACCTTGCCATGCTGTTTGTCCGGCAAAAACTGTATCCAAACCCAACTCCACGACCTTGCTTGTAAGACAGTTTCCTCAACTCCACGACCTTGCTTGTAAGATAGTTTTCTTAACTCCAAGCCCTTGCTTGTAAGATAGTTTCCTCACCTCCACAGCCCTGCTTTTAACTCAACTCCACAGCCTTGCTTCTAGGACAGTCTTCTCAACTCCACGCCCTTGCTTGTAAGACAGTTTTCTCAACTCCACGCCCTTGCTTGTAAGACAGTTTTCTCAACTCCACGCCCTTGCTTGTAAGACAGTTTTCTCAACTCCACGCCCTTGCTTGTAAGACAGTTTTCTCAACTCCACGCCCTTGCTTGTAAGACAGTTTTCTCAACTCCACGCCCTTGCTTGTAAGACAGTTTTCTCAACTCCACGCTCTTGCTTGTAAGACAGTTTTCTCAACTCCACAGCCTTGCTTCTAGGACAGTCTTCTCAACTCCACGCCCTTGCTTGTAAGATAGTTTCCTCAACTCCACGCCCTTGCTTTTAAGATAGTTCCCTCAACTCCACAGCCTTGCTTGTAAGATAGTTCCCTCAACTCCACAGCCTTGCTTGTAAGATAGTTCCCTCAACTCCACAGCCTTGCTTATAAGATAGTTCCCTCAACTCCACGCCCTTGCTTATAAGATAGTTCCCTCAACTCCACAGCCTTGCTTGTAACTCAACTCCACAGCCTTGCTTGTAAGACAGTTTTCTCAACTCCACGCCCTGCTTGTAAGACAGTTTTCTCAACTCCACGCCCTTGCTTGTAAGACAGTTTTCTCTCAACACAGCCTTGCTTCTAGGACAGTCTTCTCAACTCCACGCCCTTACTTGTAAGATAGTTTTCTCAACTCCACGCCCTTGCTTGTAAGACAGTTTTCTCTCAACTCCACAGCCTGCTTGTAAGACAGTCTTCTCAACTCCACAGCCTTGCTTGTAAGACAGTTTTCTCAACTCCACGCCCTTGCTTGTAAGACAGTTTTCTCAACTCCACGCCCTTGCTTGTAAGACAGTTTTCTCAACTCCACACAGCCTTGCTTCTAGGACAGTCTTCTCACTCCACGCCCTTGCTTGTAAGACAGTTTTCTCAACTCCACAGCCTTGCTTCTAGGACAGTCTTCTCAACTCCACAGCCTTGCTTCTAGGACAGTCTTCTCAACTCCACGCCCTTGCTTGTAAGACAGTCTTCTCAACTCCACAGCCTTGCTTCTAGGACAGTCTTCTCAACTCCACAGCCTTGCTTCTAGGACAGTCTTCTCAACTCCACGCCCTTGCTTGTAAGACAGTTTTCTCAACTCCACGCCCTTGCTTGTAAGACAGTTTTCTCAACTCCACAGCCTTGCTTCTAGGACAGTCTTCTCAACTTCACAGCCTTGCTTCTAGGACAGTCTTCTCAACTCCACGCCCTTGCTTGTAAGACAGTTTTCTCAACTCCACGCCCTTGCTTGTAAGACAGTTTTCTCAACTCCACAGCCTTGCTTCTAGGACAGTCTTCTCAACTCCACGCCCTTGCTTGTAAGACAGTTTTCTCAACTCCACGCCCTTGCTTGTAAGACAGTTTTCTCAACTCCACAGCCTTGCTTCTAGGACAGTCTTCTCAACTCCACAGCCTTGCTTGTAAGACAGTTTTCTCAACTCCACGCCCTTGCTTGTAAGACAGTTTTCTCAACTCCACGCCCTTGCTTGTAAGACAGTTTTCTCAACTCCACAGCCTTGCTTCTAGGACAGTCTTCTCAACTCCACGCCCTTGCTTGTAAGACAGTTTTCTCAACTCCACAGCCTTGCTTCTAGGACAGTCTTCTCAACTCCACGCCCTTGCTTTTAAGATAGTTCCCTCAACTCCACAGCCTTGCTTCTAGGACAGTCTTCTCAACTCCAGGCCCTTGCTTGTAAGATAGTTCCCTCAACTCCACAGCCTTGCTTGTAAGATAGTTCCCTCAACTCCACAGTCTTGCTTATAAGATAGTTTTCTCAACTCCACGCCCTTGCTTGTAAGATAGCTTTCTCAACTCCACAGCCTTGCTTATAAGATAGTTCCCTCAACTCCACAGCCTTGCTTGTAAGATAGCTCCCTCAACTCCACAGCCTTGCTTATAAGATAGTTCCCTCAACTCCACAGCCTTGCTTGTAAGATAGCTCCCTCAACTCCACAGCCTTGCTTATAAGATAGTTCCCTCAACTCCACAGCCTTGCTTATAAGATAGTTCCCTCAACTCCACAGCCTTGCTTATAAGATAGCTCCCTCAACTCCACAGCCTTGCTTGTAAGATAGCTCCCTCAACTCCACAGCCTTGCTTATAAGATAGTTCCCTCAACTCCACAGCCTTGCTTGTAAGATAGCTCCCTCAACTCCACAGCCTTGCTTATAAGATAGTTCCCTCAACTCCACAGCCTTGCTTGTAAGATAGCTCCCTCAACTCCACAGCCTTGCTTATAAGATAGCTCCCTCAACTCCACAGCCTTGCTTATAAGATAGCTCCCTCAACTCCACAGCCTTGCTTATAAGATAGCTCCCTCAACTCCACAGCCTTGCTTATAAGATAGCTCCCTCAACTCCACAGCCTTGCTTATAAGATAGCTCCCTCAACTCCACAGCCTTGCTTGTAAGATAGCTCCCTCAACTCCACAGCCTTGCTTATAAGATAGCTCCCTCAACTCCACAGCCTTGCTTATAAGATAGTTCCCTCAACTCCACAGCCTTGCTTGTAAGATAGTTTTCTCAACTCCACAGCCTTGCTTATAAGATAGCTCCCTCAACTCCACAGCCTTGCTTGTAAGATAGCTCCCTCAACTCCACAGCCTTGCTTATAAGATAGCTCCCTCAACTCCACAGCCTTGCTTATAAGATAGTTCCCTCAACTCCACAGCCTTGCTTGTAAGATAGTTTTCTCAACTCCACGCCCTTGCTTGTAAGATAGTTTTCTCAACTCCACGCCCTTGCTTGTAAGATAGTTTTCTCAACTCCACAGCCTTGCTTATAAGATAGTTCCCTCAACTCCACAGCCTTGCTTGTAAGATAGTTCCCTCAACTCCACAGCCTTGCTTATAAGATAGTTTTCTCAACTCCACGCCCTTGCTTGTAAGATAGTTTTCTCAACTCCACAGCCTTGCTTATAAGATAGTTTTCTCAACTCCACAGCCTTGCTTATAAGATAGTTTTCTCAACTCCACGCCCTTGCTTATAAGATAGTTTTCTCAACTCCACAGCCTTGCTTATAAGATAGTTTTCTCAACTCCACGCCCTTGCTTGTAAGATAGCTTTCTGGTAACTGAAATGTTCCCCCAGGGAACCTGCTGTTTTCGCCGCAAGATGGGAGAACGTAGACTGACCATCAACCAACTTATCTGTGTGAAACCGAATACTCTTGTTACTAATCACAGCATGCTGAAGAAGCCTGTAAACAAATAACAGCTAAAACAATGGCGGTAAGAACTGCATCTAGGATGTCCTCAAGGGGACATGTTATCGTATTAATCACAGCTCCCTAAACGTCCGCATCCTACTGTTATTATTCACGGCACAGCCGGATGACTGTACACTGGCTAGGGCACGCTATGCAGCCATCAGGCGTCGGCAAATTTATGCATTTATGCATGTTTATGTGCACAGGACGAAAAGACAACGTGACGGACAGGCACGGCCTTCACAGCTTTCACCCACAGGAACGTACCCGCAATACCAAGGTGTTCTAGTAAGTGTTTGCCTCATGAGAAGCTTACATCTCTGTCTGGAAAGTTTGAAAAAAATATGCAGTGTAAAACAGGGGAAATTCTAATTCAGCTTCGTATGCTCGGCTTTCTAAACAGGGAGTCGGGTTGCCTCCATGAATCCTGCTGTCAGCAGGAGGCCTTCGTAACGACCCCATATTTTCTCCTCCGTGCTTCTCTTTCGGGGCCATATAAGGGCTCTAAGTTCTGCGTATATGGTGCAGGTCTAGTCTTGTGTTCTGAAGTCTTGGGGGGGGGGGGGGGGGGGCGTTTTGGCACAAAGCGGGAAAATAAAACCCAAAATGACGCTGTTAATAGTCAGTACTCTTAAATAAGTGTGTGTGTGTGTGTGTGTGTGTGTTTGTGCGCGCACCTCGGCAAGACTCGAAGCTAAATTTATAGTCACTGACTGCTGGCCGCAGAGTCCTCGTGGTATACCTGCTGCCACGGCACACCAGTAGACCATTCGAGGCACACCTGTTGCTGTGGAAGGTAAGCCGGTTAATTACAGTGCTAGATATGCAAACAATAAATGGTGGAAACCAGATATCGAAAATGTACAGTTTTGTTGGGTTATTTTTTTTTAAGTTGAAAAAACTTCTTTTTTTTTTTAACTTGAAGGTTGAAGGTACCGTACCCGAGTAAGAAAATGTTTCTTATTTATAACAGACATTTGTAGTAAATGACATTTATGTTTGATACTAAATGTGTTTTACCCGTTCTCACACTCTGCGCTCTGTGTATATGTGAGAGAGACAGAGAGAACGAAAGACAAAGATAGGTTGAAAGCGAAGACAGAGGAAAGAGAGGACACAGAGGAGAGAAAGAGAGAGAGAAAAGGAGAGAGACAAGATAGAGAGAAAAGAAGAGAAAGACAGAGAGACAAAGACACTGACAGAAAGAGGGCACGAAGAGAAAGATATAGATAAGCAGAAAAAGAGAATTCATAGAGATAAAAGAGAGTGGGAAAAAGAGAGAGAGAGTAATAGAGAGAGAGAGAGTAATAGAGAGTGTAATAGATAGAGAGAGAGAGAGTAATAGAGAGAGAGTAATAGAGAGAGAGAGAGTAATAGAGAATGACAGATGGGGATAACGAGAGAGATTAATAAAGAGAATGAATGATGCACAGAGAGAGAGAGAGTGTGTGTGTGTGGGGTGGGGGAGACAGATGGAAGAAGAGAGTGAAGAGAGATGGATGCTCACTACTTACAATAACGCTTCATGAGATCCTTCTTGAAAGTTCCCTTCTGCTTGCCGGCCTGATCGCCCCCGCCGCCCGAGTCTCCAGACTGTGTGCTGGCCTCACAGCCTGACTCAGTCTCAGCATTACATAAGCCACTACTTGATGCCATAGCGAGGTATTCATCGGGTGCTGCTTCTGCCTGTAGCTGTGTATGAAGCAGTGGATACACACGCTCCGAGTGATAAAGCCATGGATAATCCTTATCAGTTGTAAAAGATGGCTTCTGGTCGTCGTGGACGGCCATGGACAAACTACTGAATGTCTTCAGCTTTTTTATTCGTCTTGGCTCGGTGTCCTTTTGGGTCAACTCATGTCCATTCTCGAATGGCTCCTCCTTCACACAGACATGAGCGACGTCGCTATTGTCACAACTTTTAACAGATCGCCGCGTCCCTGCGGACATTTGCGGCCACCCAGCAGACCTGCTGAAGGCAGGATATTTTGAATACACAAGAGCTTCAGTTTTATCACAGGCGGGCTGCTGGGGGCTGCTATCACAGATCCGGCTGTACACCAAGGGTTTCCCACACGACTGAGTGTCCTCTCCAGATTCTTCTCGCAGCGGCGATTTTTCCTTCTTTAGGGACAAATCCAGAACAGAACTCGGAACCAAATCCGGGCGTCCATACGCAGACAATGATATCGCTTTGCTTCCAAGCTGCCTGGGTAACACAGTAGCTGGGTGCCAGAAGGTCTCGCCAGGAACGCGAGCAGCACTAAGAAGAGCAGAAGACTGAGCGCTGCCGAGGGAAGAAATGTCTTGAGGGATCACGGCATACACCGGGGAGTGAAGGCACTGAAGATTCACGGCACTGGGGTGTGACAGCACACGTGGGGGTGACATCTGTGAGATGGCGTGGCATGGAACACCGGCAGAGCCAACACGAGGCAGCACTGAGATGATGGACGGATTTAAAGAAAGAGATCCCGGATCTGGAATGTGCGAGGCCACTGCGGCCGATTTGAAATGGAAGAACGGTGCTGCTACATGAGGCTGGGAACATGTATAATAAGCACATCCAACACTCATCTTAGCTACAGCTGTGTATCACAATCAGGAATGTAACAACGAACAATAACAAAGTTTCTCCTCTCTGTGGCTACTGTACATAGCAAACGCTCCTTATAAGCTAGGAACCAAATCAGTGTACGCCATGATAGTTCGATTTAAGTTCCTCACTGAAATAATACACCGAATTTCTGGACTCTGTTCCGCTCTACATTGTATCAGTTTTTAACTACAGAGTGCAGAAAACGTAAATAATTTAGAAAAAAAAATGGGAATGACACCGCACATTTTAACATACATAAATCAGCACAGAAGCGGCAGATCGGAATCATAACTCGGAACAAACACTGCATCTTTTTAAAGAGACTTGTCTTGTCTTGTGCTATCTCCCTGTAACTGCGAGCTGGTGTTCCTCGCAGCCGATGCCGTAGAGGTGCTGAGGTACAGCATCGTATCGGCGTGGGAGCGGGTTATGGCGGCTAGTTTTTAAGTCCCGCAGTACAGCTAAAAAGCAGGGGGTGTTGTGCAATGCTTCTTTAGCAGACTCCACCACCATGGGGACTATGGCGATCCCTGCCCCGTTAGTCAGGCTAGGCCTGTGTTACTAGGGGTACCAACGAAGAGGTGGGACAGGGTCTTGGTCAGCTACGGTTCGCTAACGCTGACGCTAGCATATCAGCTATGTTTCGCTGGTTGCCTCATAAGGCAGCAGAAATCGGTACGGAAAAACAAAACAGGACTGAGGTTTTAATTAATTTTAATTTCAAACTACCACACCCTCCTAGAACACCTCTAGAAAGAATGAGAGCCAAGACAAACAAAGTACAGGTTTCATCCTTACATCCTTCATAACTTTCCCCGCTCACAGCTAAAACAACACTCCCTAAGGACACGGCGAGGCCATTTATCTCGGGTGTACATTATCAAGCCAACACGACGTTTCAAACCGGAACCTCTACACAACACGCAACCAACAAAGCTACCCATCAAACTATCGTGGGGACGTGTGAAATTATTTCACTTCCTCCCATTTATCTGTTTAAATCCTAAAACTAGCAGCGGTCCCCAATAATTTTTGTGTATGGGACCCTAAAACTAGCAGCGGTCCCCAATAATTTTTGTGTATGGGACCCTAAAACTACCAGCGGTCCCCAATAATTTTTATGTATAGGACCCTAAAACTAGCAGCGGTCCCCAATAATTTTTGTGTATGGGACCCTAAAACTAGCAGCGGTCCCCAATAATTTTTGTGTATGGGACCCTAAAACTAGCAGCGGTCCCCAATAATTTTTGTGTATGGGACCCTAAAACTACCAGCGGTCCCCAATAATTTTTATGTATAGGACCCTAAAACTAGCAGCGGTCCCCAATAATTTTTATGTATAGGACCCTAAAACTAGCAGCGGTCCCTAATTTTTATGTATAGGACCCTAAAACTAGCAGCGGTCCCCAATAATTTTTATGTATAGGACCCTAAAACTAGCAGCGGTCCCCAATAATTTTTATGTATAGGACCCTAAAACTAGCAGCGGTCCCTAATAATTTTTATGTATAGGACCCTAAAACTAGCAGCGGTCCCCAATAATTTTTATGTATAGGACCCTAAAACTAGCAGCGGTCCCCAATAATTTTTATGTATAGGACCCTAAAACTAGCAGCGGTCCCCAATAATTTTTATGTATAGGACCCTAAAACTAGCAGCGGTCGCCAATAATTTTTATGTATAGGACCCTAAAACTAGCAGCGGTCCCCAATAATTTTTATGTATAGGACCCTAAAACTAGCAGCGGTCGCCAACATTTGTTTTTGTGCGGGACCCTAAAACTAGCAGTTACGCGCGACCCATACAAAAGATAAAAAAAAAAACAGACCTGAAATTCAACCAAAATTATTTTTAAAAAAACAGTAGCGAATTTGCCTGTTATTGTTTAAAAACCATACTAGGATTCCCCCTAAATTTCTGCATTTAAAAAATGTTAATTTTTAAAAAAATATTCTTTCTTTCCTTTACGCTTTTCATAATCTTCCTGCGACCCCATCCAACGCGACCCTAATTTGGTGTCATGATCAGAGCTTGGGAGCCACTGGCCTAAACAAACACACAATTTTGACTTCAATTTCGGACAGGCCCGGCCGTTCATGTCGTCCAGGCGGCTATTTTTGGTTTACATAGTAAAACTAACTTCTGGTTTACTGTAAATCTGTTAACATGCGAGAAATAACTGGTCAGCAAGTTACCTCCAGATCTGAGACTCTGTTACAACTGATTGACTAGGTTTTATATACAAACCTTACAACATACTGAGTTACACAGCTTTGTGCGTGTGTGTGTGTTTTAAAGGGAGAAAGATTCACGCCCTCCCAGAGAGACAAACATAAACACACAAAACACCAGAAAGAGAAATTCACTGGGAGAACAGAGAGAGAGAGAGAGAGAGAGAGAGAGAAGAGAAAATGAAGAGAGAGAGAGAGAAGAGAAAATGAAGAGAGAGAGAGAGAAGAGAATATGAAGAGAGACAGACAGACAGACAGAAGAGTGAGAGAAGAGAAAATGAAGAGATAGAGAGAAGAGAAAATGAAGAGAGAAGAGAAAATGAAGAGAGAGAGAGAGAAGAGAATATGAAGAGAGACAGACAGACAGAAGAGTGAGAGAAGAGAAAATGAAGAGATAGAGAGAAGAGAAAATGAAGAGAGAAGAGAAAATGAAGAGAGAGAGAGAAGAGAATATGAAGAGTGAGAGAATAGTTCTTCAAATATCATGGACACAAAAAAGAACAAGAACTACAAGAACTTAATATTGAAGAAGTCTGGCTAGTAAAGAGAATTAAAGAGAGAAAACTTAAATATTTTGGACATATTAAATGTCATGTTAGAGAGAGAGAGAGAGAGAGAGAGAGAGGAGCAGAGTAAAAGAATCTTCAGAGGAAAAAAAAAAGATTGAGAAACCCTGACTCCGGGGGACTGCGCTGTTGAAAGCCCTGACGTCCGATCTTACGTCAGTCCCGCGATCTGCCTCAGTCCAGCTTATCTGAAAACAGGTACCTCGCGCGTGTTAGGGAATACAAGCATTCATGGGACTGACTCTTAGCAAAACGAGAAGCGCCCAATATTTCACTTCCTAGAGGTCGCACACCGAAATATGAGCAGAAAACAAGGAAGGGTTTTTACCGAATTGGCCTGATCTCTTCTCACGGCCTCCGTGTCACTTGACTCCCTGGCTCTGTTGTTTGTCTAACCTAATCTGTTATACGAGGAGGTCTTTCCCCCCTTCCTATCTGTGCGCCCAATCTTCCTCAATATTTACTGTCATTTCCCTTCAACTCCCAATCTCCGCTAAATGTCACCAGGGGCGTGTACAAGCTCGTTTTTCTTTGCAGGGGGGGGGGGTGGCGGGGCGAGAGAAAGAGAAACATAAACCATATTTCTCGACTTAAATAAGACGCACCAAAGACTAAACTATGTTTCTCGACTTATAAGATGCACGAGAGACTAAACTATGTTTCTAAACCTATAAGATGCACAAGAAACTAAATTATATTTCTCGACTTATAAGATGCAAGAGAGACTAAACTATGTTTCTCGACTTATAAGATGCATGAGAGACTAGACTATATTTCTAAACTTTTAAGATGCATGAGAGATTAAACTATATTTCTAAACGTATACGATGCATGAGAAGTGCTCGTTTTTTTTCATTGACAGATTTTTGTGGGGAATTTTATTAAAAATTATGCATGTGCTGCATAAACGCTGGAAACTGACTGGTCATGTGCTCTGAAGAGGCCGCAGCAACACTGTTAAAACAGTATATGACGGACACCCCAGGAGGATAAAGTAAGAGAGGACCACTCAAGGGCTAGCTGGCGGAGATCTAGCGATGGACGTCCAAGGAGGAAAAAGAGAGGACCACCCAAGGAGATAAAAAGAAAGAGAAGACTACCCAAGGGCTAGCTGGCGGAGAACTAACGATGGATGCCCAAGGAGATAAAAAGAGAGGACTACCCAAGGGCTAGCTGGCGGAGAACTAGCGATGGACGCCCAAGGAGATAAAAAGAAAGAGAGGACTACCCAAGGGCTAGCTGGATGAGAACTAGCGATGAACGCCCAAGGAGATTTAAAAAGAAAGAGAGGACTACCCAAGGACTAGCTGGCGGAGAACTAGCGATGGACGCCCAAGGAGATAAAAAGAGAGGACTACCCAAGGGCTAGCTGGCGGAGAACTAGCGATGGACGCCCAAGGAGATAAAAAGAAAGAGAGGACTACCCAAGGGCTAGCTGGCGGAGAACTGACGATGTACACCCCAGGAGGAAAAAGTAAGAGAGGACTACCCAAGGGCTAGCTGGCGGAGAACTAGCGATGGACGCCCAAGGAGAAAAAAGAGGACTACCCAAGGGCTAGCTCGCGGAGAACTATAGAACCGGAAGTGAGTAGCCATGCACCACTGCACAAGGGCTGGCCGCAGACCGTGAGAGGTGGAGAAAGTTTGTTTGCTGCTCTGCAAGACGCCACAGGGCGTACTGGACGGTGATTGCTTAGACGATCGCCGACCAAGGACATACATGACATACATGACATACATGACATACATGACATACATGACATACATGACATACATGACATACATGACATACATGACATACATGACATACAGACTGTTTGAAAACAAAAATCTACGACCCTTATTTTTTTTTGGGGGGGGGAGGATTTTCATCGTTATTCTTCTTAAACAAAAAAACATCCAGAAAATGTTGAAACACGGAATCATGCTGAACTGGAAGCTGATTACAAGCAACTTGCATGAGGATAAGAAGTGGGCTGAAAAAAAAAACCCCACCAAAACACTCGCCTGCCAGGAAACCAGGCAGAAACGAGCTCCGCCTGCTACAGGGAGCACCAATGGAGAGATGGAAATAGACATCCTGCAAAACTTCACAAAACAAGCTGCACAGGAAAGAAGAAGTGGCTTATGGTCTAAGTAGTATGTTATAGTCGCCGTCGCCGTCTTCTTCATCTTCTTCCTCTTTGAACTGCGAGCTGGTGTTCCTTTCAACCGATGCAGTGAAGATGTTTGATGTACAACGTCGTGTAGACTTATCAGGGAGTTATAGCAGCTTTTTTTTTCAGTCCATTGGAGGGGGGGGGGACTTAGAAAGAACTGCTGAGTGCGTATAATACTTCTTTAGCAGACACAACCATGGGGACTGTGATGAGCTCTGTTCCGTTAGCCAGGCTATGCATGTTACTGGGGGCACCAACGGAGAGGCTGGACAGTGGCTTGGTCAACCATGGTTCGTCAACCCTGACGCCAGCATGTCAGCTATAGGTCCGCAAACTCTGACGCCAGCATGTCAGCTATGGGTCCGCCAACCCTTACGCCAGCATGTCAGCTATAGGTCCGCCAACCCTTACGCCAGCATGTCAGCTATATGTCCGCAAACTCTGACGCCAGCATGTCAGCTATGGGTCCGCCAACCCTTACGCCAGCATGTCAGCTGTTGGTCGCTGACTGACAAATCAGACAGCCCCTTCGCTCCCTGCACCGTAAGAAGCTGAACGAATCTTCGTGTGTAATGATCTGGGCCATCATTCCAAAGAACCTTCCTGTTTTCTAATATCCGATCTTCCAACAAGGTTCTGCACCGCACATACAGACTACTACTAGTTCAAACCTTGCTCTCTCTCTCTCTCTCTGTCCCAGATCTTGTCCTCATATACAAGATCTAACAGGAGACGGACAGATTTTATCCTCCAGAGAACACAACCCCCCTGTGAGACAGAAGCACACACACACACACGGATATGTTCACAACAGACATCCCTTGCTACTTTAGTGCTCGAGTACCAGGCAAAACCTAGCCTTCCATTACTGGGGTTTTTTTTGTTTTTTTTTAAAGGCCATTAAGTCAAGTAAGGAAGTCACTGGGCTTGTTCCTCACACAAACACTGTTTAAAAAAAAACACTATTGTTTTCAACAGTCACCTCGCCTCTTCTAAAACTAATAATAACGCGTGCAAACAGGAAACTGTGAAAGACGCAGAGCGGAGGGAAATAATACCCCCAGTAGGTTCTCAACATAACACTCCCGTACCCGCTCCTGTATACAGGAACATACTGTCAAGTGCCGGAAACACAATACCCGGATGTAGTAAAAAAACTTGAGAACTGTTGAGAACAAAAGAGAGAGAGAGAGAGAGAGAGAGACAGAGAGGAAACGAGGGGCCCACCAGTTCTCCTTTGTTCACACAAGTGGGCTGAGAGTGAGAGAGTGTCTTGGGCTCTTACGAAACGGAAAGAGCTCATAATGATGTTGCTACAATCCGCACTTGTACCGTTCCTCCCCATCTTGTTTGAAAACGAGGCTTCTCTCTAAAGGTCTTTCCTACTGTCTGGTCCACTGTTATCTGGTCTAAGCATGTTTCCGCCTACAAATCTGGACTTTCCCATGTTATTACACATCCGCTATCAACAAATGTTTCCAAATTGAAAGGGGGGGGGGGGGTGCAAAACGATGAAGTTTTTTTTTTGGGGGGGGGGGGTCCATGGTGAAAGTTTAAATTAAAAAAAAAAACTTTTTAACTTGTGTACTCCACAAACATTATACAATGAGGAATATTAAAAGGACATCTATCGCTCTTTAAAAAGTAAAACAACTAAAGAATCTCTGGAAAGGAAGAGACAGAACTACAAAAATAAGATTTTTAAGGGCATGTATCTTTCCCATCGCAACATATGCCAGTGAGACACTTAACAAAACAGCCGAGAAACACATAAATGCCTTTGAATGTAAATGCTACAGAAGAGTTCTTCGAATATCACGGGCACAAAAAAAGAACAAATATATCCATACTACAAGAACTTAATATTGAAGAAGACTGGATAGTAAATAGGATTAAAGAGAGAAAACTTAAATATTCTGGACAGATTAAACTTCATGAGAATCTAGAGAAGACCTTTTTTGGAAGGGTACATAATGGGAAAGAGAGAGAGAGAGAGAGAGAGAGACAGAGAGAGAGGAAGACCAAGGTGAAGAAGGCTGCAAGACATCGTTGATGATCTGCATATGGATGCATCAGCAGCAGGGCATCTTGCTTACAACCTAGAGATCTACAGGAGAACTGTTAATGAGGTAAAGTTCTGCAAGGGACATGCAAATGACTGACTGACTGACTCCACAAACAGCCTAAATCTGTGCCAAAACGAACATTCAAACAGGTTTTAATGCAATATACAGCCGTCTGGGAAATGTGTACAGAGGCATACGGGGTCTGCGAATTTAAGAAAGCTTGAGAACCACTGTTCCTATAGTTTTTAAGGATTTCTCTCTCCCTCCCTTCTTCTGTCCCTGCTTCTCTCCTCTTTCGCCTTGTTTCCCTCCCTCCCTGTCGATATCCGCCTCCCCATCTCTATCTCTTAGTCTCTAATCTGTCTCTCCGACTATCTGTCCATATTTCTCTCTCTGTCTGTTTCTCTCTCTCTGTGAGAGAGAGAGAGAGAGTGAATGAATGAGAGAGAGAGAGAGAGAGAGAGGGTATCTGACAAAGTTTCCTTGACACCACAAACAGCTACTGTATGCGGAACTTGTGCTGAAAAGGATTATACAATATCTCCGCAGTTGTCGAGGGCCGATCAAAGTGCTCTGTACACACACAAACAAACACGAACCACCCAGCTCGACCACGCCGTCACACCAGCCTGCATATGACAGCCGGTAGTAATATGGAACTTTTATACAAATTTTATAGGCTGATCATAAAGTCCTTCCCTGATTAAGAGACGGGTGGTGTGTGGTGGGGGGGGGGGGGGTCATATCTTTAAAAACTAGGCTAGACAGAAACACGGACGTTGTCACAGTACTGGGGGGGGGGAGGGGGGGGGGGCTGCCTTCTTCTCGCTTTTAGTAGAGGAAAAAATGCTGGTTTCACTGTGTCGAATCTGCATGGTTTCCTTCCCTTGTTAAAATTACTTCTCTTCTATGCATAGTTCCCTTTCCTTGATACAGTTACTTCTCGCGTAAGTATAGTTTCCTTCCCTGGTTAAAATTACTTGTCGTGTAAGTATAGTTTCCTTTCCTTGTTAAAATTACTTTTCATGTTAAGTACAGTTTCCTTCCCTTGTTAAAAATTACTTCTCGTGTAAATATAGTAATGCCTTTGAATGTAAATGCTACAGAAGAGTTCTTCAAATATGGACACAAAAAAGAACAAATATATCCATACCACAAGGACTTAATAATGAAGAAGGCTGGCTAGTAAAGAAGATTAATAGAAAAAAACTTAAATATTTTAGACACATAAAACGTCAAGAGTTTAGAGAAGACAGTCTTGGAAGGGTACATAAAAGGAAAAAGAAAGACCAAGACACTGCTCATGATCTGCAAATGGATGCATCAGCAACCAGGGCATCTTGCTTACAGCCGAGAGGCCTACAGGAGAGCTGTTAAGAAGGCAAAGTTCCGCAAGGGACATGCAAATGACTGACTGACTGACTGTAAATATAGTTCCCTTTCCTTGTTACAATTACTTCTCATATAAGTAACGTGTCATGTTCGGCACTGCATATTCAGTGACAGATTTGTGTAGCATGATTTGACAAGGGAACGATAGCACGGCGGTAGTTTCCCTTTGCCTTCCGCTGGATTTGTTATAGGGGTTTTTCCCGCCAGTCTTTGGCTAAAGAGACTGATCCACAATGGTGCCTGTTTTGGTCTGCTGCTATTTATTAAGATATTCACAGTTGACTTTCATATCTGGAGGCCGTTCCACCACCCGCTACCTGGTAGAGCTACAGGCCCCTCCCCGCAAGCAGACAGAATAACAAACGAAACTTCATAACAAATAAAACTAGCTAAAATGATAAGAAAAAAATAGTTAAAATGATAAGAAAAAAGACAGTTAAAATGATAAGGAAAAAAGACAGTTAAAATGATAAGGAAAAAAGACAGTTAAAATGATAAGAAAAAAGACAGTTAAAATGATAAGAAAAAAGACAGTTAAAATGATATGAAAAAAGACAGTTAAAATGATAAAAGACAGTTATAATGATAAGAAAAAAAGACAGTTAAAATGATAAGAACACGTCATGGGAAAACAGACGCTGGAGGGCTAGTAATGACTGGAAAAAATCATTGGAGAGGAGGGGGGGGGGATGGAGGAAGAGAGGAAGACCAAGAGAAAAATATTTAACCGGACTGACCAAGTGGCATGATAAAAGAAAAGCATCTGAATTAACTAAGGACCGTACAGAGCTGGGAAGCATGCTCCCCAACGCTGCACGGCACGCCACGTAGTAATACTAATAAATATTCAAAGAACAAGTATCAATAACACTGCAGACTACTGAGCCACCTGCATCGACTCAAAATGTCTCGCACAGACCAGTGTCCAGCGGGCAGTAGAGTCCAGACTCCAGAACATATCCTTCAAGAGCGCCCAAACCATGCGGACCTGCAGCGAGAGACACGGCCGGGAGACACGTAGTTGGGCCAAAAGCTTTGGGGGCTCCTATCAGGAACTGGAGAGGACTGCGAGCGCTGCCATGTCAACAGGGAAAAGGATCTGATGTGACTAATAGCCTTCAAAGAAGAAGAAGAAGATAATAGAAAAAAACCACCCAAGCATCTTAAAGACTACACGTGACCAACTAAAACCTCGGCGAAGCCAAACAAAAAAAAATCTAAGCCAAACAGGTCTTATTTTTAGAAGAAGCAAAAGGCAAGACATTTTTCAGAATTCAACAGCAATCGAATAACAACATTTCCAATACTGGACACCTTTCTGCTACTGCAAAAGGATTAAATCTACAGAGAATAACTATTTTAAAACGCATTCAACAACTCTTTTCAACTTTATCATTCAACTGTAACGAGTCTTTTTGCATTCCAGTTTTCAGTCGTAAGTTTTAATTCAAAACTGGTTTTAGTGTACAAGTTAAATGGCTAAGCTAAACTATATCGTCTTATACCTTTTACTTCAAGGCAAGTTTTTTCAAACTCCACCTCAAAACTATTCATTCGCTTACATAAATATACGGGCCTGGTTGGCTACGTGGTTAGGCGTTCGGTTTATTAATCCGGTGATACCGGAGTTCAACTCCCAGCAGTGGAAATTTTTTTTTTTTTTCTGGTATCACCACATCAAAAAAAAAATGGCCACCGGATTACACCCAGCCTCTAAAAAAAAATGGGTACCAGAGAAATCTGGGAAAGTAAGTCCAGCCAAGCGTGATACTGACCATATAACACTTTCATGTGCCGAACGTCTCGGACAATACGGGCCTAACACTTTAACCCTCCAATATGCCTTAATGGGATGGAAACTCTGAGATTTTACCTTTACACATATACATAGAAAACATTCAATTATACAACTTTAAGATCACCTATGTGTCTGTACAGTAATAAAAAATGTCGCGGACCTATGTCCATATTTTTGGAATATGTGTTTTTTTTTTTCCTATAGAAGAAAAGTCTGTCAAACTGCAGAAGTAAGAGAAAAGTCAGTCTAAATGCAGAAGAATACAAGAAAACGTCTGTTTGGCTGCTGGGATACAACAAAACGTCTATTTGTCTTCTGAAATACAAAAAAAAAAAAAACGTTGGCTGGACTGCTGAAATACAAGAAAACGTCAGCTGAACTGCTGAAATACAAGAAAACGTCTGTTTGACTGCTAAATCAACATTAAGGAAACCGATTCGGGCGCGCAATGTTGTCGCTCGCGCCAGAATGTGAAGCACAGTTCGTTATTAAGAACAACCTACTATAAGTAACTTCAAGTTTTAATATGACAGGCCTTACGTCGAGTTATTCGTAACTACGGGCTGTACGTTAAGTGGGTCGTTCGTAAATCGGGAAGAAAGGGGGGGGGGAGAAGAAATGACCTGTATAGAAGAGGGCAGATATAAAAAAAAAAACGGTCGCGGAAGAGATTTCCAGAAGCTCTAGAGAACCGACACGAGAGATAAACTAGAATTAAGGAAGCTTTGGTTCAATCAATCACTGCTCTAACCCTTCCTTCATGTCAGCGGATGACCGTTTCAATCCTGCTCTCACATTTAATCTCCGGGTAAGATGACTGCGTTAATCTTCCTCCTGTGAAGACCTCCTTGGTTTACTGGACCGTCGAGGCCATGAACCGACTTCTTCTAGCATAATATTCGGTTCTTTTGTTTTAAAAGGTTGACCACCGATTTTCCGGGAAATTCGACGGACCCTTTGCCTCTTTTTAATCTGGACGGACGTACGATATCTAGTTTTCTGCAGGGCCATAGCTATGGTGCCATGAGCAGCGCATGCGGTTATATCTAATGCCAGATTTGCAGTCATTTGCATATCCCTTGCGGAAATTTGCCTCCATGACAGCTATCCTGAAGGTCTCTCCATTAGCCGTTACTCTGACGCGATCTCGTATAATCCGCTGCGGAGATCACTAATATAACAAGATTCAGAAACAAGATCAGTAATATAAAGAGATTTTTGAACAAGATCACTAATATAACACGACTTGGGAACGAGATCACTAATATAACAAGACTTGGGAACGAGATCACTAATATAACGAGATTCAGAAACAAGATCAGTAATATAACAGGAACAAGATAACTAATATAATAAGGCTTGGGAACAAGATCATTAATATGGTGAGATTTAGAAACAAGATCACTAATATAACAAGACTTGAGAACAAGATCACTAACATAACGTGATTTAGAAACAAGATCACTAATATAACAAGACTTAATAACAATATCACTAATATAACAAAACTTAGGAGCAAGATCTCACTAATATAACAAGATTTGATAACAAGATAACTAATATAACAAGACTTAGGAACAAGATCACTTTTATAACAAGACTTAGGAACAAGATCACAAATATAACAAGACTTGATAACAAGATCACTAATATAACAAGAGTTGACAGCGAGAACAAGATCACTAATATAACAAGAGTCGACAGCGAGATCACTAATATAACAAGAGTTGATAGAGAGACGACTGGTATAACAAGACTTAGGAACAAGATCGCTAATATAACAAGACTTAGTAGCAAACTCAAATACAGGACGTCTCTCCACAAATGGATGAAGAAAGCAACACTTAAAATGCCCGTGCATTGTTCCTTTCCTCTACAAATTTATCTGTAAATATACATTTGCTGACCTTCTTTTTTTTTTAAAGATAACCACAGAAAAGAAAGAAACTCCTCAATCGTCAAGGGTCATTAAACAAAGGAAAATTTTAAAATAATAATAATAAAAAAAAACCCTCACTCTTTCAGATGAGACGGGCCATTAAACGTTTCGAACCCCATTTCATTCAAAACTAAAACTACAAAAAAAAGCTTTATTTGCTATACAATACAGAAGTTTACTACCAACAATAAACTATTGTTGCAGATTCAGAAAAGGTTGCATTCTGGGATATGACATTTGAACCGGAAATCTTTCTCATGCGTGTCGGGAATCGGAAATGTGGAACCACTAAGTAAATCTATTGTTGTTATTACTGTTGTTGTTTGTGTTGTTAATATTGTTCACTTAGAAAAGCCAGTAACCAAAGGCTCTCAAAATCTACTGCAGAGAAATCGGAAGAGATGTGGTTCCTAAGAAGAAAGATGAGAATACCACGGACAGCCAAGAAAACAAATGAAGAAGTTCTAAAGCGAGGCTGGGCAAAGGGAGAGAACTTATGGTCCGGATTTGTGGGACATGTTTTGAGTTGAGGAAAACTGGAACGCCTAGGGACAGAGGAAGACAATGAAACAAGATACCTGACGGACTAAAAGAGTGGCACGGAGCACGGTCCAACACACATCTTATAGAAAGAGCAACTGGATAGATGGTTGTGGAAATCAATGACGGTCATCGCCTGAATGGCATAGACTTTTGAAGGGGGGGATGGAGACGGAGGGAGAGAGGGGGAGAGAGGGGGAGAGAGATGAAGACCGGGTTTGGACACATCATTAGGGATGCCCCAAAATTTATATATATATATATAATATATATATATATATATATATATATATATATATATATATATAATTTAAATGTAATATCCACCCTCATCTATGCATGTGAAAGCTGGAAAACAACTAAAAAAACAGAAAAGAACTCTTGTGAAAACAAATGCATAAGGAAAATACTCGGCATCAAGTGGAATGAATTCAAGAACAACGCAGAGATAAGACAGATGACTGAACAACAACCAGTCTCACGGGTGATCAGGAAAAGGAGATGGACATATGTTGGTCACTTGATGAGAAGAAATGATCAGAGAATCCCAAAAACAAGCTATCAAGTGGAACACAACAGGCCAAAGAAAAAGAGGCAGACCGCATGAAACTCTGAAGAGGACATTATTAAGAGAGGCCAAGTTAACAGGCATAAAATCCTTTGATGAGGTTGAAAGACTCGCCGAAGACAGGAAAAATTGGCGAACTACCTTGCGAGCCTTATGTGACCTTTAACAGCACGGGAAGGATATATATATATATATATATATATATATATATATATATATATATATATATATCAGAAGCACCCAACGAGACATGGGATAGCTGCGCGGCCAGTTCTGGTTTCTGGCTCTGATAATAGTGCCTTCAGTTATTTTTGCCTCCAGATACTGTGACTCAACTTCCATCTGCGTCACTAGAAATTTAAAATAAACATTTATGACGCAATTATATCTAGGAAATGTTCATAAACTCCACTACCATAATCTTTCATCTTCAGCTGGTTTTGTTGATGAAGGATATTCTTGAAACATAGCAGCTTGTTTTTTTCGCATTCAAAGCTGTATACATTCATAAAAACATGATCAGTTAACGAGTATGTTACTGTCGTCTGCTTGAATTCAGAGACGGGACGTGGAGCCATGAAAGAAGAATCTTGACTGACTAGGTACAAAACGTCGAGATATGTTTAGCTGGTGAATGGGACAGCGCTGGAGTGTTTTCCGGACTGCCGAGAAGATATTTTGCCGACCAAGTAACGCATTAGTGCACACGTCTCAAATACTGAAAATTGCTATGTTCGAATCCGGCCGGAGTTGCGCAAACTGGTACCTGGCTCCTGGAGCTAGGGAAGGAAAAGCGATAAGGTGTGATGCGATTGGACAATATGGACACCGGCATCATATCTTCTTGGTGCTTTTTAAGATTCACAGACCGAGTGATAAATCCGAGGAAACAACGAGAGACTGCATTGCCAGGAACACCATACACGTGTTACACTACTTCATTACGGCAACACAACTACCCTGTTGACTGCAACGCCAAACAAGTCGCACACACACAAAACGACGCATCATATAAAAGTCGCACTAACGCATCTTAATATCTTAGCTTCTATAAACACAAGCTGCTTTCTGGAAGTGATGAAATAACTGCCAGAAACCTGGAAGTGATGAAATAACTGTCAAAAGCCTGAGCTAACGAAGACCCTTCCCACCTCATTCTGCTCTTGGCAAAGGGCTGCCATGCACCTTTCGCTCAGGATAACGGGCTCCACTCCCTGCTGTTGCCACAGTGATGGAATCTGCAGAGAAAAACCTCACTTCTTGGGGGTCCACTTCAAGTAATCCACCTCCCATCAGCTACGACGCCCGACTCTCATCATCATCATCATCATCATCATCATCGAGCACAAATAATACAGAGTCAGCAGTTTCAAACCGCTCATAAGAAGATGATGCCTTTACCGTAAACAAAACACGCACATGAAACACCCAACACATCATTTTTTTTGTAATGAAACTCTTGACATCTACCAGTGCTACTTGGTATTACGCTGCCACATAAACGCCTCCATGGCGATGAGCTATCTGGAGCCCTCTTGGCCTTGTGTAAATCCTCCCAAATGAATGATGAGATGAGAACGGTGCACCAACCCATGCACGCAGCTATCACATATTTCAAACAAGACACCAGGCATCGTTAAGAAGTCGGGATGTTCTAACCAAAACACTAAATCTTGTCCCCTCGGCCACTGTCAAGTTTCTTTTATTTCAAATCTACACTTCTCTCCCTTACTCTCCCGGCTGGGATGTACAGCTTCAGTCCGTCAGACAGATTTTAATGCATGCATTTCTGACACAAGCTTAACACGGGGGTACATAAACTGCATCATATGTCTTTTTTTTCCAAGCAACAAATCTGGTAGACTGCACTAGCAAAGTAAGATTTCGACATTTAAATTAAAATGTAAGTGTTCTGTATTTTTAAAAAGCTAAATACTTTAAGGTTCTAAAACCTCCAACATGGTTTGGTTAAAACTGAGTTTGCTGCAGTGAACCTTCATGAACAAGGCTCAGTAAAATGAACCTACAAGACAGGACCTTGGAAAAGAACTTTGTAAATTGGTGCAAAAACAACTTCCTCTCTTCCCGGCATGCCCCCCCCCCCTCCCTACTGATTAAATCATTCTGTTTTCATCCACTGTTGGCTTTCTGGAAGCCGCCCCCCCCCATCGCCACGCCCACCCGAGTGCTCTGCCTTAAAATAGATTGCCCTCCATGCGCGGGAGTAATGGACCAATGGGACGGACCCCACCATTTATTGCTCCTGCTAAAAGAACAGGGTTCGGTAAAAAGGTATCGAACCACCTAGGTACCACAAACACAGACCAAGACAAGAGACAGGGTTCGGTAAAAAGGTATCGAACCACCTAGGTACCAGAAACACAGACCAAGACAAGAGACAGGGTTCGGTAAAAAGGTATCGAACCACCTTGGTACCACAAACACAGACCAAGACAACAGACGGGGTTCGGTAAAAAGGTATCGAACCACCTAGGTACCACAAACACAGACCAAGACAACAGACGGGGTTCGGTAAAAAGGTATCGAACCACCTAGGTACTACAAACGCAGACCAAGACAACAGACGGGGTTCGGTAAAAAGATATCGAACCACCTAGGTACTACAAACATAGACCAAGACAACAGTCAGGGTTCGGTTAAAAAAGAGTATCTAACCACCTAGGTACCACAAACACAGACCAAGACAACAGTCAGGGTTCGGTAAAAAAGGGTATCTAACCACCTAGGTACCACAAACACAGACCAAGACAACAGACGGGGTTCGGTAAAAAAGGTATCGAACCACCTAGGTACTACAAACACAGACCAAGACAACAGACGGGGTTCGGTAAAAAAAGGTATCGAACCACCTAGGTACCAGAAACACAGGCCAAGACAACAGATGTCTTCTTTTTTCCCCCCAGGTAAGCGAGTTCAGGAACTGATATGCCTTTCCCCCCCCCCCCCCCCCCCCCCCCCCCCGCTGTTACGCTATTTCAATGCACTGTCACTTTACTCTTCAAAGATATCCTGTTTCCTTGAATCTGTATTGAACTGACGCAATTTCTCGGCATTCAAATGTAGCTAAATTCTACATGTTGACCTTGTTTTGTTTCGCCCTTTCTAAAAGTCTTTAAAGGGATCGCGCTTTCCTAAGATAATGACATCTCATGGAAATCCCCAGAAAATCGGAGGAAGTGTCAATAAAAGGACTGAGAAAATCACAAAACGAAATGTGGGACAGGATGAGGTTTTTACAATATACACTGAAATGAGGGGTGGGGTGGGGGTGGGGGTGGGGGACTGGGAAAATGATAACCAAGTTCTCATAAGAATGAGCCAAGAAATGACTAAAGCCAGTATTCTGGCCGAACTTCCCGTCTCTCTTTAGTTCGTTCAAATATGGAGATCATTCAGTGCTATCAAACTGCCTATTCATATAAGGACACACATACTAGCAGGCTACACATTACACGGTGCTATCAAACTGCATGTTTATATATGGACATACATACTAGCAGGCTATACATTATATAGTGCTATCAAACTACCTGTTTATATATGGACATACATACTAGCAGGTTATACATTATATAGTGCTATCAAACTACCTGTTTATATATGGACATACTAGCAGGCTATACATTATATAGTGCTATCAAACTGCCTGTTTACATACGGTGGTGCTATCAAACTGCCTGTTCATATACGGGCATAACTACCAGCCGACTATACATTATACAGTGCTATCAAACTGCCTGTTTATATATGGACATACATACTAGGAGACTATACATTATATAATGCTATCAAACTGCCTGTTTATATACGGACATACATACTAGCAGACTATACAATATACAGTACTATCAAACTGCATACGGACATATATACTAGAAGACTATACAATATACAGTGCTATCAGACTGCATACGGACATATATACTAGAAGACTATACAATATACAGTGCTATCAAACTGCATACGGACACATATACTAGAAGACTATACACTATACAGTGCTACGGGTACAACCAAACGACACCAAACAATCCAGATACTTCCAGCTTCAGTTCATCCCAAAACTCCACAGGCTTCAGCCACGATGTGACCCATCACTGGCATGCCAGACATGAGCAATGGCTGTACGGTAGAAAGATCAAAGTACAGTTATAGGGGAGGAAGAAAAGAATCTTTCTTAGATGTGATTTTAGAGAATACTGCAACATACACTCTGAATGGGAAAAGAATCTAAGTAAGTTGCTATAAGAAATTGTCAAAAACATAAATAAAAAGGTCTACGGAACGTAACGAGGAAGATAGGAGTTACAGAACCTGATGTTCACTGGAAAATTCCAGGGAGAGAGAGGGAGAGGGAGAGAGAGAGAGAGGCGACGAAGAAGCGGAACAAAAGAAAGGCTGCTGGACACACTTAAAACACCAAAGACCACAAAAAACTAATATTCTGATAACCACAAAACGGTGGTTATTGAGCTAACACAACTTCGTCTAAATAGAATCATCTTCGACAGAAAGTACAACATTAATTAAAGCTATGTTAATTTTTTTTCCAAGCTCTCTCACGCACATACATACATATACATATTATGAGCAAATAACAGATTCACTTCCAGTCCCTCGTCATTTTTTGAACATGTTACCACTAGTAGTCACTATCGTTGAACTAATGCGGTGAGAAACGCAGGAGACACTCTGACGCAGCGTCCCTTGTGCCCCAGGTAGACGTCACATGTTTCGTAACAAACAAAACAAAACAAAAACAGGTGCACAAAACAGACACTTGTGGCTGGAACTGTCGATAACGGATAGAAAAAACTTAACATACATGAATAACTCAGTGCAACCAGCCGTTGCACATATTACAAAGAGCATTTTGTAAAGCTATGACACGTCTGACTTACGTGACGTCTTTAACGTCTTGACGAAAGAACGTAAACACAAACATCCTGACCTATATACCACCATCAAAATATGAGCCTCAAATAGTATACATTTTATATGCAAGGTAGCGAGATCTATTAGAATATGGTCTCCATATACTTCTCCTCGTCTTCTGGCCTTTTCTGGTGAAGTCACGAGCTTAAATAATCACATTCTTCCACGGTTACTAAATAAAGCTATCTCGCACAAATCTTTACTATTTGTCTAAATATAACAATAATCATTCCACGTAACGTTTATTTATCTAAATATAACAATAATCATTCCACGTAACGTTTATATGTCTAAATATAACAATAATCATTCCACGTAACGTTTATTTATCTAAATATAACAATAATCATTCCACGTAACGTTTATCTGTCTAAATATAACAATAATCATTCCACGTAACGTTTATATGTCTAAATATAACAATAATCATTCCACGTAACGTTTATTTATCTAAATATAACAATAATCATTCCACGTAACGTTTATCTGTCTAAATATAACAATAACCATTCCACGTAACGTTTATCTGTCTAAATATAACAATAATCATTCCACGTAACGTTTATCTGTCTAAATATAACAATAATCATTTCACGTAACGTTTATCTGTCTAAATATAACAATAATCATTCCACGTAACGTTTATTCACAAACACTTTAACAACTACTACACAGCACGCACAAATGGAGGCATTATCAGCCAGAAAGTGACGATGGCGCAGCATTCATCTGGCGACTACTCGTCACCCCCTCCCCCTCCCCCCCCCGGGTACCTGAAACTTAAGACAATAAAAGGTCTGCCACTTTAATTATCTGTGTCGGGACCTAGTTAAAGATGCGACCTGGACTGAACGTGGTACTGGCAGCGGTACAGCTATGAGCATACAATATGGCGGCCATAACCGGAAGCTGAAAGAGAAGAAATAAATCTATCCTCCAACTCTGCGGCTTCCAAGCCCCCCTAGAGGTCGAGAATAAATCTATACTGTGCAGGTGCTAGAAATATGAAGATTTTTAATTATACAAAATAGATGTGTCTAACTTTAAAAAAAGAGGGGGGGGGAGGGGGTAGAGTTTTAGAAGAGTCAGTGACCTGAAAAATATTTTGAGAACCGCTGCACCGGAGATCTGTCGCGCAGCTAATCACGATAAGTTGACAATTCAAACACACACAACCTAAATTTAAGAAGCAAGACCGGTCATTCTGATGTCTGAAATACAACAAATTATATTCTGTTCTGACGTCTGAATTATAACAAAGTATATCCTGACGTCTGAAATGCAACAAATTATATTTTGACGTCTGAAATGCAACAAATTATATTCTGACGTTTGAAACACAACGAATTATATTCTGACGTCTGAAATACAACAAATTATATTCTGACGTTTGAAATACAACAAATTATATTCTGACGTTTGAAATATAACGAATTATATTCTGACGTCCGAAATACAACAAATTATAAACAACTGGTGCATTTTCACGGACTCCCCATTCTCCTTCAATCATACATTTCTTCTGGTGTCATTTCTACTCAAAAACTGCCCCTGACTGCAAATTAGATTTTTAAAAATGCTAACCCTGTAAACAGACTGTCACAAATGCCCGACAAACGAGGTTGACGTCGTGGTGGAGCTTAAAAAGAAGCACGATACTGCACCCCTGGGATAAGCACCACGCGATCTTACAGTGTATATGAAGAGAGACGAAAGTTACCTATTATCATCTTCTTCATCACCAGTAACTACATTACCGAACAGCTTTCAGTACAACAAACTGTATGATCCCAACAAATTCAGGGTGTTGGCAGACCACAGACTCCATCTTTGACCTACCACCTTCAAGGAAGAGAAATAAAGCACACAAACCAACTTCAGAACTCTTCCGGGTGTAAATCAATAAAGTTTATTTCTGGAAGACATCACAGTCCACTTAATCGAATGTTAACATTCTTTGTAAAATCCATTCAGAAGAACAGCGGAATAACGCAAATTTTATAACCACACTGATTTAAAATAAAATTTTTTTAAAAAAAACGTGATTCAACCCGAATCTTTTAAGCAAATGATCCAGTTCGAACAACGAGACGTAACGACATTCACCAGCTGGTCTCTGAACAACCCCAACAATGAGAGGTGAAAAATCATTTAAAAAAAATAAAGTAGAACTTAAAAAGGAAAAAACAATGTAAGCAACACGCAGACACTGTTAAACGATCACACCTTGTGACTAAATCAGTCCCGACTGACTGATACACACGGCCCCACATAATCTGACTCCTCTTAAGTTCAAGTCGCAACCGCTTGTCGCAGGGGAAGGGAAGTAAATTCACCGACAGCGGAAGTGCTCGCTGGTCGTGTCCGGCGCTAGCTAATACAGCGTTTCCCGTGTGCTGTTGTTTTTTTTTTTTGCTGGTGGCGACACAGCCAGCGTCCTGGCAGCAGGTGACAGGAGATCCCGGGCTCTCGCCTCGGTTCGCTGTTGGCGAGATATGGCTTCATCCAGCCCTTAGCTTACTGCAGATTATTTTCTCTTTGATATCTACCAGGCCTGCTGTTGATGTGTTTTGTTTTGTGGTTTTTTTTTGCATTTAAAAAAAGAAATGGGTGGTAGCAGTGGCCTAGATTTGAGACTGATTATTAACAACGGTACACAGTACTGCTTCTCTTATCGCTAATGGAGTGCAAGGGGGGCCATCTCAACAGCATCGGAGGCCCCTTAGGCAAAGTGCACTGCCCCGCCCCCCCCCCCGGCCATTCCTCTCTAGTCTATGCAAGCGATGTTAGGGATTCATAGATTTCCATGGGCCGGTTGGGGTCTCTCATGCACATGGGGCCCTGAGCAGTGGGCCCATACGTTAAGTCAGCACTTAGTGCAAGCTGTGGTCCTTGACTGGAATCTTTATCTCAATCTTCTAACAAAAAAATAAATGTGTTTCTACTATGCTGCCTTTCGCGGTCAATGCATGTTTGGAAGCGGGCATCAGGATGGAAAGCACAGTTTCTTAAACATTATGAAGTAACGAGGCTTTAGGACGAGTGATTTAGTGCTGTGCCTTGTGGACTAGATGACTGCACGTCCCACTGATGGACTAGGCCGATGTACGTCCCACCGATGGACTAGGCTGCAGCACGTCCCACCGATGGACTAGGTGGTTGCACGTCCTACCAATGGACTAGATGGCTGCAAGTCCTACAGATGGACTAGGTGGCTGCACGTCCCACCGATGGACTAGGTGGATGCACGTCCCACCGATGGACTAGGCTGCTGCACCTCCCCCCCCCCCAACTGATGGACTGGGCTAATGGACTAGGTTGCTGCACCTCCCCCCCCAACTGATGGACTGGGCTAATGGACTAGGTTGCTGCACGTCCCACCGATGGACTAGGTGGATGCACGTCCCACTGATGGACTAGGCTGCTGCACCCCCCTCCCAACTAATGGACTGGGCTGATGCACGTCCCACTGATGGACTAGGTTGCTGCACGTCCCACCGATGGACTACATGGCTACACGTCCTACTAGAGTCCACGGCTCTGTTCCCAGTTACTCTCTTGCCCTTTTTCTTTCTCTCCCTTTTACCTCTTCTTCTTGTTCTTCTTCTTCTAGTTTGATGTTCTTTGCTGCCGATGCAGTGGAGGTGACGACGAACAGTATCGTGTCGGATTGGAAGTAGTCATAACAGCTGTTCTTTTTTTTTTCCTCCAACCCCTGGGCTGGTGTTTATATAAAATACGAGAACAGGCAGGACACAGCCAGGCTGAGTGAGCCATCAAGGCGTGGGATCTAGAGATTCATTACCGCTAAACCTTCTTACCGAATACGGCTCATGATGATGACTGCTCGATTCGTCGCTTCATGTGACTTATCAGTAACTGCAGTGAGCCACCACACCCACGGTTCCCGGACTAACCAAACTGCGAATGTTGCCACATACATATTCCATAAACCATAAACCAATGATGACAATTAGAACAACATAAAGACATGTTTTCTGTCTTGGCTTCTTCGTTGAAGAAAAACAAGTTGATCACGAGTTATTTTCCGTGGCGCTGACAGAAATTTAAGTTTTGTGGCCACTTAGGGGAGGTGTTTGGGGGTGGGGGGGGGGTAAGTTTTCCCTTATTTCACCTTGAAATGACATTGACCTCCTCACTGTCATCTCTACATTCTCTACCTTTAATTTGTCATTGTTATCTCTACATTCTCTACCTGTTACTTCCTACCTGCTACCTTTAATTTGTCATTGTTATCTCTACATTCTCTACCTGTTACTTCCTACCTGCTACCTTTAATTTGTCATTGTTATCTCTACATTCTCTACCTGTTACTTCCTACCTGCTACCTTTAATTTGTCATTGTTATCTCTACATTCTCTACCTGTTACTTCCTACCTGCTACCTTTAATTTGTCATTGTTATCTCTACATTCTCTACCTGTTACTTCCTACCTGCTACCTTTAATTTGTCATTGTTATCTCTACATTCTCTACCTGTTACTTCCTACCTGCTACCTTTAACCTGTCATTGTTATCTCTATATTCCCTACCTGTTACTTCCTACCTGCTACCTTTAATTTGTCATTGTTATCTCTACATTCCCTACCTGTTAATTCCTACCTGCTACCTTTAACTTGTCATTGTTATCTCTACATTCTCTACGTTTTACTTCCTACCTGCTACCTTTAATATGTCATTGTTATCTCTACATTCCCTACCTGTTACTTCCTACCTGCTACCTTTAACTTGTCATTGTTATCTCTACATTCCCTACCTGTTACTTCCTACCTGCTACCTTTAATTTGTCATTGTTATCTCTACATTCCCTACCTGTTACTTCCTACCTGCTACCTTTAATTTGTCATTGTTATCTCTACATTCCCTACCTGCTACCTTTAACTTGTCATTGTTATCTCTAACCCATTACTTCTCCCTTACCTCCCCACTGCTACATAATCTGCTATTACTCCATCTTTTAAATGTTAACCCCCCCCCCCCAACACATACTCATCATTACCCCTACCTCCTCAATGTTACTCCTATTTCTTCCATATTGCACCTTTCTCCTCATTATTACCCCTTACCCCCTCACTATTACCCCAAGCCTCTTCTGTACTGCCCTTGCTTCTTCATCTTTACCACTAACTACGTAGTTCTCACAACGTCCTACCAGCCAGCCCATACATTCTCACCTGCCCCTTACATGAAACTATTAAACTTTCTATAGCAGCAGTTCTGTGTTTCGCCCCCCCCCCCTTTACCTGCAACACATTACTCAATGGACGTTCAGACACATAAACATATAACCACATAAAATCATATCAGTGACTATACATACATACGCATGTACAATACACACAGACAGACAAGGAAGATCTTTACGGTCTAATCGTGGTCAGAGTTATGGCCTTCCCCTGGAAAGTGTTTCTGCCTTTCTCTAGTGTTTCGGCCCTTCTCTGGACAAGTGTTTCGGCCCTTCTCCAGACTAGTGTTTCGGCCCTTCTCCAGGCTAGTGTTTCGGCCCTTCTCTACACTAGTGTTTTGGCCCTTCTCTGGACTAGTGTTTCGGCCCTTCTCCAGGCTAGTGTTTCGGCCCTTCTCTACACTAGTGTTTTGGCCCTTCTCTGGACTAGTGTTTCGGCCCTTCTCCAGACTAGTGTTTCGGCCCTTCTCCAGGCTAGTGTTTCGGCCCTTCTCTACACTAGTGTTTTGGCCCTTCTCTGGACTAGTGTTTCGGCCCTTCTCCAGGCTAGTGTTTCGGCCCTTCTCTACACTAGTGTTTTGGCCCTTCTCTGGACTAGTGTTTCGGCCCTTCTCCAGGCTAGTGTTTCGGCCCTTCTCTACACTAGTGTTTCGGCCCTTCTCTGGACAAGTGTTTCGGCCCTTCTCTAGACCAGTGTTTCGGCCCTTCTCTAGACCAGTGTTTCGGCCCTTCTCTATACAAGTGTTTCGGCCCTTCTCTATACAAGTGTTTCGGCCCTTCTCTAGTGTTTCGGCCCTTTATATTCTTGACACTCCAAGCTCCCCTCATTTCTCTCTCCAAGCACCCTTCCCCAGAAAATGCCACAGCTTCCAGTTGGATTTAAAAACATGTCTGACAGCACACTGTGGATGAGCCAACAAAAGAAGAGAAAACAGACAGAGCACACAAAGCTGGATCTAGAAAAAATAATAACCGAAATAAAACCCACAACGAAGTTAACTTCTTGTCAACGAACGACTCAAAACAAATCATCGGCTGACATTTTATCTCAACTTCGCCTTAAACGACTTGCAGCAATCTCCAGCTTAGAACAGATAACCGTGCACAGAAGCCACCTTTCTTAACAACCCACCCGCTATGACCTAAATAATAAATGTAACAGGCCTTCACAAGGCCGGGGTTTGATAGAAGCAAGGAAAGAAAACTTGGAGACGTGCCATCTAGGACACGCAAGGAATGCAACAAGACCTGCGAGTTTCACCACAGGAACTGTTGCAAGAATCTGAAAATGGCAACAACTTGTTTGTTTGTTTGTTTGTTTATCATTCGCAGACATACAAAAATATTACAGCTAAGTGCGAGAAATTTCACTCTGAGGATACAGTTAGCTACTTTATCTTGAAAACTTCATGTAACTTCATGCCATAGATATAACTGCAATATATGTCTGATGACATCGATAATATTTATAAGACAACGTATATCGTTTATAAAGCAAAATAAAATTAACACCTGTAAGAGAGTGCAGGGAAATGACAAGAATCAACCATAGCTAAAATGCGAGATAGCTGTCTTCTTTTTCTTCGGCGGTCGCCCTGAAACGGGCATTGGTTGTGTTGTGTCGCAGTGTAGGCAACTTTCGGCCCAACACACCCGATTTCAGCTCAGAGTATTTTAGGGATTGGGTTCGCTGTCTAGTTTCGATACTTATTAACTTAGGCAGACTACTGGCTGCTTCCGGGTGGGGTGGGGTGGGGCATCACTAAGAAGTAGAATGGAGTATTGGCTACATATGATGCAAGAGGTCGGATATGGGTAATCATTTTCCGCCTCATAACATTGATCAGGCAGCCACGAAACCACGTATATACAAAATTTAAACTTGGTGGTTATCTCCTTTGTACTTGTGCTCAAGCATCTAAAACTGTGGAACACATCCTCCCAAAATGCACCAAGTATGAATAACTGAGACATACACCGGCTCAATGAAACGATCCAGAATGCCAGCTCTACTGTTTCAAATAAATACAAACCAAAAAAAAAGTTCAATTTATCCACAAGACAGAACTGCAGATAAAGGCGCCAGTGACGAAGAAGAAGAAGAAGAAGAAAATGATGATGATTGTTTCCCGCTTTAGTACTGATCTGATTGTTCAATCTTCTGTCGCCCTGGCGAAGACTTCTCTGTTGCCGAAATCTTGTCTTGTCTTGTACTATCTCCTTGCAACTGAGAAGCTGATGTTCTCTGCAGCCGATGCTGTGGAGGTGTTGAGGTACAGCATGGTATCGAAGTGAGAGCGGGTTATGGCAGCTACTTTTTCAGTCACGGAGTACAGCTAAAAAAGCAGGGGGGTGTATGCAATGCTTCTTTAACAGACTCCACCACCATGGGGGACTACGGCGGTCCCTGCCCCGTTAGCCAGGCTAGGCCTGTTACTAGAGCTACAAGGTGGGACAAGTTGTTAATGTCCTTTTCTCTCCCTGCGTAGAAACTTCTAGAAATTCTAACGAGCAGGAAAAGGAAGGCGAGACACGACAGCTGGGATTGAAATATATGCAGTGACACTGCAGGTACAAACTCTTCACTCTTTTTTTAATGGGCGGGGGGATGGTGGGATATGAATGTCCCGTCTTGAAAGCTGGCGCTGTGTCAAGTCTCCCCCCTAAAAAAACACCCCAACTTTTCAAGCTAACAATAAGCCCTTCCAACCAGCCCTTTAAGCCAGAACCTGGCTCGAATAAACGCTGCAGCTGGTTCTGGTTTAAGCCACGGTAAGTGCTGAATATTTATAGCCGTGCTCTGTAAGCAGGCACTTCCCATCTGGCCGGTTACACAAAACAAGAAGTGCATGACGGGGGGAAAATGGGCGGGGTAGGGGAAACTGTCAAAAACAAAGGTGGAAATAAGGAAGAGGATCGTCACGTGATACGTAAGGAGGGCAAAGTTCAAGGTAGTGGCTTTATCGCTTGGTGGTAGCAACACGAATACGACCCGCAACTACCCACGTTCTAATCTACACTGTAATCGCCCACTTCAGAATCAAATACAACCGATTACAGTTTCTATCACAACGGCCACATTTAACTTTAAATATATGCATGGGTGTGCGCTGTTCTCAAATAATACATACGGGCTCACATGAGAGTTGATTGTATGTGTTCTCAGCACCAGGTTGTCCTCTCTGTGTGCATGGGCTGTCCTCGCTGCCTTTATTTTCCTAGAGAAGCACTAGGTTGTCCTCTATGTGTGCCTGGGCTGTCCTCGCTGCCTTTTTCCTAGAGAAGCACCAGGTAGTCCTCTCTGTGTGCCTGGGCTGTCCTCGCTGCCTTTTTCCTAGAGAAGCACCAGGTAGTCCTCTCTGTGTGCCTGGGCTGTCCTCGCTGCCTTTTTCCTAGAGAAGCACTAGGTTGTCCTCTCTGTGTGCCTGGGCTGTCCTCGCTGCCTTTTTCCTAGAGAAGCACCAGGTAGTCCTCTGTGTGTGCCTGGGCTGTCCTCGCTGCCTTTTTCCTAGAGAAGCACCAGTAGTCCTCTCTGTGTGCCTGTGCTGTCCCCCAGTGCCGGTCTGCTCTGAGAAAATTCTGCTCAAGCGCGAATTCGAACCAAGTACCTTCTGATCGGAAAGCGAATGCACTAATCACTACACAAGCGCGACACCCACTGAAAGATCACACGGCACACACACAAAAAAAGTCACGCAAAATGACACAGCTAACAAGATCCGTCTTCAGACAAGCCGAAACAAGACCACATCTTGCACCAGATGTATCACCAAGATATTACAGAGAAACGACTGACAGCAGTAAACCAGGACATTCTACTCTAGCAAATGATGACAATATTCTTAAATTACCCGGTGGTTGAAGTTACCTGACGACTCACTACCAAAAATAGCACTAGGATGGACACCACAGGGGAACAGAAGTAAGGGCAGACCAAAGGAGACATGGAGAAGAACAATAGAGAGGATGTTGAGCAATAGAGGGCTCACCTGGGCAAGAGCGGGTGGAAAAAAAAGGCACGTTATTGTGGAAGACACTTGCTGAAGCCTCATGTGCCTTGACCACTTAAAGGAAATAAAGAGAGAGAAAGAGAAAGAAAGAAAGAAAGAAAGAGAGGGTGGAGAGAGAGAGAAGTAACCTAGATTCTGACCTTCGCTATCCCACAATGCTTTGCTGGCCTAGAAATGTGAAGGAACAAACAAACAAACACACCCACCCCTGGTTTGCAAATGCCACCGGACATTAATTTTTCAAGAAGTAATCTCTCAACAACACAACAAACTACGTTTCACTGGAAAACAACACTGCTGTCGCTGTCCTGTGAAAACGGGACCATGTGAGTGAGCCAGGTTCTGACGTTCACGTATCACGTCTGCTGCGAATATTTCTTGTCCGTACGGTAAGACGATAACCGGGCGGTAAGAGAGAGAGAGAGAGAGAGAGAGAGAGAGAGAGATACACAGATCTACCTACATCTAACCACTGACACACTGTCAAGCAGACTTGCATCTGCTGAATGAACTATATTTGAAGTCGTTATAAACACGAATATTGCGCATGTACACGGTACAAGTTGAAATATTTATGACTTTGGATCTATACCATGACAGATTCAACCTGTTTTTTTAAAAATATATATTTAGAATCCTTTACAAATTACTTTTTTTTGTCCTGGTCTGTTCATGGCTGCACATGAAGAGCAAGTAAACAGTGTTCTTTGGTTGGCTGAGCTAAAATCTGTCACTGCTGTTCTAGGTAGGTCTAGAACTATAAAGACGCACCAGACGGACATCCCTTTTGTCACTTTGTGCTCAGAGTTAGGCAGTTTCTAAATGACAAGTTCCCGGGATGTCTTCTATTTTCCTAGGGAAGAACCAGGTACTCCTCTCTGTGTGCCTGGCCTGCCCTCGCTGCCTTTATTTTCCTAGGGAAGCACTGGAAAGAGATGGGGCCAGCCTCTTTGCTTCTACGATCACCAGATTTCTTCGTATTTGGAGGGCTTTCCTGTCTGCTTCACGAAACTACTCAGTTTTTACAGGGATGGGGGTCACTGACCCAACCTCCAACCCCCTAACCTGGACGACCTGGGTGCTAGTTTCGACTGACCCGCGCATGTCTTCCCAGCCTGGCTGAACCTGCCACGCTGGTATAGCTCTAGGGGTGGTCAGGGTGCGCAGGCTGCCATGCCACGACAAGGCACCAGCACCAAGTAACAAAGACCTTCACATACTTTTTTTTAACTCTACAGTTATAACAGCCATTATAAATAACAACAGACTGATGTGGCTCGGGCCTTTAGAGAGAATGGAGGACAGACAAACAAAGACAGCCTATACAGAAGTAATGAAAGGGGATAGACCAAGAGGTAGAGGTAGACAGCGACGGCAGGACAACCTAGAAGAAGATATTTCGCGCTCTTGGAATCAACAACCGGCTAGAAAAAAAAAAAAAAAAGGATCAACAGAGAAGAATGGAGACGTGTCTTCTCTGCAGCAGTGAGCCTCAATGGGTTCAGGGAGCTGCCGAATTCAGCAGCTGCTCAAAGAACTATTTCTTTCATCGGGGTTGTAAAGACCATTGTCTATCATGGTATACAAGACTGACTGGTTGATCTTTATTTCAAAAGGATTAAGAACTGGGCACGCAGTCCCGTCTGGCCTTCTGCCCTTTGTCATATATCTTTCACTCTATTCCAGACATTCTACAAATATGCTGTTCATGTAACAAACATAATTAACATTGAAGATGAGAGACATAAAATAAAATATAACATTTACGTTTCGCTATTAAACATTCACTCAGTACAGAAGCAACTACATACATATATAAATAACTATCTTATATCCTTCCCGTGCCGTTAAACGTCACACAGGGCTCGCAAAGTAGTTCGCCAATTTTTCCTGTCTTCGGCGAGTCTTTCAACCTCATCAAAGGATTTTATGCCTGTTAATTTGGCCTCTCTTAATAATGTCCTCTTCAGAGTTTCACGCGGTCTGCCTCTTTTTCTTCGGCCTGTTGTGTTCCACTTGATAGCTTGTTTTGGGATTCTCTGATCATTTCTTCTACTAAACAAAAATTTCGGGGCTATTCAGAATAAACAGTTAACTGTTTTCGGTGTTTGTAAGAGCAGTTTAAGATAACTTTTAAGTTTTATGATTCATGGAGGCATGCGACATCCTATAGATATTGGAAAAGTTTGTAGTGTAGGAAGGAGTATAATTTATATTTTTTTTTTATACAGGATGAGAGGGTTTTCCAAAGATGAGCAGCAGAATAACTAAAGCTTTTCTTGTAAAGATCACGTCTAGGTTTTGGAAGACGTATGTTGTTCAAGCGTTCGCTGCACTTTGGGCTAAATTTAAACAGGTTCCATAGATAAGGCGGGGCATGCCGTGAAAGAATTTGATGTACCAACTTGGCTTTGCTCGAAGAGGAACCTGTTCTTAAGAGGCAGTATTTAAACAAACTTAGCAGTGTAACAAACCCCAGCCTGTTATTTAACAAATCATGGCTCCGAGCTAGCGTAAAAAAAATGGAGATACGGAATGATTAACTTACATGAAGCCGGGCACTTTTCCCGCAAATTCACGTACTGATAAGGGGAAATAATGAGGACCAATTCACAACTGTTACCACTCCCCCCTCCTTTCCCCCCCCCCCCTTTAGACGACCCCCCCCCCCCCCACAAAACCCTCTCATAGTACATTTGGATCCAATAAACTTCCTTGTCTAATTCCATAGCGATACCCCCCACGCTTCTTAACTTTCGGTTCCTGTTTCTCTTCCTCGGAAACTTCCATCCTCTTGTCATGGGATATTCTGTGCGTCCAAAGTCTCAAAACTCTGCACATGCAGCGATTTTACGGCAACTTCCGAGTTACTGTTATTTTAATTAACCGCGTCAAAGTTCATCAGCGTGACATCATCCTTCATTATTTTACCAAGTACTGATAACTAAGGTAAAGGTAAAATCCCAGTTTTCATGCCGTTAAGGCATACGGGGGGGGGGGGGGGGGGGAGGGGGAATTCGGTGTTAGGCCTGTATTTTCCATGACCTTCGGCACATGGAAGTGTGATATGGTCAGTGTCACGCCTGACCGCTCTACCTTCCCAGAAACTGGAGTCTTAAAGAATTTTTTTCCAAGGGAAAGAATTCAAGTATTAAACCACCAATAGTGGAATACATGGTTACTTCCCTTGACAAACACGCGCTTCCTCAAGCAAAACGTGGTAACAGAATTGTTAGGTCTGTCCAACAGACAGGGAAATATTTACAACAGGGCGTAACCATGGAAACGATGTTAGAAGTAACTGTTGCTGGGAATACAATGTTTTTCTTCCTGTACATTTATGAGCTTTGAATTACATGCCTTGGGCTGCAGGGATCTGGTGCCACTGTCAATAGAATACAGTAAACCAGTCTCTATTGTATTGGTAAATATGTTATATTATTACATCAATACGTTTCTATCTTTTTTCACAAGAAGAGGTTCAGGATTGGAAGGGGGTGGTAGGCGGGACACTGATATACGTTTGATGATGTGAGGAGCTGTGCACTGATTTGGCTAAGACAACATCTTGACACCATGTCAGTTTCAGACACATCTTGCTTTCAGCTATGTACCGACAGTGTCTGACTACATCTGTGTATCACGTTGCACAACATACAGTCCCCATACACTAACCACTGTTTCATATGATGACAGGAAAACACTGGATAAAAACATAACTAACATAAGTCTCAGGAGTACAAGGTGCAGTACAGCTTACACAGTGAAAAAACATATGGCCAAAGAATTATGGGGCTCCATACTAAGCTGTCTATAATACCCTGTCTTCAATGGCTAGTAAAATAGGTCTTGAAATTAACAAGGAAAAAAAAACAAAAATAATGAAGCTTCTCATTAACCACAAAGGAAAAATATATGTAGAAGGAACAGCTATTGAAGAAGTAAGCCAATTTGCATATCTCCGCGCTACATGTCTAGATCAGGACAGTGACACCAGAAAGGAAGTTAGAATTAGAATTACAAAAGCAGAATTGACCTTGAAGAATCCTGAGAACATATGGAATTCAAAAGTTATAAGCACAAAAACCAAGTTAAGATTATTCAGTTCAAATGTAATATCAACCCTTATTTATGCATGTGAAAGCTGGAAAACAACTAAAGAAATGGACAAGAAATTAGACTCTTTCGAAAACAAATAACTAAGGAAAATACTCGGTATAAAGTGGAACGAATTCCAGAACAACCCAGAGATAAGACGGATGAGCAAACAACAACCTATCTCATGAGTGATCGGAAAAAGAAGATGGGCATATGGTTCTACTCCCCACAGGATAGCATGCTGTAGCCATGTGAAGTGTTAGTACCTTGATATTTCTAGGCCACTACAGCACTTCAGGTAGGAAAGCCAGCACCTGTCCTTGTTGCCTTCGTTTTTCCTAGGGAAACCCGATGTACTCATTTTTTGGAGCCTGGGTCACCTCCACTGCCAGTCAATGTGAAAAAAATTCCATCTTGGTAAGAAATCAAACCAGGGATCTTCTGTGCACTAACAACTACACCAATGTAAGAATTATTTCCCAAAAGGGGGGTGGAATTTTTCTCTGACTGACTCAGCCTCAATAAATGGGTTACCAAGGGTTTCCCTGGACTGCCAGTTGCAACACACATATTAAGGAAACTGTCTAAAACAGTAAGGAAACTCTGTTTAAAATATTAAGGAAACTCTGTCTAAAATATTAAGGAAACTACATCTAAATATTAAGGAAACTACGTCTAAATATTAAGGAAACTCTGTCTAAAGATAGTAAGTATAGGTGCAGGCCTCCGTGCCACACAATACAGTGGTTTAGAAATGTGAAAGGACTGATATGTCACAAGACTACCACATGAAAATGTTATGGAACATAAAATAATGTCTTAAATTTTACAAAGGGCCTGTTTTCATCATCATCATCTGTACACGACATTACCACCCATGTCTAACAAAATGGTATCAAAGCATACTGTTGTAATGACTGTAAATATGTGCTTTTATTTTTAAAATACGATACACATAAACTTCCAGTATGGCATACCCCGATGCCAGCCTTGAACCTGATTAGACAGGACACAATAATGGCCAGGGCAGACATGAGGACAAGCATTATATCTAGAATTAAGATGGACAACTGGACACAGAAGGAAAATCTAACAGGGAATTTGGGGGGAGGGGAAGAGAGAGAGAGAGAAAGGAAACAACTTCCACTAGTAAAAGGTAAAGTAAAATCCCCGTGTCCATGCCATTAAGGCATTTTGGGGATACAGTGTTAGGCCCGTATTTCCCAGACCTTCGGAACATGAAAATGTGATGCAGTCAGTATCATGCTTGGCTGCATTTACCTTCCCAGATTTCTCTGGTAACCTATTTTTAGAGGCTGGGTGGACCCCGGGGCCTTTTCTACTTCTTCTAGCAGTTTAGGGAACTGTGTAGTCATTACACTCTCTACAGCATAAGAGTTCATGCATGCATACATGACCACAGCTGCAGCAAAACAATATCTATGATGGAAGATCCAGCCACCTTACTGTTGGGTGAAAGCTTAATGCACATATATACCGACTTGAAGGCACCATCTCAATCATGTGTTTCTGTCAGTTATAAAGAAGCTGAAAGAGCACTTGAAAAACATCAAAGATGATCTTCAATACCCATAGATGATATGCTAGCATCACGGCTGACTAACCAAATCTGACCAAGACCCATGTTTGGTACCCCACGTTAACAGGCCTAGCCTGGCTAACAGGGCAGGGATTGCCCTAGTCCTTGTGGGAGTGGAGTCTGCTAAGAAGTATTGCATGCCCCCTGATTTTTTGCTGCACTCAAGGGCTGAAAAACAGCCGCCATGACCTGCTCCCAAACCGACATGATACGGTCCCTAAACATCTTCACAGCTTGCAGCTCCAAGGAAACTAAGAAGAATAATATATACATCATAAAAACCACCACTATATCATACAATCAGAAAAATGTGGAAGAACTCATAATGACTGGAAATTACATTCAAGTATGCAATAATGAACAATGTGGATGAGGATTTTGAAAATACCATCAATACTTTTGACAGAATAGTTACCAGTGTGTGCTGGTAACCCTGCTTCTGACAAAGTAGTTCCATGTACACTGGCAACCCTGTACATAACATTTTACATCTGGAAGTTGTCAGAGAATATTAAAAATGGTTAACAAATTTGGTAAACATTAATTTGGCTCACATGATAAGGAAACTCTAAAATAACTGATCACTGTGGTAGATTCTGCTTCTCACTGCATTCAACACAATGAATGTACTTAAAAGCACAAACTCAGAAAACCGCAGAACAAAAACAAAAATGTAATAATTTTTTTAAAGTGGTAAATAAAACATAGGGAAAAGAGAACTGTAGAAATAATAACATTTTATGATTTTATGTTTCAAGCCTGACCATTAATGTAAGACAATAATTCATCTTCAGTGCACACAACTTTTATCACAACATTAGTGCTTCAGTGCACACAACTTTTATCATACCATTATTGCTTCAGTGCACATAACTTTTATCACACCATTACTGCTTCAGTGCACACAACTTTTATCACATCATTACTGCTTCAGTGCACACAACTTTTATCATACCATTACTGCTTCAGTGCACACAACTTTTATCACACCATTATTGCTTCGGCGCACACAACTTTTATCACACCATTATTGCTTCACTGCACACAACTTTTATCACACCATTACTGCTTCGGTGCACACAACTTTTATCACACAGTATGTTACTGACTTGAACTAGACACCAGCATAACAATGCAGGCAATGACACGGAACTCCCCCCCCCCCCCACCACCCCATCTTTCCAAGGAAATAGGAATCAAGGAAGGTCCAGAAGTACTTGAGGAAGAGAAATGATGAAAGTGCTCATAGACAAGGGATACACATGGAGGGGAGCTGAGAAGGAATCCAAGAGCAGGGATGACTGGAATGTATAAACTAGGAAGAAGGTAGGAACAGCTTTATTATTTAACGACAAAAAACTTGTAACGTCCTGGCGCGAGCCTTTATCAAACAAAAACAAACAGGACAAAGAATTAGAGAGAAGAGACAAGGAGATCAAACTAATGTAAAAGAAATTTTTAAAAAATGAAAAAAAATGAATGAAAAAAATGAACGAAAAATAGTAACAGAATGAAAACTTATCTCTGTTCTTGTAAAGGATACACACACGTCTTTTTTTTGTGAAGACATATTGCTTATGTTCCTGGATACGCACAAACCTTTTTTTTGTGAAGACATATTGCTTATGTTCCTGGATACACACAAGCCTTTTTTTGTGAAGACATATTGCTTATGTTCCTGGATACGCACAAACCTTTTTTGTGAAGACATATTGCTTATGTTCCTGGATACACACAAGCCTTTTTTTGTGAAGACGTATTGCTTATGTTCCTGGATACACATAAGCCTTTTTTGTACCTTTACAAGAACTGAGATAAGCTTTCATTCCGTTACTATTTTTCGTTCAATTTTTCATTGATTTTTTTTCAATTTTTGTTATTTCGCTTACATTAGTTTGATGTAACCCACACTTTGTCTCTTCTCTCTAATTCTTCATCCTGTTTGTTTTTGTTTGATAACGGCTCGCGCTGAAACGTTATAAGTTTGGTATCATTAAATAATAAAGCTATTCCTACTTTCTTCCTAGTTTATACATTTTGGTATCACAGCTTTACTGCCGTGCTTTGTATATAGTTGTATACACTAATTAATTGTGTGTTACTAGGTATGACTGGAGAGCCTTTCTCTGTGGCCTATATTGTACTTCCTAGAGCAGTGACCAGCAATGATAATGATGATGTTACTGGCTTGGAGAATAAATTCCCGTTTATTGTTAAATCATGCAGTTTATTTACTTTTTATTTTGCCCTTTCTCTTTCATTAAGATAATTTATCTTGTCACATTCTTTACACTGTTTGCCATGGGAAACTTGCCAAAGGTAGCTCGATCCTTAACTTTTTTAAACTTAGATGAATAAATGATCTTTTCTTCCGAGTATAAACAACAATAGTTCTATATGAAAGCTCTGATACAACAATGGAGTATCACAACTTCCAGTTTAAGATATCATTAGTAGTACAGAGCATGGAAGTCTTTGGAGGAAATACGAGCAGGTCCTGTTTGCTAACGTGCGCGCAGCATATACAGTTAGAGAAGAATTCTAGTAGCTATATACTGTCTGAGAAAGCACAAATAATGGAAGAAATCGTTAAGCACGTAACTAGATGGCTATGGAGAGATCAGATAGATACTGTGGTACTGTTACCGATGAAAGAAATAATAAAACGAATATTTTATTTTCCGAATCATTTATTTCCTGGTTCTCGGTAAACACGCGACAATTCTTCAAGAAATCTCTCATATTCATCACGTCAACACTAACAACGTAAACAGAACACACAACCAACACAGAAAAATGCGTCGAAATGTCCTCTTACCTGCCTTGATAAGTAACTCAAGATTCATATGTTGGGGATTTAACCGTTGCTGGATATTCCCATTCGCTGCCATTTTTATTCATTGACAAAATCATTGTTTTAAATCAATCCGCCACGCAGGTGATGAAGCAAATGAGTATTTTGTTGAGTCCTTTTTCGTAAAATGTCCTTATTTTCTTTAATATACAACACAACATGTGCCATTTTTTAAAAACTGTCTGGTTTTATTTACTTTTTAAAAGAAGCCATGTGAATCGGGGAGACATAACGGAGGCGGAGTTATCTGGTTTACGCAACTGAGTACTGCGGCTTCAGGAGGTCATAGTTCGATTGTTACCTTTAACCTTCCAACTCACTGTCGACGTGTTCGTGGAAGATCAAATACGTCGACAGCGAGTTGGAAGTTCTATAGAGCATGGAAATAAACGGAATTACTTGTTTGCACGCGGAAATATTAAATAAATATATTTGGTTGTGTTTATTGACTCATGAAAAACAAAAACCATTAGATTTATCGACATTTATATAAAAAAAAGCAACCTACGGACTAGGTAGACAGTTTGCATTTGTAATAAACAGTTTAAAACAAAAGATAAAAGTAATCTTTTCCAGTAACATAAAAGCGAGGTGGTGTATCACCTTTGGTTAGGTTATTACACCGCTCCACTTTCGACTCTCTCTCTCTCTCTCTCTCTCTCTCTTACACACAAACACACAAATGAAAAAAAAAAAGAGAGAAAGAATGAAAATAACGACATTATCATGAATAAATTCGAGGAAATTTATTAAACCACGAAATAATGTGACTTAGGGGTTGGGGCGTCAGAAACCAAACTATGTACCCGGTAAGAGATTTGGGGGGGGGGGGGGCGCTAAGTGCAGTTCTTAGGTTCGCCCGGATCAGTTCTCTTCCAGATGTTAGTGAGGCTGGATATAAATAAAGGACCCGTTTAATGTAACGTTTAGTTGGGCCCAGATCAATACTGTTCAGATGTAATGGGATGCTTTTTAATGGAGTAAGTGGCTAGGGCGCCTGTTCGAAGCCTCAGGTGTCGACATCACAGAAGTTTGCCTAAAACATTCAAATATCTACTTTTTTTAGTAGATTAAAATATTATTTTATTAGTAAAGAACTTGATATCACCAGTATCATCATCATTAAGCTGAAAGGCAGGAGTTCGGTATCTTGGTGACGGATATGAAAGATAAGAGAAACGATGACTGCGGTAAAACTGGTTCTAGTGATGAAAGTAGACGGAGGTGCACAGTTTAGTTTAAAAAAAAATTTTTTTCTTCTATTTTTTTTTTTAGTTTTTATCTGTTGTGTTGTTTTTGTATGTGATCCTTGAAAGAAAGAAAAAAAAAAAGGTTGTTGTGTGTTCCTCATTTATACGTGCTCATCTTACTTTCTGCTGTTCTTTCTTCTGTCTTCTTTCCTCAGTCTTTCTTGTCTTTTAGTACAACTGAACCATACACCTCCATCTACTTTCATTACTAGAACTAGTTTTACCACAGTCGTAATTTCTCTTATCTATAAGATGTTTATAATCTGGGACAATTGGCAAAAAGACGATGTTTATAGTCTGGGAGACCCAGAAAAAAAACGATGTTTATAGTCTGGTACTCCCATGAAAAAATGTTTATAGTCTGCTACACCCAGGAAAAAGACGATGTTTATAGTCTGGTACATCCAGGAAAAAGACGATGTTTATAGTCTGGTACATCCAGGAAAAAGACGATGTTTATAGTCTGGTACATCCAGGAAAAAGACGATGTTTATAGTCTGGTACATCCAGGAAAAAGACGATGTTTATAGTCTGGTACACCCAGAAAAAGACGATGTATATAGTCTGGGACACCCAGGAAAAAATGATGTTTATAGTCTGGTACAATCCGGAAGATGGTGATGTTTGTATTATAGTCTGAAACAATGGAGAAGATAATGACGTCTATCATCTCCATCTGTAGTTCTGTCTCTAGTATAGATAGGACTGGACTTTTAAAAAAAAATTAGCTCACGTATAAAACAGTATAGCTTGACTTCTTAGCCATTTCACTGAGGCGTACCTCAGTGTTTTACACTTGTTACAGTTCTGACAGTTATGTTCCGCAGGTAATGATGTTTGGGGACATGTACTTGGAGGCAGAGTTATAGCAACCTTGAACGTTGTATACAACTAATTAACCTCGGAGTTGGCAACCCTCACCTCCGAGGTAGAAATGATGACTTGTTTATCCCCGTGATGGTCATCTTGTGGTGGTGACTATGGCTTCCTGTAAGTCTATATCATGTCTTTCTTTGGACGGATTTTATCTTCCGTGCCGGCATTAAGAAAGAAAAGACGATAATGAAAGATAAAGAACAAAAAAAAAAAAGTATGGGAAGTTAAGTAGAACTACTTTCACTGTTAATGTTAAAAAAAAAACAACTCACCACAAGGGTCGTCGTCATCATCATCATCGTCGTCCACATCATCACTGCTGCCACTATCATCATCGCTGCTGCCGGAAGACGAGTCTGAATCACCATCCTCATTGTCACTATTATCGTCTTTATTTTCACTGTCGTCTTCTCCGCTGGCATCATCCATGTCCATAGAAAACACGCCGCTGTGGAGGAGGTAGTCGTCGTAAGGGAAACTTCGCCTCCGGGAGAACAGAGCAATGTCGGAGAAACTATGGAAGCCCGAATCGTCACTGTCTGCACCGGAATCTGAGATGAGTTTTGTGTCTAAAGATGAAATGTCCAGTGGCGGGAAGTTTGTCGATTTAAAATCAAGAGCGTCTGAATCGAGGACTAGAAGTCGCTCGCTGAGTAGTTCAACAAAGTCGCTTGGCTGCGGTAGGACTATCACTGCAGGGTTGCTGTCCTGTAGAATGTATGGAAAGACAACATTTCACTTTTTACAAAAATGGAAAAAAAAAAAAGAAGTATATTCGTGTTCTGTAAACTCAGCTTTTAGGAGGGTTAAATTCGTGAGGGGCCGGCTAGCGTAGTGGTTAGAGCACTCGTCTAGCAACCAAATGGTCGAGGGTTCGAATCCCCAGCGGGATTTTTTTTCCGACCAATACGGCCCCGAGGTCGACCCAGCCTCGTAAAATAGAGAAAATCTGGGAAGTAAAGGCAGCGAGGAAAGGAACTGGTCACCCTACCTCATACGCTGATGACCCAGCATAATGAGGTCTCTAACGCTTCACCCCCTACGGCATTTGCTATGGGACTATCTTTACTTTTTAAATTCGTCTAATATAATAATGACAGGTTTCTGCCACTCAAAGGAAAATGTTAGTGTCGATATCCTGCCCAGCTCTAACATCACAAGAAACAGTTTTCTGCCTAGTTACAGAGCGTATGTATGTATGTACATGTGTGTGTGAGAGAGAGAGAGATGACGCTTGTCCGACGAGGCAAGCAATCAGCGATCCATAGCTGATATGCTAGCGTCAGGGTTAGCGAAACATATCTGACCAAGACCCTGTCCCACCTCTTCGTTGGTATCCCCAGTAACAGGCATTGCCTGGCTAACAGGGCAAGGATCGTCATAGTCCCCATGGTGATGGAGTCTGCTAAAGAAACACTGCACACTCCCTGTTTTTTTAGTTGTACTCTGGAACTGAAAAAGTAACTACCATAGCCCGCTCCCACGCCGATACGATGCTGTGCCTCAACAACTCTACAGCATCGGCTGCAAAGAACAACAGCTCGCAGTTACAGGGAGTTCGTACAAGTTATATATATATATATATACACACACACACGCGCGCGCACACACACACACATATATATATATATGGCAAGGTATTTCAGCTGTATTATTTAAATTAGGTTGATATCTTCCACAGTCTTGTAGAAATTACCGCAAAAAAAAATATCATATTTATTAATGGCTATGAACAAATAGTTATATTTACAAGTAAAGTAAAGATTTTAATATGGTTGACGTGAATTCTCTAGTGTCGGCGCTCGAGTCCATGGAAAGACGTCCTGGTTTAGTAAAACTACAAGAAACAAACGTCAATGGCGTAAGTTTCGGTGAAATTTGGACACAGATTCAAAGCGATTGCACACAAAACGTGCCACAGCACACCGTGTTCATGAGAACTACTTTCCTCCCATGCTATAAGTGTCGACGTTTGCTACAGGGACATAACTCATACAGGACTGACAACAAATAATAATTCACTCATTACTGCCCTTACATCACAATCACAAGTGTGAAAACGCAGACAAGATCTCTCTTAAAACAATTTTTCTCCCATTATTTTTAGCTGATAGCAACTGGTGGCGCCCCAGTCACACAGGCGTTGAAAATCAGTACCTGGCTCTCTATGTGTCATGGGGGGGGGATGAAGAGAGCAGTAAGCGTGACTACTTCATCCTCTTAGTCTATCGAAAGGTCAAGGAAAATATGCACACTGACCCCAAGTACCATGACATGCTTATTAGACTACCCCTTTTTCTGTATATCATATATAATCTATACTTTTTGTATATAATATATAAACTATACTTTTTGTACAGCGTATATAAACTATATTTTTTGTATATCGTATATAAACTATACTTTTTATGATGTATATAAAACATACTTTTTGTGTGTCGTATATAAAATATACTTTTGTGTACGTCATATATATATATACACACTATAATTTTCTGCTTATCATATACTGTATATATAAACTATAGTTTTCTGTATGTTATATAAACTATACTTTTCTGTATGTCGTACATAAAACATACTTTTTCTGTATATCACATAGAAACCATACTTTAATTGACTTTGCTATGCTTTTGTTTAGTGTCTGTGTTCCTGCATTGTGTTAACTGTGCTCAGTGTTACGTAAGTTCCACACTACTTAAATCGTTTCACCAGATGCACGTAGAAAGATTGTTACAGTACTCTGGACTTTGTGTTGTCCTTGTAGGGTCGGGCGTTCAAAGAGGCAACAAATATGACTACAGTATCTGGGGTAGAGTATAACGTGGCTCAGATTACTCTATTTCTTTGTTATGACAGGAGTTGTTCTATTTCTTAATAATGACACGAGTTAACTCTATTTCTTAGAATGATACGAGTTAACTCTATTTCTTAGTAATGACACGAGTTACCTCTATTTCTTAATAATGATACGAGTTACTCTATTTCTTAGTAATGATACGAGTTATTCTATTTCTTAATAATGACACGAGTTACTCTATTTCTTAGTAATGATACGAGTTATTCTATTTCTTAATAATGACACGAGTTACTATATTTCTTAGTAATGATACGAGTTATTCTATTTCTTAATAATGACACGAGTTACTCTATTTCTTAATAATGACACGAGTTATTTTGTTTTTCAGACGTGACACAAGTAACTCTATTTCTCTGTCGTGACATGAGTACTGTACTATTTTTTTCTGACACTTTGTGGATTACTCTGTTATGCATACGCGGTACAAGGTACTGTAATCTGTAGGCATAATACAGGTTGCTCTGTTTTTAATTCGTATTATAAGTTACTATTTTTTCAGAGATTTGGAAAATACAAGCCCCTATATTTTCCAGAGATTTGGAAGAAACAAGCCCTATATTTTCCAGAGATTCTGGAGGATATAAGCTGCTCTATTTTCCGGAGATTCTGGAGGACATAAGCTGCTCCATTTTCTGGAGATTTAGAAGAACATAAGCTGCTTTATTTTCTGGAGATATAGAAGAACATAAGGTGCTTTATTTTCTGGAGATTTAGAAGAACATACGCTGCTTTATTTTCTGGAGATTTAGAAGAACATACGCTGCTTTATTTTCTGGAGATTTAGAAGAACATAAGCTGCTTTATTTTCTGGAGATTTAGAAGAACATACGCTGCTTTATTTTCTGGAGATTTAGAAGAACATACGCTGCTTTATTTTCTGGAGATTTAGAAGAACATAAGCTGCTTTATTTTCTGGAGATTTAGAAGAACATACGCTGCTTTATTTTCTGGAGATTTAGAAGAACATAAGCTGCTTTATTTTCTGGAGATTTAGAAGAACACAAGCTGCTTCCATTTCCCCACAGATTTGGACAACACAGTAAGCCCATTTACTTACATTATGCGAGAAATGGATCTCACACGTCTCTGTCAGGAATGGGTCGGATCTGATATGGGGCTCCAGACCTGACTCACACTCGTCCAGGACCTCCATGGTAGCCGCCCCTGACAGTGGTGACGATGGGCCACTCACTGACCTGTGGGAGGAGAGTTTCGTGCACTTTAACACAAAATTTGAGAGAGAGGTAGGGAGGGAGAGGTAAGAGAGAGGGATAGGTAGAGAGAGAGAGAAAGGGATAGGTAGAGAGAGAGAGAGAGAGAGAAAGGGATAGGTAGATTGATTGATTGATTGATCTTTATTTCAAAAGGGTTAAGAATTGGGCACGCAGGCCCGTCTGACATTATGCCTTTATCATACATCTTTCACTCTATTCCAGACATTCTACAAATATGCTGTTCATATAACAAACATAACTAACATTGAAGCTGAGAGACATAAAATCAAATATAACATTTACGTTTCGCTCTTAAACATTCACTCAGTATAGAAGTAACTACATACATTATAAATGACTATCTACTAAACAAAATTTTCGGGACTATTCAGAAAACAATTAATTGTATTCGGTGTCTGTAAGAGCAGCTTAAGATAACTTTTAAGTTTTATAATTCATGGAGGCATGTAGTCGACATCAAATAGATATTGGGAAAGCTTGTAGTTGTCAGAGAGAGAGAGGGGGATAGGTAGAGAAAGAGAGAGAGGGATAGGTAGAGAAAGAGAGAGAGAGGGGGATAGGTAGAGAAAGAGAGAGAGGGATAGGTAGAGAAAGAGAGAGAGAGGGAGAGAGATTTCTTGTGGGCCTAATTTGTAGGCTGAAGTGACAGGGGGCGATATCAGTTACATATATGCATTAGTAGTGACTGTTAAAGGTCATGATAATCTAGAGAAGACCGTCCTGGAAGGGTACATAATGGGGAAAAAAGAAAGAGAGGAAGACCAAGGCGAAGATGGCTGCAAGACATCGTTGATGATCTTCACATGGATGCATCAGAAGCAGGGCATCTTGCTCACAACCGAGAGGCCTACAGGAGAACTGTCAGGGAGGCAAAGTTCCGAAAGGGACATGCACATGAATGAATGAGTGAGTGACAAGGTCCGAAATTAATTATGAGATAACAAGCAATATGTAAGAAAAAATAGTAAAGAAAAATAGTAAGAAAATAGTCAGCAGAAAAGTGGTACGAAAACAGTCAGTAGAAAAGTAGAAAGAAAACAAAGTCAGTAGAAAAGTAGAAAGAAAACAAAGTCAGTAGAAAAGTAGAAAGAAAACAAAGTCAGTAGAAAAGTAGAAAGAAAACAAAGTCAGTTGAAAAGTAATAAGAAAACAAAGTCAGTAGAAAAGTAATATAACAAGTCAGTTTTCTTATCTTCAGTTTGCTTGCATGAAGGAGAAGATGAGTACATGAACACACCTTTCTTCGTAAAATAACACAATAACGTTAGACCATGGGGGAAAGAACAAATCTTGGAAGATGGATGGAAGAACAAATCTTGGAAGATGGATGGAAGAACAAATCTTGGAAGATGGATGGAAGAACAAATCTTGGAAGATGGAAGAAGAACGGGTTTTTCTTATATCTGAAGTCGCATAAAACTCGTGCAGCAGATTCGTAATAAAGGTAAATATCAAATCAAAATGAGATAAAGACGGCAGCAATGCCACCTGCAGGCGTCAAGGCTTTCATTTAATCCCCGGGGTGGGGGGGGGTGGGAGAAGAGATGGGGGTGGGGGAGTGTGTCTGAAGACGCTGTTAGATTAAGCAGTCAGCGTCAGACCTAGAGAACCATTCCCTGCCCCACCTCTCCTTTGGTGCCCTCAGTAACAGGTCTAGCCTGGGTAACGGGGCAGGGATCGCCATAGTGTTCCCCCCCTCCCCCCATGGTGGTGGAGCCTTGCTAAAGACATATTGCTCACCCCCCGCCTTTTTTTAGGGACTGAACAAAATAGGCGCCATAATTCACTCCCAATCCGATACGATGATGTTCCTCAACATACACTGTCATGGAACCCTCAAGGAAACAGAAAACGAGAAAGACTTATGTCTGACAGTGCTCAGAGACAAAGGATACACATGGAAGGAAGCAGAGAATAATTCCAAGAACAGGGATGACTGGAGAGCCGTTATCCGTGGCCTGTGTTCCTCAAGGGAGTGAAAGACGAAGATGATGATGATGACGATTGATGATGATGATGAATAGGGCTAACACTGGGCAGAACTGAAGTGACAATGATTGAGGCAGAACCCGCTAATTTCAGTCCAAGAAGTCATGCTGACTTCGATCTGGCCACTCTCATGCCACGAGACAAGACAACAAAGGTCACGACCCACGCTTGCACGACCCATTAATTTCAGTTATTTCCCTTTGCTCTCCATCGGCGTTGTGGTTTGGGACGCTAACTACTGCACCATGATTAAGTCTCTCCTCTAAGTCAAACGATATTTTTATCAACCTCTGACAACGTATACATTCTCTGTATACAGTGTTACAGTTCTTGCTAGCGAATGTCGTGTAGGTAACGTCTAACAACCTTCCATTCTCTCTTTTGCCATACAACAGCTTTCTGCTTGGGTTATCTTTTATACAGATAATCTCTTTTTTTTTTCGTCGAGGAAACAGAGACTACAATAAAAACAGCTTACATACCAACAGCACTCCCGCATTCTATCGAAGCACGTTTTATCAAGTCAGTTCGCCTCCACTTCTCTCTATTTTTAATCTTCTAACTCCAGCTGGTGTCACCAATTTCTTTGATATCCTCTTCCATGTTGTCTCTCCATCTCAGTCTTGGTCTCTCTCTCTCTCTCTCTCTCTCTCTCTCTCTCTCTCTCTCTGAACCTTAAGTGCCCAGGGCACATGGGGCTTCCTCAAGGGTTTTCCACAAATGCCTGTCCTTCGCCTTTTTTTCTGCTCTTGCCCAGGTGAGCCCTCTATTGCTCAACATCCTTTCTGTTGTTCTTCTCCATGCCTCTTTTGGTCTACCCTTACTTCTGCTCCCCTGTGGTGTCCATCTTAGTGCTGTTTTTGGTAGTGAGCAGTCTTGGTCTACCCCTTGGTCTTGCTTCCCTCATCTCTTGTGCATACATCATTTTCGTTTCTCTGTTCTCTTCCATTCTTTCTACATGCCCCAGCCAGCGTAGCCTGTTCAGTTTCAAGACATTTATAATTCGTTGGGATTTAAATAAGCCGTTCAGTTCAGTGTTCTTTCTAGCTATTACATGTTAAGTTAGGTTCAGTAAATGGGTCACAGCAATGCGAAGACAATCCAGTCTCTTTGTGATTTAGGCGAAGAATGTTGAAGAAGAAGAAGAAGCACTTGAGCGTCTGGCGTGAACGCTGCTCAGAGTCAAGTGCACTTTTTGTGGTCTGGGAGCAACAAGAACACACTGAGCCAGTCAAGTACACACGGCTAGCAAATGTGTTTATGACTACAACCAGTGCTCCAACACAAGGGTTCCCAACCTGTGGTCTTCGGAAAATTATCAAGTGGTCAGTGGTTGTGTTATTATTTGTTGGCATTAAATATTATTCACTGAATAAAAGTGATCAAGGGTTCATGATATTGCGATATTATACATAACATGGTGGTCTGCAACTGATGTATATAGTCAGAAAGCAACTGATGTATATAGCTACAAAAGTAGGCCTTATTTTTTAAAGGTTGGGAGCCACTGCGCTGTCGTATATTACAGATAAAAGAAATGGCGACTGCAGTAAAATTGGTTTAAATAATAAAGTTAGACAGAAGTGTATGGTGTGGTTTTACAAAGTGGCAGAGGGAGTGAGTAAATTGAGAAAAACCGAATAGAAAGTATGAGAATGTATGAATGAAAAACGTACAACATTCGATATTTCGTCGTGAGCCTTTTTCGAGGATTACATTATGCAGGTGTATAATACCAACATTGTGGTAGCTGTACGTGGCTTTAGTGCTTTGACTGGTACAATACCAACACTGTGTTGGCTGTACGTGGCTTTAGTGCTTTGACTGGTATAATACCAACACTGTGGTGGCTGTACGTGGCTTTAGTGCTTTGACTGGTATAATACCAACATTGTGTTGGCTGTACGTGGCTTTAGTGCTTTGACTGGTATAATACCAACATTGTGTTGGCTGTACGTGGCTTTAGTGCTTTGACTGGTATAATACCAACATTGTGTTGGCTGTACGTGGCTTTAGTGCTTTGACTGGTATAATACCAACACTGTGTTGGCTGTAGGTGGCTTTAGTGCTTTGATTGGTATAATACCAACACTGTGTTGGCTGTAGGTGGCTTTAGTGCTTTGATTGGTATAATACCAACACTGTGTTGGCTGTAGGTGGCTTTAGTGCTTTGATTGGTATAATACCAACACTGTGTTGGCTGTAGGTGGCTTTAGTGCTTTGATTGGTATAATACCAACACTGTGTTGGCTGTAGGTGGCTTTAGTGCTTTGATTGGTATAATACCAACATTGTGTTGGCTGTAAGTGGCTCGTGTTCTAGCACAGCTGGGATTTGCTTCTATTTCTTCTGAGGACATGTAAGTCTCTAAGGCGGGCGTACTATGTACTTTTGAGGAAGGTTTATTGGGCAGATTCTTCGATTTGCTGATGTTTCCTGGTGGGTTAGACCTTGCTGATGTTTCCTGGTGGGTTAGACCTTGCTGATGTTTCCTGGTGGGTTAGACCTTGCTGATGTTTCCTGGTGGGTTAGATCTTGCTGATGTTTCCTGGTGGGTTAGACCTTGCTGATGTTTCCTGGTGGGTTAGACCTTGCTGATGTTTCCTGGTGGGTTAGACTTTGCTGATGTTTCCTGGTGGGTTAGACTTTGCTGAAAGTTGATCAACTTTTTCGTTGCCAACAACGCCGGAGTGCCCCAGGCAGTATGCCCATGTTGGGTTTTGGATTTGCGTTTTGGAAATTATGTCCAACCACACTTTTCTAAGGGTACAGTTGTTCTGTCTTTCTAAAGAGACTTTGAGAGTCCGTGATGATTGTAGTTCGTTGTACGTTCTGAGACATCAGCCAATTCAAGGCTTGTGTAACGGCCTCAGTTTCTATCCACGTGCTTGAGCAGGTGTTGTGGTATACCTCCGGCCATGACCTTAAGTAGCTTTCCTTCGGAATACAGTTAAATGTGGACATACAGAAGGTAGGAAAGGAAAAACAAATAAATATTACACAAAGTAAAACTGAAAAGACAAATAATGAAAAGTGTAGGAACAATACAATATATCTTGGCCGCACTAGTAGATATGGTATTGCAACGAAAACCATTCATTCGTTCATTCATTCATTCATTCATTCGTTCATTCAGTTTTCAGATTCGCTGCTGCAGACAAAGATATGGGTTAACTGTCCAGTTGACGGGATGTGGTTTCGTGAAACTATTTAAACTGTCGGAAGCCTGATCTTGAAGTAGACACTGAACAACTCCAACTCTTATCAGATTATCAGTGTTTCACACTTTCAATGGAGCATGGCAGTGCTTATTCGAGCTCCGCAAATATCGAACACATTTCGTCACTTTTTCAAATATACCGAAGCAAACAACGGAGTGGGATTGTTCAATCACAGCAATAATCGATTACGACAATCGATAAACCGAAGGTCATTTTCTGTTTACTATCACGAAAGTTCTGTGGACTCGCCCGGGGCGGACGTTAGCTTGCCAGATTTTATGGTGTGCTCGACTAAATACACCGATTAACACTGATAACATTTCAAGCCAAAATCTCTGTCCCGGTGGAATCAAGTGATGATCGTGTCAATTGTTGGAAGGGTATCGTTCCTTCTTGTATACTCCACAACGAACATGAAAGTCACAGCAGCCTGCCATCATCATCATCATCATCACCATCATCATCACTACTGAATAAAGAAACCAATAACTAACCTGACCATTTCTTTCTTAGTTAAAAATTCTGGTCGATCAAATATGAAAAATCTTCTTCCTCTTTCTTCTCCTTTTTTTCTTCTTCCTTTCTTCTTCTTCTTCTTTCCTCTTCTTCTTCCTTTCTTTTTCCTTTCTTCTTTAGTGCTTTGGCTGGTATAATACCAACACTGTGTTGGTATTATCTATGTCTTTCTTCTTCTTCTTCTTCTTCTTCTTCTTCTTCTCCTCCTCCTCTTTCTCTTCTTCTTCTTCTCTTCTTCTTCTTCTTCTCTATCTGCTTATGCCATATATTGCCATATGTTTTAAAACAGATATTTTGGCGATCCCAGGTAACATGATTCCCGGGGGGGGGGAAGGATATTAAAATTCGGGACTGTCCAGTATAATGCGGAACTGGGGGGGTCACTCTACAGTAACTCAGGTCATCTTGCTCTTTCACAAACAACAAAGGCATAACCACACGCTACGGTAGGAGCCAAATTTCAAACCATGTCTTCAAGCCCATCAAAGGTCACCCTGGCATATCACAAACGCTATCGCGTGGAGGTGAAAGTTGCTGACGCTTCCAAGTGTGGGTGGGGGTAGAAGGTTCCCACACGTTAGAAGCCATTACAGCGGTTTTCAAAATCACAGCTAGTAACTACTTGCTACTGTAGACGAAAGAGAAGGAAGACCAAGGCGAAGATGGTTGCAAGACACCGCTGATGATCTGAGAATGGACGCATCTTGCTTACAATCACGAGGCCTACAGGAGAGCTGTTAGGGAGGCAAAGTTCCGCAAGGGACGTGTACATGACAGACTGATGGAAAAAATGAAGATCAATGCTGGATGAAGAAAAGTCAAATTGGGAGAAGTGGCCCTAGGATGCGTACACATATTTTACAAGCAGTAATGGAAATAAGTTGAAAGCTAGATAATATAACAAGGCAGTTCTTAGCTGGGAGCTGGCTAATATAACAGGGCTGCTTTTAATTGGAAACTGGCTAATATAAGAGGGCTGTTTTTAACTGGGAGCTGGCTAATATAACAGGGCTGTTTTTAATTAGAAGCTGGCTAATATAACAGGGCTGTTTTTAATTAGAAGCTGGCTAATATAACGGGGCTGTTTTTAATTAGAAGCTGGCTAATATAACAGGGCTGTTTTTAACTGGAAGCTGGTTAATATAACACGGCTGTTTTTAATTGGAAGCTGGCTAATATAACAGGGCTGTTTTGAATTAGAAGCTGGCTAAAAATAACAGGGCTGTTTTTAATTGCAAGCTAGCTAATATAACAGGGCTGTTTTTAATTGGAAACTGGCTAAAAGAAGAGGGCTGTTTTTAACTGGGAGCTGGCTAATATAACAAGGCTGTTTTTAATTGGAAGCTGGTTAATATAACAGGGCTGTTTTGAATTGGGAGCTGGCTAATATAACAGAGCTATTTTGAATTGGGAGCTGGCTAACATAATAATCTCTCTCTCTCTCTCTCTCTCTCTCTCTCTCTGAACCTTTAAATGGCCAAGATGCATGGGGCTTCTGCAATGGTTTTCCCCACAATGCCTCTCTTTCACCTCCCTCCCGCCGCTCTTGCCCAGGTAAGCCCCTTATTACAGTACCCAGCATCCTCTCCGCTGTTCTTCTCCATGTCCCCTACGGTCTACCTCTACCCCTCTTCCCCTGAGGTGTCCATGTCGGTGCTAATTTTAATAAACTAGCTTTATGTCAACCTGTTCCTTACGAGTAGAGTTAACTTGGGTGGGTCAGCAGAGTTAAACCAGTCTGCAAGTATGAAACAAAATTTGTCAAGTTAACAGAATAAGAGACTCGCGCGTACAAAGCCCATCTTAAGAGAAGTGGGCTGTAGGCTTGTGGGAGAAACTGTCCAACGAGTGACAAAAGATAAGGGAAACTACTCGCATACATGGAAGTGTCTCCTTCTTTACACTGTAAACTGTTGTTAACACACCGGGGATGTTTAACTGCAACTACAACTTTATGCTGTAAAGAACAACTAACTAATAGTTAATTTCTAGTGTCGTCTACAACGGTTGAGCAACTGGCGGCACAAGGGTCACATACGGCCTTCTTTTGGATCCAGCGAAACTGTTACGAAAATTTAATTTACTTTATTGAAAGTAGTACTGTTAGGACCCGACGAGTTCTAGCTTTATGCTGCGAAAGAAAGAAATATTCTAGCTTTATGCTGCGAAAGAAAGAAACATCAAAGAAAGAAATATTCTAGCTTTATGCTGTGAAAGAAACACCACAGAAAGAAATATTCTAGCTTTATGCTGTGAAAGAAAGAAACATCAAAGAAAGAAATATTCTAGCTTTATGCTGCGAAGGAAAGAAAATATCTACAACTGAATCAACAGTAAAATCCCCCAAAGTATGTTATGTAAATCGACAAAAAACCAGTTGATCTATATTCAGACCGCCACTCCATCCGTGGACACAATTCCAACCCTTGGAGCCGTTTGAAGTCTGTCAGCCGTGATCTACATAACGCAATAACAGAAGCCTATAACGAGTGTAACGTATTCGTCGTTACAAACTAATTATTAATAGTTAACAGTTACTATCAGGTTAATTCTCCGACATCTGCTACTGGTTATTTTTAGCGTTAACTACGTTTTGTTTACCTTACAGCTGTAAATGAATCATTTCCTCTAGCCGTGCCCAGTTAGCTGTTAGTTTACACATACTTGTCACGAGCAAGTAGGAGTTTCTCCAGTACTTTATGTACTCTTTTCATATCGAGAATTGCTTTGAAACTTAAGTTTCTGTTATGGGAATTTTAGAAACACATAAGTGTGCATGTGCTAATTGTAAACAGAAAAAAATGAATTAAATAAAACAGATATGGCTCCTGAAGTATATTTATCAACAAGGAGATACTGGAAGAGGGGGAGAGTTTTGAATATCTTGGTTCATTACTAACTAATAATGGAGATACAATGAGGGAGATTAAAAGGAGGACATCTATCGCTCTTCAAAAGTTAAAACAACTAAAGAAGCTGTGGAAAGGGACAGTCAGATCTACAAAAGTTATGTTATTAATGGCATGCATCTTTCCCATAGCAACATATGCCTGTGAGACCTGGACACTTAACAAAACAGCTGAGAAACACATAAATGCCTTTGAATGTAAATGCTACAGAAGAGTCCTACAAATATTATGGACACAAAAGAGAATAGATACGCGTATATCCATACTACAATAATTTAATAATGAATATCGTTGATTAGTAAAGAAGATTAAACAGAGAGAACTGAAGTATTTCGGACACATGAAACGTCACGAGAATTTAGAGAAGACCGTCTTGGAAGGGTACATAATGGGAAAAAGAACGAGAGGGAAGACCAAGGCGAAGATGGCTATAAGACATTGTCGATGATTTTACGAATGGATGCATCAGCAGCAGGGCATCTTGCTTACAACCCAAAGTCCTTCAAGAGAGCTGTTAGGGAAGCAAAGTTCGGGACATGCTAATTTTAAAAAAATGAATGAAATTAAATGTTTTAAGGGTCCCCAGGATTGTACTGAGGACTTCTTGATTAGTTCTCTAGTCTCGTGGGGGCCACGGGGCCACGGCACGGCATGCTTGGCGAATGGAACCGGGGGCGGGTCGGGGCAGGCTATAGCTTTCAGTCAGAGAACTCGCCATACCTGCTGTTTCTCAGTTTTCTCGTCACGCCTCTGTGATTTTTGTGGGTTTTTTTTTAAATCTCTGTGTCCATGATTTTTCTTCTTTTTTATTTTTAAATCTCTTTTACATCTCCCTGCTGTTTTTGAGCTTTCTGATGACATCTCCCTGCTGTTTTTGAGCTTTCTGATCACATCTCCCTGCTGTTTTTGAGCTTTCTGATGACATCTCCCTGCTGTTTTTGAGCTTTCTGATGACATCTCCCTGCTGTTTCACTGCCACGTTATGAAAGTGTAAGAGAAGACAAATATCTGTCTGTGCCCTCCTCGCGTTGTGTGACTGTCTGTGGACAACTCTTCCCTGTACCGACAAGTGAAATCTTCCGAGTTAGCTCCCCGCTGCTCGTCCGCTTGTACAAAGCTTTACCTGCGACCGCATATCTCTCCGTGTCTTCTCTCTGTTTGGCATCGCGGTTCCTTTTGTTCTCTGAAGATACAGGGCGTTCCATAAGTAACTGTGCACTAATCCAGTATCGATTCCGGTATCGTGTTGGTATCTTAATGTCTGCGGTATCTAGCCACATCTACCTGCTGCAGTCATTAAGATATCACTACGATATCGAAATCGATACTAGGTTAGTGCACAGCTATTTTCCGAATGCACTGTATTTCTATTTCTGATAAATGTTCTCTTCCTAACTTGTGCAATATAAAGTTAACACATTCTATTTATTTCTCTTTCCCGTTCAAGCTGTTTGAATATCATTTTGTCCTTTGGTTTTTTGTTACTGATTTCTGGATAAATTTATTATCAGAATATCACTTTGTCCTCTTATGTTACTGATTTCTGAAAAACTATTTATCGGCACATCATTTTGCCTTCTTGTGTGACTATTTCTCAGTAATTATATTTCAGAATATTCTGTCCCTTATGATTGTCCTACTTATTTCTGAATAATTATATATCAGAATATCATTTTGTTCCTATGTTTGTGCTACTGATTATGCGGGAAACTCTTTACTGTAGAATGTCAGGAGTTTAATAGGGCCGAAATACTTGTCTGAGAGGGGGGGGGGTACTTCCTCTGATGATCTGAAGTTGTGTTGTTGTTCCGCTCTCTACAGTAGAGAGTTTCATATATATATATATATATATATATATATATATATATATATATATATATAATAACGTATATATTATGAAGCATCCAACATTTGTTGTCCAGGTCAACGCCCCACGCTGTAAACATCTTCCTGGTTGAGTTTATGTATTCTGATGAATCATTTTCTGCCCCAGTTGCTCCTAATTCATCATAGTCGACTCTTGGGTGCCAAGTACAAAACAGCATAAAAACAGGAGACATGGTAATGAGGAGATACTAAAAACAGACCAGTTGTGGTTTATACTGGATCCTTCTTGTTCATTTGCCACTGGGGTTGAACTGATTGACACATGAGGAAAGTGTCTAGGAATAGTCGTTTTGAACTGTTAAGTCCAGAACATATCCTTCAAGACTGCCCAAACCATGCAGACCTGCGGCGTGAGACATGGCCAGAGAGCATACGCTTTGGGGCAAAAGCTTTGGGGCCCCTATCAGGATCTGGAGAGGACTGCGGGCTATGCCATGTCGACAGGGGTCAAGATCTGATGTGACCAACAATCTCGAACACAGAAGAAGATGAAGAATGAACTGTTAGTCCTTTTATTCAAAACAACAACAAAAATGAAAACGTATTTTGTGACTTGGGTGGTAGCCACCATAGATAAGTCACTGTATGGTGTGTATGTGTGTGTGAGAGAAAGAGAGAAAGAGAGAGAGAGAAAGAGAGAAAGAGAGGGGGTGAATGAATGATGAATGAAAATAATCTTTATTTTTAAAGGGTAAAGAATTGGGCACGCAGGCCCGTCTTACATTCTATCCTTCATCACTCCGTCTTTCATTCTTCCCACACACTCGATTTAAAGAGAGAGAGAGAGAGAGAGAGAGAGATCTGGAAGTCACAGTGTTGTATGTATGTGTGCAGAAATTCGGAAAATTCCGCGCCGTGGACACGCTATTCTGTAAACGGCTACAAGAAAAGACGTAGGCCCTATCAATGCCGAGTAGTGTGTGTGTGTGTGTGTGTGTGTGTGTGGCTTACGTCGTCTACGCAATACGTAGACTTCACGCTGCGCAGATTTGGAAAGAGAAGGCGGGGAGTGAAGAGGTAGATATGTCCCAGCCGCGTTAAGTTTTCTAGCTCTCGGCCAGAACTAGTCACCAGGCCCGGTAAGGCTTGGTGTTTTATAATCCGAGCTTCGCATTCTGTTATCCACATATTATGACACGTATCCATTTGTTCACTGGCTGTATCAAGGATTCGAACCCACAGAAAGAGCTCCTTAGACATTTGTTGCTCTGTGATTTGCATTGGAATTTGTACATGACGCAAATTAAAACAAAATAACATAGGAAAAGGTAAACAATAAGCAAAGAACTACACTGGGCACCCCCAAAGATTTTGTTATAAAACAAAGGAGGACGAGGAAGAGACAGGGCAACCACGACTCTCAGGCTCCTAAAGTGATGGCGTCAACTACAAGCCCGGGTACATCAAATATAGAAGCAGGTAAAACCCCACCCGCCACGTGTCCATTTTTTTGTGTGTGTTTTAACTGAGACTTGAAAACCCAAACCTGGCTCCAGAAAAAAGAGAGAGAGCATGGATGAAAGAGTGAAGTACTCCTACTGACAATGAGACTACTGGACGCACTTTGTCCCGTGAAAGAGATGATTGAGAATATGAAACCCAAGGAAAGAGAATAAGAATATAAAATATGTTTTCTGCAACAAGCATAGTGTATATAATCCTGCAGCGAACGTACATATAGTATATAAAACCCTGCAGAAAAAAACTATATGATCTGGAAATGTCGCCCTTCTGTGGTTACTTGACAACTGATACTGTAAAGATCCGAGACATAGAGACACAGGCCTCCAGTTTGGATGGGGAATGGCCCATGAAGACTTCTTTTTGTTTTCAATTCTTGCACGAGCATATAAGCCCCGCTTCAGGCCTGACTCATTCTGTCCACGATAAAAGCTCAAGCCGAAATATTTGTTGTTGGCAGTTTTTGATAGTTTTTTTTTCGCATTTCATAGATTAACATTTTGGTAAAAATCCACACTACATCGACTGGAGAGGCCATTGTTGTTTATGGGCAGATTTCGCCACTACAGAGATCTCAACCAGTTGGCCATCAATCCCCACTCCATCCTTCTTTCTTGCCCCATTCCCTATGTCTCCTTTTTTTTTGTGAGTGCCAAATCATGCACTGATTTTGTCTTATTACGAAGAAGTGAGTTATCTTTTCCTTCTGCTCACTGTTTTGCCCTCATGTCTTCAGCGAATGCTCATTATTATCTAAATATTTCTTGCGGACATTTCTAATTGTTTATCTTTCCTTACTGATTTTTTTTCGGGGGTGGGGGGGGTTAAATCCACCTTACTTCTTATACCCATCGTCTCAAAATCGCCAAAAAATTGGTGAATAAATCAGGATTACAAATACTTATCCACATGAATCTTTCAGGCTTAGCAGCGCCAAATATAGCAGGGTTAATCCACGGTGAGCTACGGAGCTAGAATCGCTGACAGCTAGGACAAGAAGTGGATAAATGCACTTTGTATGTACATACACATTTCATTCATTCACTTTGCCTCCCAAACAACACTCCTGTAGGCCTCTCGGTTGTGAGCAAGATGGCCTGCTGCTGATGCTTCCATTTGCAGATTGTCAACGATGTCTTGCAACCATCTTCACCTTGGTCTTCCTCTCTTTCTTTTTCCCATTATTTACCCTTCCAAGACGTTCTTCTCTAAATTATCATGACGTTTAATGTGCCCAAAATATTTAAGTTTTTTTCTCTTTAATCCTCTTTACTAGCCAGCCTTCTTCTATATTAAGTTCTTGTAGTATGGATATATTTTTTTTCTTTTTTTGCATACACATATAGAGAAAAAAAAAAGAGAGGCAGAGAAAGTTAAATTTGTTAACAAAATTTTAGACAGCTGGGATTTATACTTGTACAATCTCCCTGTAACTGCGAGCTGATGTTCTTTGCAGCCGATGCTGTGGAGATGTTGAAATATATCATCGTGTCAGCGAGGGAGCGGGTTATGGCCGTTATTTTTTCAGTCCGGAGTACAGCTAAAAAAAAGCCGGGGGTGTGCAATGCTTCTTTAGCAGACTCCACCACCCATGGGGACTATGGCGATCCCTGCCTCGTCAGCCAGGCTAAGCCTGTTACTGGGGGTACCACCTGTTACTGGGGGTACCAACAGAGAGGTGGGACAGGGTCTTGGTCACCTATGGTTTCACTAACCCTAACGCTAGCATATCATCTGTGGGTCGCTGGTTGCTCTTCGGACAGCGCCCTCACCCTCCAGAGCTGGAATTTAAAATATAGTACGGGTAGCCCTGCCGCAGTGGACATGCCGACACAGTAATATGTTACAATACGTCTCTTCGCAGGCGAGACCACATACAACATGCATACATATAACATTTGTTTATGAAGAAATAACCAGGTGTAGGAAGAGAACTATGTTATCGGTATTTCTTCACATACTAAACATATATACTGTATACTTTTCCCAGATTATTGATGTCACCTGTAGAGTATAACTAGAAGATAGTAACTAGAGAAACAATGCAAGAATACAGAACTACGAGGCTATGCAAGAACAACAACAACAACAACAAAATACAAGACCATGTAAGAACAGAGAAATACAAACCGTTCAACAATAGAGATTTACATCACATGCAAGAGAAGAAAAAAAAACAGGACCATACAAGAAATAGAAATTCAAGGCCAAACAAAATAGAACAGAGAACACAAAATATACAAACACACTTTCATACACACACACAGCGTGGAATTAAAAGTTTATCTATTTTCAAAGGCAGAAACCATGTTAAACTGAAATAAAGAAAGAGGTCACATTCTGGACTTCGTGACTTCAAATCCGAACTAGAAGAGCCGAGGTTTAGGCAGAACAGTACTCGTACCAACTTCAAGACAGCAAGTTGGAGGCTGGAGACTTTAACTTCAGGAATATAAGATGTAGGTTGAAGACCCTAACTTCAAGAATATCAGATGTAGGTTGAAGACCCTAACTTCAAGAATATAAGATGTAGGTTGAACTTCAAGACGATAAGCTGTAGTTTGAAAACCCTAACTTCAAGACTATAAGCTGTAGGTTGAAGACCCTAACTTCAAGAATATAAGATGTAGGCTGGAGATCAATCTTCTACTGCAGATAGTATAAGAACTGAGTAACGGGTAGAAACAATTTACCGCTTTCGTTAAACTATCTGTGCTGACAACAGTTATTACACGATTATGTCCCATATTTGTACATTCATTTGCACCTGGCATCACACGAACTGCGAGAAGATCAACAACTCCGGTCTCTCTCACTTTCTCTCTCTCACACACACACACACACACACACACACCCACACACGCACAAATGTCAGGTCCTACACAATAAGCCAGATCTGAAAGGCACAAACAGCTTTATCAATTTTAAAAACAATTCAAACTATAACTTGCCTTCTTACAAACATAACAGCTGCCCCAATATCCAACAAGAATTCAACAAACTATTCAGAAGGAATGCCTTAATCCGTAGATGAAAGCACAATATCTAGCGGAGTACAGCCAGAGAGGAGGACATTATGAGAATATGTGTTAGAGCAGTTCACACGACTTTTAATACCGAGACAGCTACAGCAGCCTTCGTCTATAAATAGACAGACGAGGACGACACCAGCTGACTTCAGCAACATACGCCGCATGGAACGCTGGGTCTGTACCTCGGCCGGTCCCTTATCCCACGCACGTCGCTGGGGAAGGTAGGAGTTATATGGCCCTGCAGTCATTCGAAACATTTGGGCTGTTCAAAACAGGTATTTTACTGTCAATAGATGACTCATCCACGCCCAGAGAAGTACAAGTTTTTTTTTTTCTTCGCCTTTATCTGAGCTAGTAGTGATAACCTCAACTAGGACTAGTTCGGCTGTGCTGTATAATCTTTGGCAGACCAGCATTTGCTGTTGATTGTGGTGAATATTTTGGGTAGACAGGACATTTCTAATGTAAATCGAATTTAGAATTCAGAAAGCAAACAATGTTGCCTATCAACTTGCACCAGTTCTAAAAAAATCCACATAGCTCGATGGGGCCATAACTCTTTCAAACAACATTTAGCCCGGTCATGTGCTATATCAATGCCAAACACGGACACTCATCAAATACCGTGACAGAAATGTAACAGCAAAGCGAGATGAAATGCTGAAGAAAAATTGTAAACATTAAAGGATCAAGTGCGAAATGAAATAATCCAGCAAATGGCGGGAACAGCACGTGTCAAGGAATACATCGAAAGTCAGAGAGTTAAGTGCTTCAGGTATTTGATACGCATGAATCCAGAACAACCAGCCGCTGGTGCATACAACCCAAAAACATCTGGGCAAAAAGGTGCGAGGATGACCAAGGGGGGGAAAAACTGGATAGATGGGGGTGAGACACACTGAGGAAACAAAACATGACAGCAAGCCAGGCCTCTCTCTCTCTCCCTCTCTCTCACCTTGCTCTCGGCCGATGTCTGAAAATTCCTGCGACGCTAAGGGCATAAACAGACAGATAAGAAGAAGAAGTTTCTAAACCCTAGTGACTCTTTTCTTGTTAGTTCCAAGTTTAGGCAGATAAATAATTCTAAATCCTAGTGACTCTTTTCTTGTTAGTTCCAAGTTTAGGCAGATAAATAATTCTAAATCCTAGTGACTCTTTTCTTGTTAGTTCCAAGTTTAGGCAGATAAATAATTCTAAATCCTAGTGACTCTTTTCTTGTTAGTTCCAAGTTTAGGCAGATAAATAATTCTAAATCCTAGTGACTCTTTTCTTGTTAGTTCCAAGTTTAGGCAGATAAATAATTCTAAATCCTAGTGACTCTTTTCTTGTTAGTTCCAAGTTTAGGCAGATAAATAATTCTAAATCCTAGTGACTCTTTTCTTGTTAGTTCCAAGTTTAGGCAGATAAATAATTCTAAATCCTAGTGACTCTTTTCTTGTTAGTTCCAAGTTTATGAAGATAAATAATTCTAAATCCTAGTGACTCTTTTCTTGTTAGTTACAAGTTTAGGCAGACAAATAATTCTAAATCCTACTGACTCTTTTCTTATTAGTTCCAAGTTCGGGCAGACAGATAATTCTAAATCTTAGTGACTCTTTTCTTGTTAGTTCCAAGTTCGGGCAGACAGATAATTCTAAATCTTAGTGACTGTTATCCATACTACAAGAACTTAATACTGAAGATGGTTGTTTAGTAAAGAAGATTAAACAGAGAAAACGTAAATATTTTGAACATATTAAACGTCATGATAATCTAGAGAAGACAGTCTTGGAAGGGTACGTAATGGGAAAAAGAAAAAGATGAAGACCAAGGAGAAGATGGCTGCAAGACATCATTGATGACCTGCGAATGGATGCATCAGCAGCAGGGCATCTTGCTTACAACCGAGAGGCCTAGAGGAGAGCTGTTAGGGAGGCAAAGTTCCACAAGGCACATGCAAATGACGGACTGCCTTTTTCACGTTAGCACACGCCTTTAATGTAGTTAGATATTTGTGGAAGCATCTTTTTAGCTGAACAGTATCTCTGACTGGTTTTTACAAATTCTTTTATTAAATAATAATAATAATAAAAGACAGAGGTCACGGTCACATCCAAGAAAGACACATCAACAAAACGTAGTATCAAAGAAAAGGCACGGAATTAAAGCAAGTGAACAAATTCAAGTATTTATGGGCGATAACAAGACAAGACGGAAGATACGAAACCCGAAATAAGGAGCAGGATAGCCAAGGCCAAGTCAGCAACTTGTATTATACTTATCTGAACATGAACACTTCTCTCTTTCTCTCTCCGCCTGAATGAACATTGATGCGCTACCAATGTTTCTGTTATGCTGTTGTTTAGCTCTATTTTTTTTTCTTCTTCAGTGACTAACTTTGAAGAATACAAAGAACAGAGTTATTCAGTGCTACGTTGAACTCTTGTTATTATATGGATGCGAAGCTAGGACAATAACCAAGAGCACGCAAAACCTACTGGAAGCAGCGGAGATGATGTTCCTAAGAAGAATGATGAGAACACCATGGACAGCCAAGAAAACAAATGGAGAGGTTCTATAGTGAGGCTGGGCAAAGGAGAGAAATTACGGCAAAATTCAGAACATGACAGTCCAGATTTGTAGGAGATGTTTTGAGAAAAGGCAGGCTGGAACACCTAATGACAACAGGAAAACTGGAAGGTTGAAAGGACAGAGGAAGACAACGAAACACGATACTTGACGGACTAAAAGAGCGGCATGGAACGCGGTCATATCTTATAGGAGGAGCAAAGGACAGGTGGTTGTGGAAATCAGTGACGACCAACGCCTGATTGGCATGGGCCAAAGAGAGAGAGAGAGAGAGAGAGAGAGAGAGAGAGGCCTTGATGACCTAATACAGTAGTTTCATAAATTGTATTCACTTTCTGTTATCACCACTGAGCCACCTGCATATCCAAGATTACTGATATCATTTTTTTCTTTTCGGTTTCTAACAAGCGACAGCTTTTATGTAACTCCAGCGATAACAAATCAAGCAGACCTTGATCGACGAACACACTGTCACAAAGCAAGCAGGTAATATATAAACAATATTACAGCCACACACATATATATATATATAATGAATACAGTAGTAAATATACGAACGAGATGAAGCCCACAGGCTGAAATATTAACTCATACAATCTCCCTTTCCCCCCCCCCCCTTTTCTCTACGGATCTACCCTTCCAGCTCCAAGCAGTTAAAGAAAGTGGATGTAGAAAACAGACTTAATGTACTTCAAAAATCCTCAAAACGAAACGAAACAAAACAAAAGAGCAAAGTGAGAAATGGTAACACTTTTAGAATGTTAACACGGAAAGTAACACGCTCAGAAAACTATACCAACCAATGTGACAACTAAACGTGTATGGAATTCCATACAGATCATTTATGACAAGTTTTGAAACTTAGGTCTCTCTCTCTCTCTCTCTCTCTCTCTCTCTCTCTCTCCATTTCGCATTTTAAAGTCCAGCTTAAGTCAAAGCCTTTGTCTTGCTTTGGTCGAGGTCTCTGTTCGCGTCCAAGTTATTTCACCACGGCCTACCATACTAATCTTAACACGATGTCTTGTGCACATCACTATTGAAATCAGCGCTGCTTGTTTTACGCTAGTTTCACTGTTCTGCGTCAACACTGTTTAGTTTCCTTCCCACAGTCGGGTTTCTGTTCTGGCTGATGGCTATGAGGAATGCTGTGACAACAATGACAGCTCCAAACAATAGCATCCTACTAGTTCACAAACACAGACAGGCTGGTTTCTTGATTTAAACAACTGAGTAGAATGTTTTCTTGATTTAAACAACTGAGTCGAATGTTTTCTTGATTTAAATAACTGAGTCGAATGTTTTCTTGATTTAAATAACTGAGTCGAATGTTTTCTTGATTTAAACAACTGAGTCGAATGTTTTCTTGATTTAAATAACTGAGTAGAATGTTTTCTTGATTTAAATAACTGAGTAGAATGTTTTCTTGATTTAAATAACTGAGTAGAATGTTTTCTTGATTTAAATAACTGAGTAGAATGTTTTCTTGATTTAAATAACTGAGTAGAATGTTTTCTTGATTTAAATAACTGAGTAGAATGTTTTCTTGATTTAAACAACTGAGTCGAATGCTTTCTTGATTTAAACAACTGAGTCGAATGTTTTCTTGATTTAAACAATTGAGTAGAATGCTTTCTTGATTTAAACAATTGAGTAGAATGTTTTCTAGATTTAAACAATTGAGTAGAATGTTTTCTTGATTTAAACAATTGAGTAGAATGTTTTCTTGATTTAAACAATTGAGTAGAATGTTTTCTTGATTTAAACAAGTGAGCCGAATGTTTTCTTGATTTAAACAACTGAGCCGAATGTTTTCTTGATTTAAACAACTGACCAGAATTTTTTCTTGATTTAAACAACTGACTAGAATGTTTTCTTGATTTAAACACCTGACTAGAATGTTTTCTTGATTTAAACAACTGAGTCAAATATCTTCTTGATTCTCTCTCCTCTTCTCCTCCAGTCCCAGCAGTCAGCGAAACCTAAAGTAGATCTGACCTGACTGTTTCAAGTCACGACTGAACAGCTGTGAAAGCTGGTGTGCCAGACAAAATATACACCTCCAACACGAACATCCAGAGTTTGTCCTTCTTTCTGGAAGTTCCCAAATACAGTGCTAACACCTCTGACTGTAAAGGTGGAAGGTTCGAATCGGGCATCCCAGTCACCCAACTCTAGAAACGGGTGTCTGGTTCCTTCTGATGCTGGATAAAGAGCGTTGGTTTGGCGTGGTGCTGGTTATATCACATTCTAGTGGAGTGATTATTAATTATCTTTTTTTTCGGCCAGTGATCCCCTTTCTGGCCCGAGAACCGCTGTGGGCTCCCTTTCTGACCCGAGAACCGCTGTGAGCTCCCTTTCTGGCCCGAGAACCGCTGTGAGCTCCTTTCTGGTCCGAGAACCACTGTGGGCTCCCTTTCTGGCTCTTTAATCGCTGTGGACTCCCTTTCTGGCCCGAGAACCGCTGTGGGCTTCCTTTCTGACCCGAGAACCGCTGTGAGCTCCCTTTCTGGCCCGAGAACCGCTGTGGGCTCCTTTCTGGTCCGAGAACCGCTGTGGGCTCCCTTTCTGGCCCTTTAATCGCTGTGGGCTCCCTTTCTGGCCCGAGAACCGCTGTGGGCTTCCTTTCTGACCCGAGAACCGCTGTGAGCTCCTTTTCTGGCCCGAGAACCGCTGGGGGCTCCTCGTTAAAAAGCATAAATGGAACGAAGATGGTGATAACATTTTTTTTTAATCGAGCCAATTCATTTACTGCTCCGCTGACTCCCCAAAACATCCTTCCATGGACCCCAGGTTTTGAGCCACTGCACCGCTGACTCCCCAAAACATCCTTCCATGGACCCCAGGTTTTGAGCCACTGAACCGCTGACTCCCCAAAACATCCTTCCATGGACCCCAGGTTTTGAGCCACTGCTCCGCTGATTCCCCAAAACATCCTTCCATGGACCCCAGGTTTTGAACCACTGCACCGCTGACTCCCCAAAACATCCTTCCATGGACCCCAGGTTTTGAACCACTACTCCAGTGAGCTGACAGGTGACGGAAAATATTGGCACTAACGCCAAATCTCTTCCCCAAGTTGTCCGTGCAGCATGATATGGCCACCGTTACCTGACCAGGTGTAGAAGCGACACATGTCATCTTCCATGACGGTTCTGAATTAGGTAGACGTCAGGTGGGCATCGTTTTGTGGGGCTGCTTCTCCGAGCACAGGTAAGTTCCTTTTTTATCCCCACGGGAGCGACCCGCGTGGCTGGGACATGATGTTAGTGTCCATATCTTCCATGACCTGTGGGCACACTAGAGGATCGGCGTGGTCAGCAAAACATCTGGCTGGTTTCCCTTCACCGGCTCTAGAAGAAGTCAGGTACCTACTTCTGAAGCTGGATGACTAGGACACCTCTAGTTTCTGACATAGACCCACCATATAAAGAAGACAGCGCAGGGACACCTCTAGTTTCTGACACAGACCCACTATATAAAGAAGACAGCGCAGGAACACCTCTAGTTTCTGACACAGACCCACCATATAAAGAAGACAGCGCAGGGACACCTCTAGTTTCTGACACAGACCCACTATATAAAGAATACAGCGCAGGGACACCTCTAGTTTCTGACACAGACCCACCATATAAAGAAGACAGTGCAGGAACACCTCTAGTTTCTGACACAGACCCATCATATAAAGAATACAGCACAGGGACACCTCTAGTTTCTGACACAGACCCATCATATAAAGAATACAGCGCAGGGACACCTCTAGTTTCTGACACAGACCCACCTTATAAAGAAGACAGTGCAGGGACACCTCTAGTTTCTGACACAGACCCACCATATAAAGAAGACAGTGCAGGGAGTGAGAGAAAGAACTGTTAAAATACAAGTAAAGATTGTACACAGACACACTCAATCTGACAAGTTTGGGTTGCAAGTGGACAAAATCTTCACACTTTAATAAATATGAGAAGAGATAAGATGAAGCACAAAGGTAAATGAACGACAATAATTACGATAACGATGTAGAAGCCTTAGATATTCATTACTGTCATTGATTTCAGGGCTTGAAAGGCATCAAAGGCAGGTAAATAAACAGATATGGAACACATTAAGGCAAGTAAATAAACATAGATAGAACACATCAAGGCAGGTAAATAAACAGAGATAGAACACATCAAGGCAGGTAAATAAACAGAGACAGACACATCAAGGCAGGTAAATAAACAGAGATAGAACACATCAAGGCAGGTAAATAAACAGAGACAGACACATCAAGGCAGGTAAATAAACAGAGATAGAACACATCAAGGCAGGTAAATAAACAGAGACAGACACATCAAGGCAGGTAAATAAACAGAGCTAGAACACATCAAGGCAGGTAAATAAACAGATATGGAACACATCAAGGCAGGTAAATAAACAGAGATAGAACACATCAAGGCAAGTAAATAAACATAGATAGAACACATTAAGGCAAGTAAATAAACATAGATAGAACACATCAAGGCAGGTAAATAAACAGAGATAGAACACACCAAGGCAGGTAAATAAACAGAGACAGACACATCAAGGCAGGTAAATAAACAGAGATAGAACACATCAAGGCAGGTAAATAAACAGAGACAGACACATCAAGGCAGGTAAATAAACAGAGCTAGAACACATCAAGGCAGGTAAATAAACAGATACGGAACACATTAAGGCAAGTAAATAAACATAGATAGAACACATCAAGGCAGGTAAATAAACAGATATAGAACACATCAAGGCAGGTAAATAAACAGAGATTGTTCAGGCTGCGCCCCCACCCCTTTTCTCTCAGGCCATATTCCCAACGCCCCCCCCCCACCAATGTACTACTCGTATAATGGCCTATTAAACTAGGATATGCATTACACAACTAAAAACGTCTGTTAGCAAACAACAGTTTATTCAACAATATGAAGGAGCATACTCATAATTCACCTACTGCATTATTTTCTCAATATCAGATTGAAAAGTGCTAAGAAGGAAGGTATTACTGCCCCCGTCTGCTGCTTTGTTTTCCCTTAACGCACCCTCAAACTGATCCTTTTATCTTTTAGCGCCCCCCTCCAACTGATCCTTTTGTCTTTTAGCGCCCCCTCCAACTGATCCCTTTATCTTTTAGCGCCCCTCCAACTGATCCTTTTGTCGTTTAGCGTCCCCCTCCAACTGATCCTTTTGTCTTTTAGCGCCCCCCTCCAACTGATCCTTTTGTCGTTTAGCGTCCCCCTCCAACTGATCCTTTTTTCTTTTAGCGCCCCTCCAACTGATCCTTTTATCTTTTAGCGCTCCCTCCAACTGATCCTTTTATCTTTTAGCGCCCCCTCCAACTGATCCTTTTATCTTTTAGCGCCCCCTCCAACCGATCCTTTTATCTTTTAGCGCCCCCCTCCAACTGATCCTTTTGTCTTGTAGCGCCCCCACCCCCCACTGCCCCTTCCCCAACTAATCCTTTTGTCTTGTAAATAAACTTTGGCAGTGACAGTCTCTGGAATAACTCCTTTGCTGTCGTAGAAGCACACCAACATTGTCTTCACTTTCGACTTCTGAAGACGAAATTTTTGCCTTTTTGTGACGATGATGACTTCCATGTCTAGTTTCACTTGTGATCGTTTCCATACCACCTTTGAACGGTGAAAACCATCTGAATATCTGTGCACGAGATAAGCAATTATCCCCATAAACTTGTCGCATCACTTCAACTGTCTCAATGGCGCTTTCTCCTAGTTTTAAATAGAATTTAATGTTTGCTTTTTGCTCCATGCTGATTACGTGATAATGCACCTCTAACTAGGTCAACAAAATGACGGCTTGTCTGTCGTCTGCTTATCGGGTGGCGGTGAAAAGTTGACAGATCATACATGAAGGTTGCCTCTTTAGATTCCATGCTTTGCTTCACAGATGGCATTTTTGTCTTGGTCATAATAAAATCAGTGTCATTATTTAATTGTCGGACATTGTATGTGTTCTTTTTTTTGTGTGTGTGTGTGCCCATGATATTTAAAAAAAAACTCTTCTGTAGCATTTACTTTCAAAGGCATTTACGTGTTTCTCAGCTGTTTTGTTAAGTGTCCAGGTCTCACAGGCATATGTTGAGATGGGAAAGATGTGGCGATTACAGCGTCGAATTCAGTCCTAAAATTACCTCTTTCCCACCCCCGACCTTTTTCTGAGACCTGCAATTCCATCATCTATCCTGACCACTGTCTATGGCTGGCTACAAACAAGGAAGCCCTTCACTAGACACGCTTGAGAACCAAGTTATGCTGTAAGGACCCTGGCCAGAACCAACAAGCAGATGGACTTAACTTCATACTGCAATATTCCTGGGAGTCTAGTGCGTGTTTGGGGGAAGAAAAACAAACACGTACAAGGGAAAAGCAAGGAAACGTCAACACAATTCCCCAGTCTCTGTATACAAACACTCGACATGCTGTCATCTGACGTGATAAATCTCAGGGAAAAGATGCCCTGTTATGGAAAACAGTTGGCCTAAAAAATAGAAAAGCGGAGAGAAGAAAACAGATTCATTTGGAACTAAATAATAATGTTTAATGAGAGAGCAGAAGGCTGTGTACAGAGCCGAGCAGTTTAATTGTTGTATGTACCTATAAAATGGTTGTGTATGCTTTGAGTGGCTGACGATGTGGCTAAGGCCTTGTGTGGCTGACGATGTGGCGAAGGCCTTGTGTGGCTGACGATGTGGCGAAGGCCTTGTGTGGCTGACGATGTGGCGAAGGCCTTGTGTGGCTGACGATGTGGCGAAGGCCTTGTGTGGCTGACGATGTGGCGAAGGCCTTGTGTGGCTGACGATGTGGCGAAGGCCTTGTGTGGCTGACGATGTGGCGAAGGTCTTGTGTGGCTGACGATGTGGCGAAGGCCTTGTGTGGCTGACGATGTGGCGAAGGCCTTGTGTGGCAGGCGTCATACTTAAGGGGAAGGAGGTTACAGAGAATCTCTTTAACTCCTGGAGCAGGTCTACAAAGCAAGATGGGGAAGAGATGAAGGGGAAGACCAAAAGGGGGAAAAAGTTAACAACTCAGCCTATGACGGACAGAGATCTACGGTGAATCATGGTCGCCAAGGCCTGCCGGACATGGCACGTGATGATGATGAAACCTGCAAGCTTGAGTTTGCAGCAGATAACGTGAATAAGTTTTTGCAACGCGGGCATTAAGTCCTTTATAGGACAGCTACCGTGATCAAGGGCATCAACTCCGTTGTAGATTACCTACCGTGGCCAACATCAACTCCTGGAACTAAGTAAAGTTTGTTCAAGACATCCACCCTTGCCTTTCTGAAATAATACGACAGCCCAGCTCAAGGAAATAGGGAGGACTGATCTGATAGAAGAGGGGTCTTGGTTTATTGTAGTCCTCTGCTTCTCACAGCCGTGTCATACCTGACACTGAGCTTCTCTCCCGTCGAGTCAGAGACCCACATAATGGGAGGGCCGCACAAGTGGGTCACATAAAGGGCAAACTACAGTGTCAAACCAGGCAGCGGTACCGCGGGTAGTTTTCCCGTGTTTAGGCTATTTCAGTGTTTCTCACTGTGTCAGACTCCAGGGGGTCGGCGGAATATACCTACGGGGTCCGCGGGATTTCTGCAAGATTTCTTCTTCTTATTATTATTATTATAAACTTGATGGCAAGTGAACATTTTACCTTAATCGGGTTGTTACAAATTCTTAGTTATATAACTGTCATTTTAACACATCTGTGTTATTTCACAGCGTAATTTAACATTCCCATGCCACCCGGGTCGTCTTTTCATTTTACCAATACCTTGTCCTGTGATTTAAAATGTCTCCCGGGGTCTGCTGTACCAGCTTTCACTGAAAAGGGTTCCACGGTCCAAAAAAGTTTGAGAACCACTGGGCTATTTAGTTTTCCAGTAAAGGGAGAACACGTCCAGGCAATCCCGACGTCTCTAAAATAACAGCCCGAGATCAGTGTTTCCCATTCTAGATTCACCGGACCACCTGCTTCTTTCTACACATCGGATCTGTATCCATGATCTGTGTCCTGGATACACTTGATTGTTTAGTTTTGTATAGAATTGTAAAGCATGGTTTCTTAGATCGTTTCTCTGGTCCAGTAGTTGCGTCTTAGTGTTTCACAGTTTGTGTTTCACTGGTGCCTCTCAGTGTTTCGTAGTTTGTGAAACCCTGGTAGTACGAAAACGCTATAAAATAAGGCAAACCTGCTCAGTAAACAGATTGCAGCAAAATATAACCCCAATAAAGAAAATGAAATGATTTTCCCCAAAGCTAAGGGATATTGAGCCTGATTTTGTTTTTGTCCGGTGATGGTAACAGCTGACTTTTATAGCTTTCTGCATCTCGTGAGTCACACCACAGGGTTGAGGGGTTATGTTTTCCTATCAAGCTGCAGTGGTATGCTTCTATATACTCCACCACCACAAACAACATCATCTCCCTCTAGCCGGTTTGCCAGGATGTTATGATTTTGGCTTTCGGTAGAAAGCGCTGCGAGAAACTGAGGTAGGGTCTTGGCCAGCAACAATCAAGTCTGGCCTTAGAGAAATTGTTTCTGATGTTTCTCTCCCTCCCTCCCTCTCTCTCTCTCTCTCTCTCTCTCTCTCTTTCTCTCTCGGCAGAAAGTCAGACGGGCCTGCGTGCCCAATTCTTAACCCTTTTGAAATAAAGATCAATCAATCAATCAATCAATCAATCTCTAAGCTCCTTTACGCATTTGGGGGCCACTATAGAAAGACAAATGCAGCTACTTGGGAAAATGATGTGTATTATTTGTAGAGATTCTCAAAATTTTAGAGGTGCCTTACAGGGGGCTCAATGTGGGCCCCTTTTCTCCCCGATAACTCGGCACATGTCAATGCGGTAACCTACAATATCTTCCAACCACGGGCCCCAGTGGGGCTAGAAGCCGCCTAGTTACGAGAATATATATATATATGTACATACACTCCTACTGAAGCTGTGGTGAACTGCTTTTGAGTAACATACAGTGGAGAGAAGAAAGCCAAGGATACCAGAAGACAAAACGTTTACTGTCAACAGATGGTGACAGCCATGTAACAGAACTTGCCAGGCGGAAGTCATGAACACGAGGACACGCCTACTGGGCTTAACCCCAGCTTAAAGTCGTTTTGAAATGACTGCAGGCAACACTGGTCAACACTTGTCCAACGTGAAGACTAACATGCAATTACTGTTGTAACCAGTTATAAAAATGACGGGAGAGTAGAATTTAATTTTTATGTAAAACAACGACGCTCAATGTCAAAAGGTTAATTTTTCAAAGTTTCATAAATGTCAATTGTTCTCGAAACATTGCTAGTCTTTTGAAAAATCGATGTGTTACTACACAATGGCTGCTGATTATAAAATTATAAATGATTGCTTTTCAAACATGATCAACCCGAATCAATTGACGACACTGAAATCTTGTTTAAAAAAAGAAAAATGAGTACCACTGGAGTTCGCCGAATCGAAACTTTTCGTTCATTAGTTCGTTATTCGTTAGTTCATTGTTCGTTAGTTCGTTAGTTCGTTGTTCGGAAAATGCCTCTTTACAGTCAGGACATTCCTGTCTCTACTCGTTCGCCAGTTCCAGTTACTTTCTCAGAACAGATGTCTCAGTCAGCACAGACACAATCTCCGTGGTAGAGTTCCTAGAATTCTGCCCCGGGGGAGCGGCCGTCTGACCTACTGTTTTCCCGATTTCCAACTGCCAAGGGATTTTGAACATGCGCTTCAGTGCTCAAGAATGTTCAGGCCCACTACCTACAGGGGACCAGAAGAACGCTATTACTTGATGATTCACGAGGGGGGGGATCACTGCTACATCCAGGAGGGGTGTCTGAGTGGCGAAGTGGTTAGTGCACTGGTCTCTCATGACGAAGGTCGGGGGTTCGAATCCGGCCGGCGGCACCCCAGTTACCCAGCTGTAGAAATGGGTACCCTACTTCTTCTGGAGTTGGGGAAGGAAAAGGCAGCCAGGCGTGATACTGACCATATCACCCTCTAGTGTGCTGACAGGTCAAGGAAAATATGGGTACTAACACCATATCCCTATGTGCCTCTAAAGCATGACAGGGTTACCTTTACTTTTTTTTTACTACATCCAGGAGGATTCGAACCCGCAACTTCAAACATCAGAGGCTAACCCCGAGACTACACTTCAAACTGCGGCTTCCATAAATGGAGTTTAATAACCAGTTCGTTCTTGTGGTAGCAAAAAGTAGCACAATCTTGCCTTGTCCTAGAGCACGCGTCGTTTCAATTAGGATGACCAGCTGCGTCTCTGGAAGAATTCTGTGACGGAGCTCAATGTCTGTTCTTCTTACATCTTACATCCTTCCCGTGTGGCTAAACGTCACATAGGGCTCGTATGGTAGTTCGCCAAGTTTTCCTGTTTTCGCCGAGCTTTCCAACCTCATTAAGGGATTTTATGACTACTACATTGGCCTCTCTTAACAATGTCCTCTTTAGAGTTTCACGTGGTCGACCTCTTTTTCTTTGGCCTGTTGTGTTCCACTTGATACCTTGTTTTGGGATTCTCTGACTGTTTCTTCTCATCACATGACTGGCACATGTCCATCTCCTTTTTTCTGACAACCCATGAGGCAGGTTGTTGTTTGCTCATCTGCCTTATCTCTGTGTTGTTCTTGAATTAGTTCCACTTTATACCGAGTATTTTCCTTAGGCATTTGTTTTCAGACGAGTCTAAATTTCTTGTCTATTTCTTTAGTTGCTTTCCAGCTTTCACATGCATACATGAGGGTGGATATTACATTTGAATTGAATAATCTTAACTTGGTTTTTTTTTTTTGTTTATAACTTTTGAGTGCCATATGTTCTCAAGATTTTTGAAGGTCAATGGTGTTTTTGCAATTCTAATTCTAACTTCCTTTCTGATGTCAGCACCCTGGTCTATGTAGCTGCCAAGATATGCAAACTGGTTTACTTCTTCAACAGCTGTTCCTTCTACCTGCTTTTTTTTTCCTTTCTGATTAATGGGAATTTTTTGTTTGTTTGTTGGTTTATTCCTTGTTAATTTCTCTTGTTAATGTCTCTGGCTAATCATCTAAAAATACTTTAGACTTGAGAGGAAGGGAAATAGCCAGTGACTCGAACCACGGACTCTGGTGGGACGAACAGCCGCTTAGCCACGACAGAACAGTGCACCATCCACTCAGCCATTTCTCATACCTCTCATTAGATCAGTTTTGCGGTACTTATGTGCAGCAAAGTGATAGTGCCACCTTCAGCCCAATGATAATAAAAGTTATGTAGATCATTTTGGCCAGACAAAGTCTGAACAACTGAACATAAGGAATCTTGTTTTAAATGTGACGGACTCTGTCCTGAGGATATGTGACGGACCTTGCCACGAGGGTATGTGACGGGCCTGCCATGAGGGTATGTGAAGGACCCTGCCACGAGGGTATGTGACGGACCCTGCCACGAGGGTATGTGACGGGCCTGCCACGAGGGTATGTGACGGACCCTGCCACAATGGTATGTGACGGGTCCTGGCACGAGGGTATGTGACGGACCCTGTCACGAGGGTATGTGACGGGCCTGCCACGAGGCTATGTGACGGACCCTGTCAAGAGGGTATGTGACGGACCCTGTCCCGAGGATGTGACGGACCCTGTCCCGACGATGTGACAGACGAGGGTATGTGACGGATTCTGTCCCGAGAATGAAGACCCTGTCCTATTTGGCACTCAGTAAGACATATCTGATATTCCAGTATCGAGGTTGGCGAGTGATAGCTGACCAAGACCCTATCTCACCTCTCAGTTGGAAGTGGCCTCGTCTGGCTAACGTAGCAGAGACGACCACTGTCCCCAGAGTGGTGAAGTCAGCGAAAGTCTGCTTGCCAGACCCGCTCCCTATCCAACACAACATTGTGTCTCAACATCTTCACTACATCGATTGCAAAGAACACCAGCTCGCAACTCCAGAAGAGGAAAAAGAAGGAGGAGGAGGCGGAGGATGCAAGAAAGAAAGAAAGAAAGAAGAAGAAGAAGAAGAAGAAGAAGAAAAACAAGAACAAGAAGAAAAAGAAGACTTCAGACCAAATAGTGACTGAATCAAACACGATAGACTTTGCTGAACAAAGATGGTCGCCGGCATGTAATCAAAACAAAAACAAAAAAACTCCCTGTGATAAAAAGTGGAACTCTTAGATACAAACACACATTCATTCATTCCTTTGCATGTCCCTTGCGGAACTTTGCCTCCCAAACAGCACTCCTGTAGGCCTCTCGGTTGTGAGCAAGATGGCCTGCTGCTGCTGCATCCATTTCCAGATCATCAACGATGTCTTGCAGCCATCTTCGTTTCGGTCTTCCTCTTTTTCTTTTTCCCATTATGTATCCTTCCAATACGGTCTTCTCTAAATTATCATGACGTTTAATGTGTCCAAAATATTTAAGTTTTCTCTCTTTAATCCTCTTTACTAGCCAGCCTTCTTCAATATTAAGCTCTTGTAGTATAGATATATTTGTTCTTTTTTGTGTCCACGATATTTGGAGAACTCTTCTATAGCATTTACATTCAAAGGCATTTATGTGTTTCTCAGCTGTTTTGTTAAGTGTCCAGGTCTCACAGGCATATGTTGCGATGGGAAAGATGCATGCCCTTAAAAATCTTATTTTTGTGGTTCTGTCTGCTCCTCTCCACAGATTCTTTATTTGTTTTACTTTCTGAAGAGCAATAGATGTCCTCCTTTTAATTTCCCTCATTGTATCTCCATTATTAGTTAGTAGTGATCCAAGATATTCAAAACTCTCCACTTCTTCCAGTTTTTCCTCATTGATACATATTTCAGTTGCCTTGTTTGTTTTGTCAGTTGTCATCACTTTAGTTTTCTTTGCATTAAGATAGAGGTTCTGCTCTTCGCTGTTCTTGCGGACTGACATAATTAGTTTTTCCATTCCTTCTTGTGTTGTGGACAGCAATACTGTGTCATCAGCATATCTAATCTCTGGTATTTCATAACCTCCAACTGTTATGGCATCGTAATATTCTTTGTCTACATCTTCTCTAACATTCCTCATTATATTTTCAGTATACAAGTTAAATAAGTAGGGTGACAATATGCACCCCTGACGGACCCCTTGTTTTATGTCAAACCAAGTTGTTGTTTCACCATTTATTCTTACTGCTGCTTGTTGGTCCAAATACAGCAGTGATGTTAATTGTATCAAATGTGTTGGAAATCCCATTTTTTCCATTATTTCCCAAAGTTTCTGGTGTTGTACACAATCAAATGCCTTTGAGTAGTCTATAAAGGATACATACAGATTCACATTAAACTCCCTGCATTTCTCTATTATTAATCTTAGATTGAATATATGATCTCTTGATCCTCTTCCTTGCCTGAAGCCAGCTTGGACAAACACACACGAAACTGAAATACCACACACAACAGCTCTTGGTATGAGACTGAAAGACAGGCAACCTTGTTTATGTTGGTCTCAGGAAGGGTTGAAAACCCATGTCTGCAAAACCGTCTGAAAGCGGTTCTAAAACTTAAAACGACAAGGAACAATACCGCGCACGTAAGCAAAGTATATGGCAGACCCATCCGGACAAAGAACAGTCATGTAAGCTGGGTTTATCATAGACAACTCCAGATAAAGAACAATCACGTAAGCTAGGTTTATCATAGACAACTCCAGACAAAGAACAATCACGTAAGCTAGGTTTATCACAGACAACTCCAGACAAAGAACAGTCATGTAAGCTAGGTTTATCATAGACAACTCCAGACAAAGAACAATCACGTAAGCTGGGTTTACCATAGACAACTCCAGACAAAGAACAGTCATGTAAGCTAGGTTTATCATAGACAACTCCAGACAAAGAACAGTCACGTAAGCTAGGTTTACCATAGACAACTCCAGACAAAGAACAGTCACTGTAATAAATAGATGCATCAACTCTCGTTAAAAAATTTAGAATATAACGACCAAGGTAAGGCTGTTGTGCTGTTAAGGCAACTTGGGGATATGGAGTTAGTGTCCATATTTTCCTTGAACACTCGGCCACACTAGAAGCTCCGGAAGTGGCCAGGTGCCTATTTCTACAACTGGGCTACTAGAGCGTCTACGGGCGGTTTCGAACACCCCACCCACCCCCTGCAACATTCACCACGGGAGACTAGTGCTCTAATCACTTCGCCACTCAATTGCCCATAATGTAGAGTACAAACAGAAAAGCTTCAAATGTGATTCATTTTACAGCACTGCAAGAATATGTAAGAGACTCTCAGTGTCATTCACAAAATAGGACAGGAAGAAATGAGAGAGAGAGAGAGAGAGAAAGAAAGAGAGGAGTACTTGAGATAATGAGCCGCCTGGTTTCTACCAACTTGCCATGATAGCTCCCCCCTAAGACGGGGGGGGGGGGGTCTCTGCCAGTCGTAGATAGTGGAAGTGCCCTCTCAGACCTGACCGAGAACGGTCTGGACAAGACGAAGAACTACAGCAACAACAACAAAAAATGGCGATAGCATCTAATCTGACACTTCTACTTGAAGACCTGTACAGTACAGTGACATCTAAGCAGAACACAGCCAGCAGAAATAACAATTCCAGGCAAGATACTGTGACATTCTATAGATAAACTGCTGAAATGTTAAAAGACTTCGTCCATTAGGACGCATTGTCTTAATGTCTCAAAGTGTCTGTGAGAGTAAGGGATAGCGGAGACCCAAGAACAAATAGTATAGACGATAAAGAAATGGTAAAAAAAAACATATTCAGATTTAATAACACATAGACTCTGATTGTATGATTTTATGCAATACTCTTTGCACACACAGGCGCTGATTGTATGATTTTATGCAATACTCTTTGCACACATAGGCGCTGATTGTATGATTTTATGCAACACTCTTTGCACACATAGGCGCTGATTGTATGATTTTATGCAATACTCTTTGCACACATAGGCGCTGATTGTATGATTTCATGCAATACTCTTTGCACACATAGGCGCTGATTGTATGATTTCATGCAATACTCTTTGCACACATAGGCGCTGATTGTATGATTTCATGCAATACTCTTTGCACACATAGGCGCTGATTGTATGATTTTATGCAATACTCTTTGCACACATAGGCGCCGATTCTATGATTTTATGCAATACTCTTTGCATACATAGGCGCTGATTCTATGATTATTATTTATTTATTTTTTTGCAATACTCTTCTTCTGCCGATTCTGTGATTATTTTTGCAATATTGTTTGCACACATTTTTTTTTCCACATTCTCAACTAGATCTCAGTTCTCTAGCCAGAAAAGGAATGGTTGCCTTTCCACTTATGAAACTTTCCATTGTCTGTTTCTAAAACACTTTCACTGATGAAGACATGCATACGAAGAAACAGCGATATGTAAACTACCATGAGATGATCACAATAAACTGTCAAAGAGTTTGCTTACATTAAGTGTAACACGTCACTCCATTGCTTTTCACATCCCATTAAAAGGTGTCTTCTTGGGTACAGATTAATGAATTGTTAGAAGTCTACTTATAGGGTTTACAACAGATAAGAATAATGAATTGTTAGACGCCTAGGGTTTACAACAGATAAGAATAATGAATTGTTAGAAGCCTAACGACAAGAAAGCTTCGGTTGTTAAACATTTCACAGTGACAATTTAAAAAAAAAAAGGACTTGCGTATTTGTCACGGACCCCCGCAGACACCCGAAGGTCCGCGGACCACCAAATGGGAACCACATGCAACCACAGGTCTCTCCAAAAGAATGTCTGTCTTACCTTGTCTCCCACTAGTTTCCCAACGTACAAGAAAACTCCGGTGAAATATTTGTACACATACGCGCAAGCTAGAAGGCCTAATCTAACCGCTGGCTCTCCTGGCTACAAATATTTCTAACACGAACAGTTGAAAACACACACACACACACACACACAGAGGAAACAAAACAAGTGGCCCCGAGATAATCATTTTAACTCAGGGTGCCGGGTTCAAAGGTCGGAGGTTGAATGTGCTGTCTGTCACTAGCAGCTCGAGGTCACACAGACTCTCCTTCACACATCAGGTCGTGAGATTCCGGGGTAACGTATCTTCCTTCCGACAGTATCAAATCTCTTTTTCAGCTTTCTTCATTCATTCATTCATTTCCATGTCCCATGTGGAACTTTGCCTCCCTAACAGCTCTCCTGTAAGCCTCTCGGTTGTGAGCAAGATGGCCTGCTGCTGATGCATCCATTTCTACAAACAAGAAAACACTAAAACCACTGTAACTCTGGAATTTCTACTTTACTTTTCTGCGTCTCGTTATGATTGTGTGGAACTGCCCACTTGCCCACTGTGGGATGAGTTATGGCTGAAACTCCTGCAGCTCAACTTGTTCAAGAAGGCTAACATTCGCCACTGGTCACTAGTGGGCTTCCTGAAGGTCATCGTGGTCAGTGGTTTTGCTGCCGACTGTTTACTTTGCACTTAAATCTAGTGGCCTACATCCTGTGGCACGCTGGTGACAAGAGTTGTGCTCTTAAAAGAGACACTACATGTGACAAATCAGAGAGAGAGAGAGAGAGAGAGATCAAAGATCAAAGGTTAAAGTTCAGTCCAGTACTGATGGTAGTCAGGGCTGGCACACCATCGTCGGTCAAGACCCTATTCCATATGCAAGTGGTGTTCCTGGAAACAGACTGTAGTCTACTCAAGTAAGCAGGAGTCGGGGGAAAAAAAGGTAAAGCGAACTCGTCATAAAAAATATACCATGCCGAAGGTGGATGAGTTGGGCCGGGTTGAAAGAAGCATAACAGAGGCACAATACAAGCACTGCACTTCTGAGGGTGAACGAAGAAGAAGATGAAGAAGAAGAAGAAGAATATCGTATAGTTAAGCTATTATGTGGGACAGCCAACCATCCCTGTACTCCCCATATCCTGGGTAGCCACATAGAAACACGGAAGGCATTGTAAGAATCACTTGGTAAAAGTAGAGAGAGAGAGAGAGAATGTAAGAATCACTTGGTAAAAGTAGAGAGAGAGAGAGAGAGAGAGAATGTAAGAATCACTTGGTAAAAGTAGAGAGAGAGAGAGAGAATGTAAGAATCACTTGGTAAAAGTAGAGAGAGAGAGAGAGAATGTAAGAATCACTTGGTAAAAGTAGAGAGAGAGAGAGAGAGAAAGAATGTAAGAATCACCTGTAAAAGTAGAGAGAGACAGTGCGTAAGAATCACCTGTAAAAGTAGAGAGAGAGAGAGAGAATGTAAGAATCACTTGTAAAAGTAGAGAGAGAGAGAGAGAATGTAAGAATCACCTGTAAAAGTAGAGAGAGACAGTGTGTAAGAATCACCTGTAAAAGTAGAGAGAGAGAGAGAATGTAAGAATCACTTGTAAAAGTAGAGAGAGAGAGAGAGAGAATGTAAGAATCACCTGTAAAAGTAGAGAGAGAGAGAGAGAGAGAGAGAGAGAGAATGTAAGAATCACTTGTAAAAGTAGAGAGAGACAGAGTATAAGAATCACCTGGTAAAAGTAGAGAGAGAGAGACAGAGTATAAGAATCACTTGGTAAAAGTAGAGAGAGACAGAGTATAAGAATCACCTGGTAAAAGTAGAGAGAGACAGAGTATAAGAATCACTTGGTAAAAGTAGAGAGAGACAGAGTATAAGAATCACCTGGTAAAAGTAGAGAGAGACAGAGTATAAGAATCACCTGGTAAAAGTAGAGAGAGACAGAGTATAAGAATCACCTGGTAAAAGTAGAGAGAGACAGAGTATAAGAATCACCTGGTAAAAGTAGAGAGAGAAACAGGGTGTAAGAATCACCTGTAAAAGTAGAGAGAGACAGAGTATAAGAATCACCTGTAAAAGTAGAGAGAGACAGAGTATAAGAATCATCTGGTAAAAGTAGAGAGAGACAGAGTATAAGAATCACCTGTAAAAGTAGAGAGAGACAGAGTATAAGAATCATCTGGTAAAAGTAGAGAGAGACAGAGTATAAGAATCACCTGGTAAAAGTAGAGAGAGACAGAGTATAAGAATCACTTGGTAAAAGTAGAGAGAGAGAGAATGTAAGAATCACCTGTAAAAGCAGAGTGAAACAGAGTGTAAGAATCACTCGGTAAAAGCAGAGAAGAGAGAGAGAGAGAGAAATTATCACATAAAAACAAAAGACACGCCGCTATACAACAAAACCAAATCCTGCTAGATAAAACGCCATCACACAAGCCTTCACAATGTCTCTCCTACAGGTTTAGACTCCCGTCCACTGCAGCAGATATAATTAGAACACTTGTGGGCCAGATTTAGCACTGGTTTAGCTTACAAATGCCCATTTTTTTTTGGTAGACAAAGAATTTAAACGCATTTATTACTTACTGACTGATACTAGTTTAAATAATATATTTTTTAAAATGTACCAACTTTCAAACAGCGCGAGCTAAATGCTGAAATAAGAAGACCACAAAACTATACTAAAACTCACTGAAATAGATATCACATAAAATCTTGAGAACTATATTCTCTTGCCCTGTTGTATAGCATTTCTCTGAGGAATAAGACCCAAGGTCGACTATCTCCTTTCTAAAGGTATTTCCTTCATGAGCTCAAACGACTTGAGTTTACGTCCGTCACATCGTGGGTAACTTTCATATACGGAATATACGTGATTAAGATCGTAATCTAAGAAAAGAAAACCAAATGAATCATAAGTGTAATCATTTACTGTTTCTGGACTCAGAAACCCGTATTTATGGGACTAAGTTTTAATTCTTCTTTCTTTATACACTGGCATTCATGTATACAGAGTAATGAGTGAATAATCAATAACATAGCTAACATATATAGTTTTTCAGTGGAGAGTAGAGAGGCCCAGGGGCGTGGGGTGGGGGTGGGGGTGGGTGGGGAAGGGCTTGGTTGGGAAATTAGCGGACCCATAGCTGATATGCTAGCGTTAGGGTTAGCGAACCATAGCTGATATGCTAGCGTTAGGGTTAGCGAACCATAGCTGACCAAGACCATCATGCCACTTCTCAGTTGGTATCTTGGTACCCCGCAGGAACAGCCTAGCTGGGGTAACGGGGGCAGAGATTGTCATAGTTCCCCCATGGTGGTGGAGTCTACTAAGAAGTACTGCACACCCTTTGTTTTTGTAGCTCCACTCCCGGACCGGGGGAAAAAAAACAGCCGTTAAAACTAGCTCCCAATCCGATACAATGATGTAGCTTAACATCTTCATCGCACCGGCTGCAGAGAACACCAGCTCGCAGTTCCAGAGAGACAGAAGATGAAGATCTCACTGTAGGAAAGCACGCTTCTGTCCACGATTGCTGGGCAAGTAAGAGTTAGTTTACACACAGTTTGTTGGACAAGTATGTAAGAGTTAGTTTACACACAGTTTGTTGGACAAGTATGTAAGAGTTAGTTTACACATAGTTTGTTGGACAAGTATGTAAGAGTTAGTTTACACACAGTTTGTTGGACAAGTATGTAAGAGTTAGTTTACACACAGTTTGTTGGACAAGTATGTAAGAGTTAGTTTACACACAGTTTGTTGGACAAGTATGTAAGAGTTAGTTTACACACAGTTTGCTGGACAAGTAGGAGATAGTTTACACACAGTTTGTTGGACAAGTATGTAAGAGTTAGTTTACACAAAGTTTGTTGGACAAGTATGTATGAGTTAGTTTTCGCACAGTTTGTTGGACAAGTATGTAAGAGTTAGTTTTCGCACAGTTTGTTGGACACGTATGTAAGAGTTAGTTTACATACAGTTTGTTGGACAAGTATGTAAGAGTTAGTTTTCGCACAGTTTGTTGGACAAGTATGTAAGAGTTAGTTTACGCACAGTTTGTTGGACAAGTATATATGAGTTAGTTTTTGCACAGTTTGTTGGACAAGTATGTAAGAGTTAGTTTACATATAGTTTGTTGGACAAGTATGTAAGAGTTAGTTTACATATAGTTTGTTGGACAAGTAGGAGATAGTTTACGCACAGTTTGTTGGACAAGTATGTAAGAGTTAGTTTACATATAGTTTGCTGGACAAGTAGGAGATAGTTTACGCACAGTTTGCTGGACAAGTATGTAAGAGTTAGTTTACATATAGTTTGCTGGACAAGTATGAGTTAGTTTACACACAGTTTGCTGGACAAGTATGAGTTAATTTACACACAGTTTGCTGGACAAGTAATGTAACCGTCCTGACAGACAGGTGTACACACATGCGTATACAAATATACACCTGCACGTGCACCGAAAAGATGCAAATGAACAAGACTGCATAAATTAAAAACGTGTTAAAAACTTTGCTAGGTCCAGACACCATCTTTAAAATGCGACCTGGAATCGGAATCTGTAAACAAATGTCAGAGAACCCACCGGATCTCCATCCAAACTGGCCAGATCTGGCTTTCACCCCGTCACACCTGATGCGAGAATACCTCAGATTTCTGGGTCAAACGTTCCACTCTGTTCCACAGACATTCCAAGCAATTTCTTCCACCCTTCCCCCGCTCCGACCCCCATAAAGCCACCACGTGTGCTCAGCAACATGGCGTCACCCAGCACGAATTTGCTTTGTTACCCCCCCCCCCCTCCATGACAAATGCTTATTTTCATCATTCCGACAACTTTTCATTTATTACTCGGTTTTCCATTATTCCTTTGACTTAATGCCCGGTTTTCCGTTATTCCTTTGATTTAATACCTGGTTTTTTCATTATTCCTTTGACTTAATGCTCGGTTTCCATTATTCCTTTGACTTAATGCTCGGTTTTTCATTATTCCTTTGACTTAATACATGGTTTTCCATTATTCCTTCGACTTAATACATGGTTTTCCATTATTCCTTTGACTTAATCATCTGTTTTCCATTATTCCTTTGACTTAATGCTCGGTTTTTTCATTATCCTTTGACTTAATACGTGGTTTTCCATTATTACTTTGACTTAATGCTCAATTTTCCATTATTCCTTTGACTTAATGCTCGGTTTTCCGTTATTCCTTTGACTTAATGCTCGGTTTTCCGTTATTCCTTTGACTTAATGCTCGGTTTTCCGTTATTCCTTTGACTTAATGCTCAATTTTCCATTATTCCTTTGACTTACTGCTCGGTTTTCCGTTATTCCTTTGGGCTGATATTTGACTCATATTTTACTTATTCCTGTAGCCATGAGGATACATTTGTTCACATTTGTATTCACTTCACGTTCACTAATTCCTGCAGACTTACTTTCGTTTTTAATTTAGTTCCTTTTTCAGTCACGGGGGACATTGCTCAGACACAGGTCTGACGCAGAACCTGGTGAAGGATGGCGTTTTGATGCCAGTGGACTGCTGTACTTCCATCTCGGCATGTATCACACTGGACGGACAATGCAGACGGCAAAACGCATTGTCTGTGGAGGCAGAGGTTGAAGCCTTGATTGCCGAGAGCTCTTCTGAGTGTGATGAGGTCGTCCACATAGACGGGTCTGTCCTCAGACATGGACGCTCCCTTCTCACTTGTTACATACAGCTCAGAGCCTCCTCACAGCATTACATTACAACCCCTCTATCCCAACTATAATCATCCATCTCACCTTCTCCTGGCTAGGTTAACATTGTACCACTCTCTCCCCTCCACGGTTTCAACCACCCCCCCCCCTCAATTATGACCCACCGACCATACATAACAGGTCTCCATTTAAACAATCTCTACGCCCTACCATGCTCATTTCTGACACACAGCGTCGGACAAGCCACATGTTCTTACAGTTACAGCTTAGTGGTCTATTCATTATTATTATTTTTTTAATAACATTCATAGGACATGCAATTAGAAGAGGGGGCATTGAAAATATTATAACAACAGGAAAAACAGAAGGAAGAAGATCAAGAGGAAGACCAAGAGAAATGATACTGGACAGTCTGACGGGATGGTGTGAGAGGAGATCACCAACTGAGCTGTTGGCCTGCATGAAGGATCGTGTACTGTGGAGAAGCATAACAGCCAACGCCAGTCGGAACGGCACCTGATGGTGATGATGATGATGATGATTCATGTGAATCTATACTTTATCTCCTCTCTCTGTTTCTTCGTCCTGTGTGTTTTTGTATGATTAAGGCTCACGCCGAAACGTCGCAACTTTGTAATCGTTAAGTAATAAAGCTGCTCCTACTTTTTTCTTAGTTTATACGTACAGGCAAAGCGCCTGGGCCTTTGACGCCGCGTGCCTGGGGGAGCACGGTGATAGAAGACAGTGGTGCTTTTGCTTTGACCACAATGTAGCCTGACTAGGAGGTCATGACAGTAACCATGGCAATGGCGTGGCTGGAGACAAGGATCTTCACCCAGGCGTGTATGCTCAGCGACTCAATGCATATGCTCAGGAAAAGACTAAGTTGGGTTGAGTGGGAAAGCAGCTGGTTGAAGTCTCTGAGAATATCACGGCTGACAAAAATCCGAACGAGCGGACAGATCTGCTGGCGTGGCAAAAGAGGTGGGCGCACAGGCAGTGGGCACCGGCTGATATCATGAATGCACTCATGTAAGAGGTCTGCCCACTTGAATACCTCTATTCTAGGAATAGAGAAGAATGGAGGCTTTTATCTACAGCAATGAGCCTTAATGGCTCGCAAAAAAAAGAAACAAAGAAAGAAAGAGGAGGGGGATGAGGGAAAAGGAAGAAGAGGAAGAAGAAGAAGAAGAGGAAGAAGAAGAAGAAAAAGAAGAAGAAAAAGAGGAAAAAGAGGAAGAAGAAGAAGAAGCACAAGATGATGATGACGATGATGACATAGTTAGTCTTTACGAGCCACTGATTCAAGCAACAGTCCTGAATCTGCAACCATGAACGGGTTGCTGAAACATAACATCAAACGTGGAGCGCCCAGACAAGAGCGCTACATTGGGGAGCAATGAAGACTGGCTGATCAACACAGCCGCCAGACACTGGTAGAGATACTGAAGATGACATCGAAGAGCTTATGGACTAATTGTCCGATGTGCAGTGAGGACGATCCATCGACTAACTAGTAATATACTTGTATATTATCTACTACTGGCTGTCATTCTAAAAAAAAAGGTAAAGACAGTCCCATAACAAATGCCGTAAGGGATGAAGCGTTAGAGACCTCATTATGCTGGGCCCTCAGTGTATGAGGTTGGGTGGTCAGTTCCTTTCCTCGCTGCCTTTCCTTCCCAGATTTTCTCTGGTGTCCATTTTATGAGGCTGGGCCGATCTCGGGGCCGCCGTATTGGTCGGGAAAAAAAATCCCGCTCAGTTGGGGATTTGAACCCTCGACCATTCGGTTGCTAGACGAGTGCTCTAACCACCACGCTAGCCGGCCCAGTAGCTGTCATTCTGCTGACTTCAGTTACAGAAAAAAGACGCTGGCGATGATTTGGAACATGTGCTCCGGATGACTAACGATAACCAAATACAGCATCGAGATAGACACCACAGGGAAACAGAGGTAAGGGTAGACCAAATGAGATGTGGAGAAGAACAACAGAGAGGATGTTGAGAAATAATAGGGGCTCACCTGGGCAAGAGTGGGGGGGGGGGGGTGGGATAAAGGCGAAGGACAGGCGTTTGTAGAAAACCCTTGCGGAGGCCCCATGTCCCTTGAGCCCTTAAGCTTCTGAGACTGGTTTTCCCTGCTTCAGGCTGAGTATCCCATATTCAGAAATCCCACAACCGTATATGCCCCAGAATCCAAGACCCTTATGAGCGACGACACGACTTCACAAGCAGAAAACTCCAGACCTGACCTCATGTGACATGTCCCTGTCAGAACACAGAAACTACAAAAACCTCTCAGTCGAAGCAGATATTTCATGATGCACAAAGCACATTTCTTCGTAGATACAAACTTTAATCTGAATAAAAATTGATGCTCTACTTTAGAAGGGGGGGGGGGGAAGGCGCACACAAAAATAACTGCTGACCAAGGGGGTCTTTTGTCTCTTTGCCTAAGATTAGGACTAGAGAAGAATGGAGGTTTTATCTACAGCAATGAGCCTTAATGGCTCGCAAAAAAAGAAAGAAAGAAAGAGGAGGAAGAAGAAGAAGAAGAGGAACAGGAGGAGGAGGAGGAAGAAGAAGAAAGAAGAAGAGGAGGAGGAGGAAGAAGAAGAAGAGGAGGAGGAGGAGGAAGAAGAAGAAGCACAAGATGATGATGACGATTTTGTTTTTGTTTCTTCGTTATTCTCTGTCAGTTAACTGTCAGTCTTTCTTTCCCCCTACTAACAGTTATTTTTTTTTTTTTACCTGCAAACGTGACCAACCATGTAGGATCTCGCCTGACTGCGATGAAAGGCTGCCGCTCTAACCGAATAAATACATACACAAATACTTGAAAATTAAATCATTCTAACTGAATTACATAGAAATCGCTACGAAATTCTTCCACCTCCCCCCCCCCCCCCCCATCCTAAAAAAACTGCTCTATATTTACCCAGAAATAAAGAGCTTTATTCTCACTGAAATAAATACTTCAGATGAAAATAAATTAGCTCTACACGCGTCTCCTCTTTGGTGCAACGTCCGGAGAAGATATGCTAGCACAGTATCGCCGTATACATTACGGTTCGAGTCACGATTCTGTTATTTCCGGAGGCTCATAGGGCTAAAATAACCGCCCCACGTCGGGAGTCCATTTTGGATACATTAGCCAGCTTGAAGACTTTCTTTCTCGGCGCTAAATTCTGCTACACGTCATGTTTTATAAGACAGGTTTCATATAAAATAACATAAAATATAAAATATAAGATAGGCAGGGCTTCAAAATTGCATCAAAACAGAAATAGAATCCATGATTTTCTGGAAGAAATACGTTTAAATATACACAAGATTGGGCTATATGTTGTTTAAGAAAGTTTGTTTTTTTTCTTCTCTTAATAAAACTGTTACGAATCAGCGTACACGCTTTGTAGCGTTACTTTACAAAATTTTTTTGCATAAATAATTCCACGCTGTGAAACAAACAGTACCAGACAGACGGTAACAGTTCGACACAGTGAAACAGATGGTAACAGTTTAACACGATGAAACAGATGGTAACGGTTTAACACGGTGAAACAGATGGTAACAGTTTAACACGGTGAAACAGATGGTAACAGTTTAACACAGTGAAACAGATGGTAACAGTTTAACACGGTGAAACAGATGGTAACAGTTTAACACAGTGAAACAGATGGTAACAGTTTAACACGGTGAAACAGATGGTAACAGTTTAACACAGTGAAACAGATGGTAACAGTTTAACACGGTGAAACAGATGGTAACAGTTTAACACAGTGAAACAGATGGTAACAGTTTAACACGGTGAAACAGATGGTAACTGTTTAACACGGTGAAACAGATGGTAACAGTTTAACACGATGAAACAGATGGTAACAGTTTAACACAGTGAAACAGATGGTAACAGTTTAACACGATGAAACAGATGGTAACGGTTTAACACGGTGAAACAGATGGTAACAGTTTAACACGGTGAAACAGATGGTAACAGTTTAACACGGTGAAACAGATGGTAACAGTTTAACACAGTGAAACAGATGGTAACAGTTTAACACGGTGAAACAGATGGTAACAGTTTAACACAGTGAAACAGATGGTAACAGTTTAACACGGTGAAACAGATGGTAACAGTTTAACACAGTGAAACAGATGGTAACAGTTTAACACGGTGAAACAGATGGTAACAGTTTAACACAGTGAAACAGATGGTAACAGTTTAACACGGTGAAACAGATGGTAACGGTTTAACACGGTGAAACAGATGGTAACAGTTTAACACGATGAAACAGATGGTAACAGTTTAACACAGTGAAACAGATGGTAACAGTTTAACACAGTGAAACAGATGGTAACAGTTTAACACGATGAAACAGATGGTAACAGTTTAACACAGTGAAACAGATGGTAACAGTTTAACACGATGAAACAGATGGTAACAGTTTAACACAGTGAAACAGATGGTAACAGTTTAACACAGTGAAACAGATGGTAACAGTTTAACACGGTGAAACAGATGGTAACAGTTTTATGGTGAAAGAAATGAGAGCAATTCAATACGGCAACAAATCGATAGACTGGAATAGATGACAAGTCCATCCATTGAATCTAGACACCATTCCTGATTTCGATAGAGAAAAACACACTACAGAACATATTAGACTATCAGATATCAGCATTAACCGTAATCTTCTTCATGCACATAATTTGGTGTATGAACTTATACGACTGTAGGGTCCTATCATTCAAACAACGTTTTCAACAAACTTTGGAATACACTTGCGTCATATCTCACGCATATATTACCCTCTAAAGCTTTCCCCCCAATGGGGAACTCTTGGAAAAGGTTTAACGTACAAAAGAACACATACACACGTGAACCAAGTCCAAAACGCTGCACAGATTTTAACATAAACTTGTCTCCCTGTTGGATACGTTATTCTGGCGTTCCTGCGTTTCTGCATTTGTACAACAGGTTTTTTTTTTTAAACACCTTCGCAAAAGCAAAGGCCCAGCCATAGCTACCCCAGCGCCTGTGTGCTTTATGTAGAAGAATAACAAACGAAAGACGGAATGTGCACATTGAAAACGTCGCTACATGTACAAACTCATGATTTTACAAGGGTGGTGGAAAGTTATCGGTCCCAACCACTTTCAGGATCTCAGCGTAATTTTTGTAACCGTAGGTGGAAGGAGTGTTGTTTTATAAATTAGAGTGTCAATTTGTAGGATGACAGTGCTAATTTTTGAAACTTTAAAAAAAAAAAAAACTTTTTAGATCAATAACGGAACCATGTAAACGGAGGAAAGGGTAGAAGTTTCAAGTGTGGGATGGAACTCTGGACCGTCATGAATGTCCTATTTCTGCAGAAATCCACGAGTGTATGCTGCAAACATTGAGTGACAAGTGCCAGTCATACTCAACTGTAACTGTAATCAGAGACTGGCATACCCCAAACTCCCGGCATTCCCTTCTGTGCTCCGCCTTCCGTTCAAATACCCACTGAGGCTTGCTTCTGCTGATGGAGCCGGTCACACACTGGTTGTGGGTCAGTCGTGTCCATGTCCTTTGCGGAACTTTGCCTCCCTAACAGCTCTCCTGAAGGCCTCTCGGTTGTACGCAAGATGTCCTGAGGCTTATGCATCCATTTGCAAATTATCAACGATGTCTTCCAGCTATCTTCGCCTTGGTCTTCCTCTCTTTCTTTTTTCCCATTATGTACCCTTCCAAGACGGTCTTCTCTAGATTATCATGACGTTTAATGTGTCCAAAATATTTAAGTTTTCTCTGTGTAATCTTCTTTACTAGCCAACTTTCTTCAATATTAAGTTCTTATAGTATGGATATATTTGTTCTTTTTTGTGTCCATAATATTTAATATCTATCTTCTGTAGCATTTACATTCAAAGGCACTTATGTGTTTCTTAGATGTTTTGTTAAGTGTCTAGCTCTCACAGATATATGTTGCGACGGGAAAGATGCACGCCCTTAAAAATCTTATTTTTCTAGTTCTGTCTGTTCCTCTCCACAGCTTATTTAGTTGTTTTACTTTTTTTGAAGAGTGATAGATATCCTCTCATGAATTTACCCTCATCGTATTTCCATTATTAGTTAGAAATGATCCACTTCTTCCAGTTTTTTCCTCACTGATACATATTTCAGCTGCCTTGTTTGTTGTGTCGGTTGTTATCAGTTTAGTTGTGGGTAACACGCGCTAAAGACCTTCCTTCGGGAAAGACCTCATACTCAGCTTTGAGGATGGAGATTTCAAGATCCTGGACGCAACAAAGACCTGGAAGACCATCAACAATGCCAAACTCCAGAAACTGTTGATGACCTTCATTGGCATGCTTTTGTCCGATGGACGAATTCCGGCTCAAGGCAACTGCTGAGACACTAGACACATCCAGGGGAAAGCGTTGGGTTTCCAAGATCCATGAGCATTTGGGTACGCGGAAACTGCAATGGGACCAAGTGGGTGCGGGTAAGGTCTGAAAACCCAGGATCCGAAGCTGACTTTTGCCGCATCTCCAGTGTTCTAGTGACAACTTTTTTTTTTTTTGGAATGACCTGTCATTGCCGATGAAACATAGTTACACCACTATGGTCCTAAAGCCAAAGTTAGACAGAGGTGTATGGTGCAGTTAACAAAGTGGCAGAGGGAACGAGAAAAGTGAGAAAAAACGAATAGAAAGTATGAGGGTGAGATGAGAATGTATAAATGAAAAACATACAACATCCGATATTTCGCCATGAGTCTTTTTCGAGGATTACATACACAAACGAGACAAAAACGTATACCTAAACGAAAAATTTATCTTAATGTGGCATCCAACAGTAGGGAACACAGAAATGCGTAAGATAAGTTTTTCATTTATACGTTTTTGTCTCGTTTGTGTATGTAATCCTCGAAAAAGGCTCACGCCGAAATATCGGATGTTGTATGTTTTTCATTTATATATTCTCATCTCACTCTCATACTTTCTATTCGTTTTTTTTTTCTCAGTTTTCTCACTTTACTCACTCTCTCTGCCACGGTGTAAAACTGCACCATACACCTCTATCTACGTTTACTCTTTGAACCAGTTTTACTGCAGTCACCGTCCGCTTTATCTGAAGCCAAAGAACAATACTTGCGGATGCTGAAGTCGGGGGCTCCAGCGAGGACACAAAAAGTCAGCAGGAAAGCTCATGACCACTGTTTTATTTATTTATTTTGTGATATCTTGTCTTGTCTTGTGCTATTTCACTATAACTGCGAGCTGGTGTTCTTTGCAGCCGATGCTGTGGAGGTGTTGAGGCACAGCATCGTATCAGCGTGGGAGCGGGTTATGGCAGCTATCTTTTCAGTCCCGGAGTACAGCTAAAAAGGCAAGGGGGTGTGCAATGCTTCTTTAGCAGACTCCACCACCATGGGGACTGCGGCGATTCCTGCCCTGCTAGCCAGGCTAGGCTGTTATTAGGAGTACCAACGGAGATGTGGGACAGGGTCTTGGTCAGCTAACCCTGACGCTAGCATATCAGCTACGGGTTGTTGATTGCCTAACAGGACAGCGTCTGCGAAATCGGGATAAGGAAGTTATGTAGGTGACCATCTTCCCAAGAGCCAGACAGTTGATCAGAAAGCTGCTCTAACCTGATGTGCCGAGAAAAAGATGACAGAAAAGCTGAAAGGGAAGTTGTGGAAAAATGTTCTCTTCTTACAGGACAACGAACCCGCTAACAAGACATTGGTTGTTTTGAAGAATTTGGCGTTTGAATGTATGGATCATCCAGCCTACACATCAGATCTTGCTTCATCTCACTGTTTCCTGCTTCGCAACCTTAAAAAATGTCTGACATGGGGGGGGGGGAATTTTCTGAATGATTCTGAGGTGACAGCAGCAAAGAACAGTTTTTCAGTGATGAGATTTGAGTTTGTTTTGTTTCTTTTTTGTTTTTTTTCCCCCCTTCTTTTTGGGTGGGGGGAGAAAGTGTTATTTATGGGTTAAAGAACCTTGAGAAACGATATGCCAGATGTGCTTTAACTCCGGGGCTAACATGTAGAATAACATACAAGTTTTATGGCTTTCAATCCCTTCCTTATCGGGCCAATAGCTTTTCAGCACCTCTTCGTAAACATCGATTACTGCTCAACAACAAACAAGGATAAAACTGTAACACAGAAACGATACAGCGCGTCCTTAAATATTATCCATCGTCAATTTTAACCACAAACCTGTTCTGGAAAGGATAAATATCGCTACGCCCCAGTTATTATCGTCACGCTCCAGTTCTTGGCGTCCGGAATTTAAAAAATTCTGTTGCAAGGCTTGGCTGTCATGTCGCATTCAGGGACAGAAGCGATCATACCTGGCACATGAGACCTGCCACAGTACCCATGAGACCTGCCACAGTACCCATGAGACCTGCCACAGTACCCATGTCACGACATTCTTACAGTAGAAGAGTTAAAGCTTTCAAAGGTTCTATTACAGTGCCATACATTACTCAGAAATATACTGTGTTTCAAAGAGTTACCATAATTTCTTTTAGGAAAAAAAAACAAAAACCTGAAAGTATGAAACACGATAGGAAGCAGGAAACTCAAGGGAAAAGAAACAGAGGGAAACCAAGAGAAAAACTAGCTGACTGTGGAGACCAGTTAGCACATGAAAGTGAAGGTAATCAAAATGGGACTTGAAACAACACAAACAACAATAACAAAAAACGTGATTCTGAAAGACTGAGACAAACCGCCAGCATTTATGAGGCGAGATTGAGACGAACTCCCAGAACATGCATTCTCTCACAACTTCCATTGTTCGGATGTGTCAAACAACGTCATTGTTTACTGCACTGCCTGCTCTGGAAATAAAACCAGTTTCTGTTACATGGATTGTCGCCCTTGAAACCTAGTTCAGGTGAAAGCACTCCATAAATCGACAGGCGAAAAGGACACAGGAGTGATCATAAAATAGATTTGACGTCACACAGTAATCAGTTCCTTGGCAACCAGTGTTGAAAGATAAAAAGTAATGGATAACTGGGCCATGATGAAGTCATCTGGGGTTATCTCGGCGTTCTTTTGTGGCAGCTGGAAAAATTGAGGGAAGAAGAGACAGAGGTAGAGAGAGAGAAGTTACTGGATGGGCTGTCAGTGTGGCTAGGAAGAAAGTCACCGGCGGATCTCATAATCAAATCTAAAGACAGGGAATTGATTGATTGATTGATTGATCTTTTGTCTACACTATGGTGTTTCAACTTTGATTCCGTGAGTGTTTTTTAAAAAAATCTGATAATGGAACTTTTTTTGTTATAAGAAAGTCATAAAGAAGATCTTCTTTCTTGTGGTTCTAGCTTCAGACATCTCTCTCTCTCTCTCTGTATCTCCCTCTCTTCCCCCTCTCTCTCTCTTCTCTCTATCTCTTCTCTCTCTCTTCTCTCTCTCTTCTCTCTCTCTCTCTCTCTCTGAACCTTAAGTGCCCAATGCACATAAGGCTTCAGCAAGGATTTTCCACAAACGCCTGTCCTTTGTCTTTCTTTTTTTTCTGCTCTTGCCCAGGTGAGCCCTCTATTGCTCAACATCCTTTCTGTTGTTCTTCTCCATGTCTCTTTTGGTCTACCCTTACTTCTGTTCCCCTGTGGTGTCCATCTTAGTGCTATTTTTAGTAGTGAGTCGTCAGCCATCTGAAGCACATGTCCCAACCATCGCCAGCGTCTTTCCTCAATAATTGCTGTCAGTGGCTTCATCTGCACATCTATATTTATTGCCCGGCTAAATTTTCCAGTCTTTTGGGGGGGGGGGGGGCTTTTTTTACGCCCCAAAGAAGTTTGTCTTCCAGTGTAGTTTCACGTGACTGGGGCCCATATCAGCTTTTCTGGGACCGTGCCCAGCATCATCTTGTTGGGGAGTTTCTCTCATGATTGATATAAATATTGTTTCAGGCGCAGAGAAAGCAGCATTTCTACTCCAAGACAGAACTGGCAAAGTATTACTGGATTATCATAATTACATGAACGTACGTGGCTTGTCTGTAGTGAGCAGTGAGGCTCAGTGGCTCGGAAACCTGCTGAATTCAGTAACTGCTCAAAGAAGAAGAAGAAGAAGGCACTTAATATCAAATCGATAACGAAGTCGTCTACCTCTTGGCCTATCATCATCATCATCATCATCTACCGTCTTCGACACGAAGGTTGAATCTCCAGTTGTCTCCTCTTCTCGCCTTGATGACGCTCTAAGCCCGGCTGTCTCTTGCACATTCTCGTATGTTATCTTCTCATCTACATCTCTGTCTATCTTTCTCTCTCTTTTTTTTTACTTCCTTCTAGTACGGTCTTCAGTATATTACGTCCTTTGATGTGAAAGAAGATTGATTGTTATTTGATTGTTATTTGCTTGAGAAGTTAGCGTAGTATTTGTTTTTACTCCAAAATTATTATATTCTCTTGGGGTGGTGGACGGAAGGAGAGCAAACACGATCCACTAAAGCTGTAATTTTGATCATTTTTTTTTCCTCATTCTTGTTCACTATTTTTTCCCCTGGGGTGACTTTTAAACACTGCTACAAGTTATAAACACTGCTATAACTTTTAAACACTGCTACAAGTTATAAAAACTGCTATAACTTTTAAATACTGCTATAAGTTTTAAACACTGCTATAAGTTATAAACACTGCTATAAGTTTTAAACACTGCTACAAGTTATAAATACTGCTATAAGTTTTAAACATTGCTACAAGTTATAAATACTGCTACAAGTTATAAACACTGCTACAAGTTATAAACACTGCTACAAGTTATAAACACTGCTATAACTTTTAAACACTGCTACAAGTTATAAATACTGCTATACGTTTTAAACACTGCTGAAAGTTTTAAACACTGCTGCTACAAGTTGTAAACACTGCTACAAATTTTAAACAGTGGTTCATATGCAGTATTACTAACAATATGCTCTATCCCTCTCTTCTACCTCCACCTCCACCTCCACCCCAATCCCAACCCCAAACTCCCTCTTTCCTTCCTTCTTTCCTCCAGTGAGAGTGACTGAACAATCAACTCCTTTTATAGGTTAAAAAAGATACAAACTGGCTTGAGTCTAATAGGTAAACAGGAAGGCGTTAGTGAATTAGGCCAATGTTTTTTTTTTATAGGTATTTCTTCTAGTCAAGTCCAGCTCAGTGGTCCGTAACGTATGGCCCGGGGACCACAAATGGTCTTCGGAATATTTTCAGGCGGCCCACGACTTCGTTATCGATTTGCCACTAAGTATCTTCTTCTTCTTCTTCTATGAGCAGTTACTGAATTCAGCAGCTTTCCGAGACATTGATGCTCATTGCTGCAGGCAAGACACGTCTCCATCTCTCTCTGTTCTTGATCTTTTCTTACCAGTTGTCTTCTTCTTCTTCTTCTTCGTTCACTTCTACCACCAAAAACCGCACTGTGAGCCTACTGAATTCACGCCTGTGGTCCTCGTTAGGTCCCGTGGTCCCCTGTGTGGTCCAAAATAGACCACACGAGATCCACGAGAGGACCACAAGGGGTTCAGAGTATCACAGTGCTCTAGCCTGCATTCTTGGTGGGTCTCGGAAGCGGGATTGCGTGACACCGTGGTTTTCATTGCACCAGTTTAGTCTAGGGTTGGACTTTCTCACCGGAAGACCTCGACGTGTTTAGGATATCAGTGCATCCCCGCTGGGTGAGAGGCGGTAGCCCACCCAGGCCAGAGTTGGACTTTCTCACCGGAAAACCTCGACGTGTTTTGAGATACCCGTGTATCATCGCCGGGTGAGAGGTGGTTGCCCATCCAGTCCAGGGTTGGACTTTCTTACCGGAAAACCTCAGCGTGATTAGGATACGCAAACATCCCCGCCGGGTGAGAGGTGGTTGCCTATCTGGACTTCCCTGTCCAGTGTCTCCGACTTCAGCATTTTGCGGTCGTGGCCGCTACCCTTCCTAGTTGTGACCAGGATGGAGCTTTTGTCCAGGAGGACGAATCCTCGCCACTAGTGACTTCTACCCCTGGGTTGAGCCGGTTTAGGCATTATCCCAGTATGGGCGTGTTTGGGACGGGACCGACCTCTAGGGCAGAGGTACTATGACATGCATAGCTTTCAAGATTCACCCCTGGTATGAGCCGGTTTAGGCAAAATTCACCAGTATGGGTGTTTATCAGGCATTACCGACCTCTAGAGCGGAGGTGGCATGACATGTCTAGCCATCAAGTTCCACCCCTGGTGTGTGCCGGTTTAGGCATATTTCACCAGTGTAGGTGTATTTCGGACGTGGGCAGCCTCTAGAGCAGAGGTGCCGTGGTATAGCTCTCGTAGCGATACTACTGGACATACCGGTTAAACTTCACTTTCCACCACCTTTTCCCATCGGCGCCGCACAGCAGCCTTTATTTCTTTTCCGCATTTACTTCCTTAACCGGGAGGAGCTTCACTCCACGCGCGGCATTTGAAGAGTCTCGCCAGCAGTGTCTTAACCTCTGGGACAAGCCGGTTCATGCATTTCACCCGATATGACTGCACTCAGGACGTGGCCGACCTCCAGACCAGAGATTTGACTGTTTGCTTCGCTTTATCCTTTCTACCACCTTTTCCGCAGTGATGCTGCGCGGCAACCTCATTTGCAAATTTCTTCATTGGCCGGGAGGAGCACTGCTCCACGCACGGCAGCTGAAGATCTCGCCAACAGCGGTTACCAGTTGTGAATTCGAAGAGTGAGTATGTCTTCTTCTAGGCTGTCTCGCCATCTTTGTCTAGGTCTACCTCTTGGTCTATCCTCTTTCATTACTTCTGTATAGGCCATATTTGTTTGTCTATCCTACTCCATTCTCTCTAAGTGTCTGAACCACCTCAGTCTGTTGTTTTTCTTGGTGACTGTTACAAGCGGAGGGTTTTAAACAATGTGGAGATTTCTTTATTACTTGTTATCTTGCATTGTTGTGTTACAGGGTGGTATCATCATCATCATCATCATCTTTCATTCCCTTGAGAGCACAGGCCACGGATAAAGGCTCTCCAGTCATCCCTGTTCTTGGAATTATTCTCTGCTTCCCTTGTATCCCTTGTCTCTGAGCAATGTCACAATTTCTCTTCTTCAAGTAAGTCTAGGTCTTCCTCGTGTTCTATTTTATAGGGCCTCTTCTCTCTCTCTCTCTCTCTCTCTCCCTCTGAACCTTAAGTGCCCAGGGCACATGGGGCTTCCGCAAGGGTTTTCCACAAATGCCTGTCCTTCGCCTTTTTTTCTGCTCTTCCCCAGGTGAGGCCTCTATTGCTCAACATCCTTTCTATTGTTCTTCTCTATGTCTCTTTTGGTCTACCCTTACTTCTGTTCCCCTGTGGTGTCCATCTTAGTGCTATTTTTGGTAGTGAGTTGTCAGTCATTCGGAGCACATGTCCCAACCATCGCCAGCGTCTTTCCTCAATAATTGTTGTCAGTGGCTTCATCTGCATTTCATAGGGCCTCTTACTGGTCCATAAATTCTTCTCAGATTGGACTAGATGCCATCTCCTGAATTAAAACATTTAAAGGTAAACGGCCTCCCATATTATATTTGAGATAGTGGTCCGTGGCTTTTTATATTGTTGGAGAAGTGGCCCATGGATTAAAAAAAAAAGGTTGGGAAGCACTGGTCTAGAGACTGACAGGATTGGGTGCAACAGTGTGACCCATGTGACCCAAGATGGTGCAAGGTACGAGCCTCAGAAAGTACCTCTCGCATACCATGATATCAACTGACAGTCATACGGGCCCAGTAAAGACGGTCCAGTATGCGGAACAAACAATACGGGACATTAAAAAAAGTCCCTTAAAATTCTTCTTTAAAAACGTTATAATAACAAGGGAGTGACATTTATTCTTGTTCTCGTTCTTTTGGTGATCTCCCTGAAATGGCAAATTCTTGGAGGGGGGGGGGGGGGGGGAAGGAGAGAGTTGCAGTTGGCATCGTCGTAAGCTTAAGCACAAGCAAAGGCACAGGATCAGGAGTCGGATGGAGAGTGCGATTATGGTGGTTTGCTTGAAAATCCACATAAAAAAAATGAGTTTGTTATCAGAGAAGTCTGGGGCATATCTGGCTCAGTATTTTATTCAAGTCCCCCTCCCCCCGCCTCCTTCCGGGGTCTGTCTGCCTGCTGTGTTTGTCTGTCTGCCTGTTTGTCTGTCTACCTGTCTGCCTCTGTGTCTGTCTGTCTGCCCCATTACTCTATCACCCTCTGTCTTAAGCGTTAGTGTCTGTATAAATTATGACTCTGGAATAAAAATCTGCCCGACTCCCAAGATTTCATCATTAAAACCTGCCTTTCTTCACTAGATTTTCCTCTCCTTAATTCTCTGTAATGCTCATATACAAACGTATTAATCTCTCTTTCCCTCTCTCTCTCTCTCTCTCAAACACACACTAACACACGCATACAAACAGAGCCTCGTTGTGAAAGGACGCCACAGTTACAACAAAACAAGATTATGTATACGTTAAGTCCGGATAATACAGAAAGTTACAACTGGCGTACATACAACACAACCTGCACACACACACACACACACACACACAACTGAATACATTCCTTTAGCAGGACGAAAACAAGCTATCTGTGTTAAGTGGTTTTATTTGAAGTGCCCTGATAAAAACTGTCGCTGGGATATTCTATATTTTAGAATAAGATTTCTTCTCTCAAGTAATCTATGCTATTTACTGCCTGGGCGGTGATTGCATTTCTCAGTAGTGCTTAACGTAGAGTGTTCTGAGAAAGAAAGAAAGAAAGAAAGAAAGAAAGAAAGAGAGAGAGAGAGAGAGAGAAGAGAGAGAGAGAAAGAGAGAGAGCAAATATGAATTCATTCATTCAGCTTTCCGAGACAAGACTTGTCTCCACTCCTCTCTGTTCTTAATCTTCTTCTGCCAATTGACAGCTTGAAGGTCTTCTTCCAGGTTTTTATCACTTGTGTATAAACCTATCTTTTTGTTTTATAAGCCTTGTCACTTTCCAATATCAGATCTTTAACAGAGTGATACATGTATGGCAGATCTTTAACAGTGTGATACATGCATGGCAGATCTTTAACAGTGTGATACGGGCATGGCAGATCTTTAACAGTGTGATACGTGCATGGCAGATCTTTAGCAGCGTGACACGGGCATGGCAGATCTTTAACAGTGTGATACGGGCATGGCAGATCTTTAACAGTGTGATACGTGCATGGCAGATCTTTAACAGTGTGATACGGGCATGGCAGATCTTTAACAGTGTGACACGTGCATGACAGATCCTTAACAGTGTGATACGGGCATGGCAGATCTTTAACAGTGTGATACGGGCATGGCAGATCTTTAACAGCGTGACACGGGCATGGCAGATCTTTAACAGTGTGATACGTGCATGGGTTACTTGATACATTTTTCACGTCATATCCATTTTGCCAATCAGTGAACCCATAGCTGACATGCCGGCGTCAGGGTTAGCGAACCATAGCTGATCAAGACCCTGCCCCAGGATACATTGGTATCCCCAGTAACAGGCCTAGTCTGGCTAACGGGGCAGGGATCGCCGCAGTCCTCGTGGTGGTGGTGTCTGTTACAGAAGCACTGCACATCTCCTGCTTTTTAGCTGTACTTACGGACTGAAAAAAAAAATAGCTGCCATAAATAGTTGCCAATCCGATACTATGATGTGTCTAAGCTGCGAAGAAAGCTACCTCTCAGTTACAGGGAGACAGAAGAGGAAGAAGGAGGAGGAGGAGGAGGAGAAGGAGGAAGAGAAAAAGAAAAGGAGGAGGGGAGGAGGATATAGAAAAAAAAAAAAAATAAGAAGAAGAAAAATGAGGAGGAGGAGGAGGAAAAGAAAAAAGAAGAAAAAGAAAAAGAAGAAGAGGAAGGAAGAGGAGGAGAAAAAGAAAAAAGGAGGAGGATGAGAAAAAGAAAAAAAATAAGAAGAAGAAAAAGAAGAAGAGGAAGGAGGAGGAGGAAAAAAAGAAAAAAGAAGAAGAAGAGGAAGGAGGAGGAGGAGAAGAAAAAGAAAAAAAGAAGAAGAAGAAGAAGACACCATTCTTCAATCAAATGTCTTATTCTGAAGCGCTCGCCATGCTGACAATTAGAGTACAGAGACGAACCCCTCTTGTTTACTTACGTAAAGCAGAAAAGAAAACGAAATTATTGAACGATCCTGGCAAACTGTCTCCCCAGTTTGTTCATGGCGTGTGGGAAAAGAAAACAAGAAATGACAAGCTCTCCCAAGAAAGGAAACTTTGTTTACTGTTTAACTATTTATATCACAGCACTTTAACCCCTGTAACACAAGTCATCAACAGCAGGAAGCGACTGCGAGCCAACACCAGAATGTTAGTCAAAGATAAACACATTTTTATGTGCAGTATAGTGCGCCAGGGAATGTCTGAAAATAAATTTATCTTAAGTCGTGCTCAGAGTTAAGTTCTCGTGTACATAAGACGAATACAGTGGTACCTCGGGTCACGAACTTATTTCGTTCTTTGACTCCGTACGCGAACCGAAACGATTTTTCCCAACTGAAATTAGTGCAAATCCAATTAATCCGTTCGTCTGCTCCCAGAAACGTTTTTTTTTTTTACTTTTTTACGGATTTATGTGTGGCAAAAATATATAATATAAAATATACAGTACAACCTTACCTGTATGGCTGATAGTTTCTGGCACAGGTAGATGGAAGAGGAGGAGGAGGAGGAGGAGGAGGAAGTCTACTCCTTCGAAGGAGAGTCCTATTCCATAATAACGTCGGGCAACTGTGTAGGTATAGGATTTCTGGTGTTTTTTTTTCTCTTGTTTGTATCCTGGGAAGTGGTTCGATTGCTGGCTCGGTGGCTTAGGCTTCTTTACACCACTGTCACTAGCACTTTTCGCTTTCTTGGGAGCCATAATGTGGGTTAATCTGACGCAAAAAACAACAACAAAAAATATATATCAAGAACAACGCAATGACAAACGATGTCCACAGCACGCAAACCTGAGTACAACTGATGCTGTTCGCGAGTCGAAAACATGGCGCCAAAGCTATGTTTGTGCGTTCGTGCGCCGAGGCACTGTTCGCGGGTCGAGTCAAAATTTATTCGGAAATTGTGTTCGTGGGCCGATTTCTTCGTGACTAGAGGCATTCGTGAACCGAGGTACCACTGTATTTAGAAGCAGGAAATCAGACAAAAAGGTGGAAGACGGAAAAGCCACACAGAAAATTAACAATTAACCGTGGGCCAAAAAAACATAAAAAAATAACGGTAAATTGAAACTGCCCTGTTGTTATAGGTTTTTTTTTTAAACTGGTCGTCTTGTTTTGTGATTTTGATAAAATAGGATAACTACACAAGATGTAACAGAAAAGGTTTGTAGAGTGGGTGTGCGTGAGACTTAAGAGACTTGTCTTTGCTATCTCCCTGTAGCTGAGAGCTGGTGTTCTTTGGCGGCCGATGCTGTGGAGGTGTTGAGGTACAACATCGCATCGGCGTTGGAGTGGGTTATGGCAGCTACTTTTTCAATCCCGGAGTATAGTTAAAAAGCAATGGGGGGGGGGGGCAGTGCTTCTTTAGCAGACTCCACCACCATGCGGACTATGACGATCCCTGCCCTGTTAGCCAGGCTAGTCCTGTTACTGGGGGTACCATGGAGAGGTGGGACAGGGTCTTGGTCAGCCATGGGTCACTAACCCTGACGCTAGCATATCAGCTGTGGGTCGCCGGTTGCTCATCGGACCGCGCCTTCACTTCCAACACTCAGGAGGAAGTAATCCACTCATTAAAAAACACACACACACAAAATGAAACAATGGGAAAGGCCTTCCACGGCCAAAAAGGGCAAAACAAAGGCTAGAACCCAGATGTGCAAACACTGAATGGAAACAGAAACAATGGGAAAAACAAACCATACCAAACAGGCACTCTGGGCGGTGGAGGGTGGGGTGGGATACAGTGTCAGAGGACATACTGGCAGCACACTAGAGGATGATGGGTCAGTTTCACGAATAGCCACCTTTTTTCCTAGCCCTAACTCCTGAAATAGTCAGGTACCTGTTTCTACAGCTGGACGAATTTGGAGAATCTGACCGGACTTTAACCAGCGACCTCTGCATGAGAGGTGTGTACACTACCCACTACGTCATTCAGGCAATAAAAACAAACGGCAAGTAAGACAAAGAAAGAAAGAAAAAAAGAAAGAAAGAAAAAAAGGAAGAAAGAAAAGAAGAAGAATGAAATTACAAAAGAATGGAGGAAGAAAGGAAGAAAGAAAGAAGAAGAAAGAACGAAAGAAAGAAAGAGAAAGAAAGAAAGAGAAAGAAAGAAAGAAGAAGAAATAAAGAAAGAAGAATAAAGAAAGAAGAAGAAGACAGAAAGAAAGAAAGAAGAAGAAGAAAGAAAGAACGGAAAGAACGAAAAGAAAGAAAGAAAGAACGAAAAGAAAGAAAGAAAGAAAGAAAAGAAAGAAAGAATGGAAAGAAAGAAAGAAACAAGGAAAGAAAGGAAGAAAGAACGGAAAGAAACAAAGAAACCAAGAACGAAAAGAAAGAAAGAAAGAAAGAACGGAAAGAAAGAAAGAAAGAAAGAACGAAAAGAAAGAAAGAAAGAACGAAAAAAAGAAAGAGTCATGAAAGAAATTCTAAGGACAAACAACATTAAATTCACGAACATGTGTTCCCAGTTCACCCAACCCTGATATAATCAATAGATCAATATACCCACATCACCGTGGCAGAGAGTAATGTGTTCTGTGATTACACTTTCATCTATTTATAGCATTAACACGTGCTCTATGTTTAAAGTAATATTATACTCATCAGAACAGATGTGTGTATATATATTCATAAGTAATTTGAGTAATATATTCATAAGTAATTTGAGTAATATATTCATAAGTAATTTGAGTAATATATTCATAAGTAATTTGAGTAATATAATCATAAGTAATTTGAGTAATATATTCATAAGTAATTTGAGTAATATATTCATAAGTAATTTGAGTAATATATTCATAAGTAATTTGAGTAATATATTCATAAGTAATTTGAGTAATATAATCATAAGTAATTTGAGTAATATATTCATAAGTAATTTGAGTAATATATTCATAAGTAATCTGAGTAATATATTCATAAGTAATTTGAGTAATATATTCATAAGTAATTTGAGTAATATATTCATAAGTAATATGAGTAATATATTCATAAGTAATTTGAGTAATATATTCATAAGAATATAAAAAAAATTTGAACAAATTCTCTACAAACGGAGCTTTCAAACCTAAAGGGTTAACTTTATTTACGTTTGTATATTCATACAGGGCAGCTGTTTTTTTGGCTCAAGTTCCTAGGTATTGTTCCATCATCATCATCATCATCATCATCATCAGGTGCCGTGCCGACTGGCTGTTATGCTTCTCTGGAGTTCACGATCCTTCATGCAGGCCATCAGCTCAGTTGGTGATCTCCTCTCACACCATCCCGTCACTGTCCAACATCCTTTCTCTTGGCCTTCCCCTGACTCTTCTTCCCTCTATTTTTCCTGTTGTTATAAGATGTTCAGTGCCCCCTCTTCTCATTGCATATCCTATGAAAGTGCATTATCTCTCTTATTTTTTTGACAAGATTTGTTGTCTCTCCAACTCTTCTCCTACATTCTTCATTAGTTATTTTTGCTGTCCAGGGGATTCGCAACATTCTTCTAATAAACCACATTTCTGCTTCTTCCAATGATTTTTGTGCAGACTTGCCTATTGTCCATGATTCACTTCCATATAACAAGATAGATTCACTATAGCATTTTAGGACTTTTCATTGATAAGGATGTTTTGCATACCTCTGCGACTGTTCTAGAGCTGGTAAAGACTTTTCGCTTTCTACAAGGGATCCCACAGCGTGTCAGGCACTTATATAACCCTCGGTGCTCATGGAAAGCCACGTGGTCTGGTTGACTAACTGGTACCAACGCACCAGAAAGGCCCCCGGGGTCAACCCCGCCTCTAAAAAATGGGTACGTGAGAAATCTGGGAAGGGAAATGAAGTCAGGCGTGATACTGACCACATCACATTTTCATGCGCAGAAGGTCGTGGAAATACGGGCCTAACACCGTATCCCCAAAATGCCTTAATGGCATGGACACGGGGATTTTTACCTGACCTTACCTTAAGGAAATTGACTTTTGGCCTCAGCATGGTCAGTGGTGGAGGGACTTGACATGTTTCTCTAGGGCAAGGGACCTTGCCTCTGCAAGACATAAAGAACACCAATACTGTCCGCACGGTATCCAATTTCAAGCCTGTTTGAAGATTTCCGCCATTGTTAGGCCGTAGGGAACTTAGTTCGCAATTACTGGAACATACATTACAGAGACGTCCATTTCTACTTTTTCCCTCTTTGTGTCGATAGCCCTAGCCCCACCCCTGAAGTATTTTGTGGCCCTCTCTGTATGCGCGTCACAGGTGGGCAGTCTTTACGATATTTGTCTCTTTCAAAGACGAAGGTCACCCGTTCTGCATGGCTGAATTTAGACCACTTCGCGCGCAGTAACTACAGTTGCCCTGCGGTTTCTAGATATTTCAAGTGGAAATATAGGCCAGGATTAAAGTAAGTGAAAATACCGCGCAGGAATTTAAAGTAGCACCCCAGAAACGGAAATAAGCACGATGATAAAGGAGGCCAGGAAAGTACCAAGCCTGTGCATGAGTTCACAGTTAAGTCATGTGATCTAAGTTCTTTCTAAAGCAGTGTTTTTAGCAAGAGAGATTCTACAAGAGAGGCTATGTAACAAGAGAGGCTCTGTAACAAGAGAGGCTCTATAACAAGGGAGGCTCTATAACAAGGGAGGCTGTATAGCAAGAGAGATTCTATAACAAGAGAGGCTCTATAACAAGGGAGGCTTTATAGCAAGGGAGTTTTTATAACAAGAGAGGCTCTATAACAAAAAAGATTCTATAACAAGGAGGTAATATAACAAGGGAGGCTCTATGACAAGAGAGGTTCTATAACAAGAAAGGCTCTATAACATGCAATAAAGGAGGCTGTATAACAAGAAAGGTTCTATAACATGGAGGTAATATAACAAGTGAGACTCTATAACACGGAGGTACTATAACAAGGAGTTAATATAACAAGAGAGGCCCCATAATAACGAGTTACTGTAAAACTATCACTGGCCAATACAGTTTTCTTAAGAAATTCATGTATTTGTCCCCTGGCCACACCATTTCTCTAAATCTTCTGCTAGTCTTCTCCCTCACTGTTTTATCTACATATGCACTCATTCTTTGATCGTTCAACCAATGACGAGGTTTCATTTCTACATGATGAAAACGTTTCTGTCAACGCTCGTTACTGACCGGACCATTTTCTTTACTGATAGAAAAAAAAAAAGATATTTGTGGGCGGGGATTAGTTCACGCCACGCCTCTTTTTCCAGACCTTCCCCTCCCCTTTTCTATCTCTGCCTTATTAGAACCGAAAGAAATTAGTATTTTTCCATAGCAAGGGGAGATCATTAGATCTCTTATATATACTTATACCCAAATTATGTGTGAGCATACAGTTATGGCCCTTGATGCCACTGAAACTGGACACTCCAGAATCAGGCAACCACTACACAGTAACGGGTTGTGGCGTCTTGCAGGGGCTGCATTAATTATCTCCACTTCTCACGGTCTTCTGCCAGCCCTTGTATACAGCTGCACTGTATACTCTTCATCTCCACTTGTACATTTTTTTCCCACAAAGTTGTCTTTGGTTGGCCTCTCCCCCCCCCCAAAAAAAAGGTATTTATCACGTGACTGGTTTAGCGATGTTACTGTAGTCCCTTCGGAGCACAAGACCAATCCGTTTCCAGTTCTTTACGTTATAAATGTAGCGTATTGATATGCTGCAAGTTTTACATAACAACTAATAGTAACAACATCGCATACAGGAGAGAGAGGCCAACCATGCGTGCATAAATACGCCAAATTAGAAATTCAAAACAATGTAAATGATGCCCATAAACACGGGCAGATCTGCCTTGAAAGGACAGCGTGGTTAAAACTGTTATAAGGTCTAATTTGCCAAGCTGATACGCAACACTACTCTAATTAGTGATATATGATAGCACACTAGACTAATTAGTGAAATTTGATACTACACTAGACTAACTAGTGATGTATGATAGCACACTAGACTAGTTAGTGATATGTGATAGCACACTAGACTAGTTAGTGATATGTGATAGTACACTAGAGCAGTTAGTGATATGTGATAGTACACTAGAATAGTTAGTGATGTGTGATAGCACACTAGACTAGTTAGTGATATGTGATAGCACACTAGACTAGTTAGTGATATGTGATAGTACACTAGAGTAGTTAGTGATATGTGATAGTACACTAGAATAGTTAGTGATGTGTGATAGCACACTAGACTAGTTAGTGATATAGCACACTAGACTAGTTAGTGATATGTGATAGTACACTAGACTAGTTAGTGATATGTGATAGTACACTAGACTAGTTAGTGATATGTGATAGCACACTAGACTAGTTAGCGATATGTGATAGCACACTAGACTAGTTAGTGATATCACTACACCAGTGAATGAAGACGCTGTCCGATGAGGCAATCAGCGAACCATAGCTGGCCAAGACCCTGTCCTTCCTCTCTGTTGGTACCCCCAGTAACATGCCTAGCCTGGCTAACGGGACAGGGATCGCCATAGTCCCCATGGTGGTGGAGTTTGCTAAAGAAGCATTGCATACCCCCCTGCTTTTTAGCTGTACTCCGGGACTGACAAAGTAGACGCCATAACCCGCTCCCACGCCGATACGATGCTGTGCCTCAATACCTCTACAGCATCGGCTGCAAAGAACAACAGCTCGCAGTTACAGGGAGTTCGTACAAGTACAAGATCACTACACCAACAGCATTCACTTGGTGGCTGATTCATTCATTTATGTGGCCAGTCAAACATGAGATTATGCTTGTCCAAGTACCAAGTCTTTGCTACTTATAATTAGATCTTTAGTTTTCGGCTTTATATTTATATCTATATCTGACAATCGGGTCTATATTTATATCTATATCTGATAGTCGGGTCTATATTTATATCTATAACTGACAATCGGGTGTATATTTATATCTATATCTGACAATCGGGTGTATATCTAAATATATATTATATAGTATAATATATATTATAATATATATACTATATATATACTATATATATACTATATACTATATATTATATAGTATATAATATAGTATATTTATATCTAAATATGACAATCGGGTGTATATTTATATCTATATATGACAACTGGATCTATATTTATATCTTACATCCGGGTGTATATTTATATCTATATGTAACATTCGGGTCTATATTTATACTTATATCAGACACATACGGGGGTGGGGTGGGGGAACTGTTGGGGAGGACTGGACTGGAGGTTGTTGGATAAAAAAAAAGCTGATATTTCAGCCCACAAAAGTCAACCTGATATCAGCTGTGTCTTATATAACTACAGAGATTAACGGCCAGAATTGGTTTCTTGTATCTTTCTTCATTTTCCCAACCGTCATTACAATACTTCACTCTCACCTTAAAATGTATGAATTACCGGATGGGAGGTAAACTATACTTTTCTCAGGACAGCCACTATAAATGTACTGTAATAAAGTGTCTTGTATGCTCCGAGCACTGATGTACTGAACACAGTGAAAGAGAGTGTGGTTAAATCAAAGATCAGATATTTGGACAAAAGGCGCATATCTGTGACACAATCAAACAACGCCATTTTTTAGGGCGGAAAAAGAAGAAGAAGAACAAGAAGAAGAAGAAGAAACACCAGAAGAAGAAGAAGAAGAAGAAGAAACACAAGAAGAAGAAGAAGAAGAAGAAGAAGAAGAAGAAGAAACACCAGAAGCAGAAGAAGAAGAAGAAACACAAGAAGAAGAAGAAGAAGAAGAAGAAGAAAAACACCAGAAGGAGAAGAAGCACCAGAAGAAGAAGAAGTAGAAGAAGAAACACCAGAAGGAGAAGAAGAAGCACCAGAAGAAGAAGAAGTAGAAGAAGAAACACCAGAAGAAGAAACACCAGAAGAAGAAGAAGAAGCACCAGAAGAAGAAGAAGTAGAAGAAGAAACACCAGAAGAAGAAACACCAGAAGAAGAAGAAGAAGCACCAGAAGAAGAAGAAGTAGAAGAAGAAACACCAGAAGGAGAAGAAGAAGAAACACAAGAAGAAGAAGAAACACCAGAAGGAGAAGAAGATGAAACACCAGAAGGAGAAGTAGAAGAAACACCAGAAGAAGAAGAAGAAGAAACACAAGAAGAAGAAACAGAAGAAGAAGAGGAAGAAGACGAAGAAGAAGAAGAAACACCAGAAGAAGAAGAAGAAGAACCAGAAGAAGAAGAAGAAGAAGAAACATCAGAAGAAGAAGAAGAAACAGAAGAAGAAGAAGAAGAAGTCTACAAGTGCCCTGACCTCTGGTGATGGAGGACCTGGCCACGGTGCATGCACTTCTCTGATCCCACGAGATCCACGATGAGTGGAAGCGACGTCCTTGGCCGGGGCAAAACCCACGACCACACATATCTTTAATACTCCACTTTATATCTGTAATCTTAAATTACATACATTTCCATGACACAAATTTCAGCTTTATATCTTTAATTTCCCGCTATATACTTCCATTTTCCACCGCATATCTTTATTTTCCACTACAATCCTTTCATACAAGTTACTGTTCTCAAGCAGTGTTTCCCAATCTTTTTACATTCAAGGACCATTTTTCCAACCACGTACAAGTTGTAGATCCACCACCCTATATAATATCGCAATGCTATAATCCCATCAGTTCAGCAGATGGTACATGAAAACGTCCAGTGGGCCATAGTTTGGGAAGCGCTCCTCTAAGGGCAGCTTACTTTGCCTATTAGAACTTAGTTAATGTAAAACTACAAAGCAGTCTGATATAATAATGTCACTTGTCAGTGCGTACCTTACGCAAACACGGCCTCCATGTAAGAAATTGTTAATGTACGCGAGATCTCCAAGTATTCATTCTTAGCGAAGTTCTTTAGAAAATTATTTTAGAACAAGGGGCTAGAACAAACATAAGATCATCATCATCACCATCATCATCATCAGAGATGCAAAGCAAAGCTATTACATACGCTTTTACATACATGAAAAATATGCAAATACAACTTATAGCCCATAACATTGACGGGAAAAGAAGTTAAAATATGATTTTTACTTAAAAGCTCTATATAGGTTTTGAAACTCTTTTTCCCAAACGCACAGAAAATTCTCTGATTTTGAGAAGAGAGAAGAAACGACGTCTCATTTAATTAGTTATAAAAGACACTTCATAAACCACTAATGGAAAAGGGGGCGGTGCGGGGGCGGGGTTTTGGGTTTTGTTGGAATCAAAAGCTGAACATTCCATTGTTCTGCCAAATGCCTGTCTGCCTGTCTGGCAGAAGCAGACTGTCGTGGGAGAGGCTGAGCGGGGTCACCGAGACAGATAAACTCCGGGAGGTGGCACAGAAGACGGAATGTGGGCGATAAGGTTAGCTCTCTCGCTCTCCGCTCACTTTGTTCCGGGTTCATTGTCTAAATCACAGCTAGGCACGGTCGTGTGGTTTCCTTTTTCTTCTTGTGCGGCTTTTTTTTCTTTGCTCTCTCCAAAAAAAAAAAAAAACATAAAGACATAAGCTTTGTTTGTTGTTTCTGGAGATATGATATTCCCAAATATTGACTGTTACTTCAGAAATAAACTTCTCTTATTGTTTCTGGAGGTATGATGCTCCCAAATATTGACTGTGACTTCAGATATCAACTTCTCTTGTTGTTTTTGGGGTATGATGTTTCCAAATATTGATTGTGACCTCGGATATAAACTTCTCTTATTGTTTCTGGAGGTATGATGTTTCCAAATATTGATTGTGACCTCGGATATAAACTTCGCTGCAAATGCAGATGATTGTTTTATGAATTTTATATCATAACACTAACGGTACAGATCTGACGGGCCCTCACTAAGTTTAGTCTAGGAGGCCCCCACCAAGTTTGGTCTAGGAGGTCCCCACTAAGTTTAGTCTAGGAGGCCCCCACTAAGTTTAGTCTAGGAGGCCCCCACCAAGTTTGGTCTAGGAGGTCCCCACTAAGTTTAGTCTAGGAGGTCCCCATCAAGTTTGGTCTAGGAGGCCCCCACTAAGTTTAGTCTAGGAGGCCCCCACCAAGTTTGGTCTAGGAGGCCCCCACTAAGTTTAGTCTAGGAGGCCCCCACCAAGTTTAGTCTAGGAGGCCCCCACTAAGTTTAGTCTAGGAGGCCCCCACCAAGTTTGGTCTAGGAGGCCCCCACTAAGTTTAGTCTAGGAGGCCCCCACCAAGTTTAGTCTAGGAGGCCCCCACTAAGTTTAGTCTAGGAGGCCCCCACCAAGTTTGGTCTAGGAGGTCCCCACTAAGTTTAGTCTAAAAGGCCCCCACTAAGTTTAGTCTAGGAGGCCCCCACTAAGTTTAGTCTAGGAGGCCCCCACTAAGTTTAGTCTAGAAGGCCCAGTTAAGTGGTTAATCCGCTCTTGTGGCTAACAAGTCACACAAAAAAAAGAAAGATTTATAAAGAAATGTACAGCTTTTCTAGCGTATATACACACTACACACTTCGCCTTCCAGCACACGCAAAAAAAGTGTTAAGTGTGTGAAATTCTGAGAGTACGAAAGAGAACAAGAAACAAGTAATCGGGGCTGGCAGATCCAAAAAAACAAAAAAAAAAACCTCCCACGATCTTTCATACTATCGATACCGTTACCAAGCGACGCATAACTTTAACAAGTGTCTTCGATTTAACGAATCCCAGACATAGCGGATTTCAGACACACCGGACTGGGCAAATAATAATACAGTGCACTAATTAATAACAACACTTTTCAACTACAGTGTCAGAAAGGCTAAAGTGATACTTCATTACAATTTAATAACCGTATTTTATCATAAATCTTTTACTTACATTGAAAGCAGTAAAGATGGTAACATCCGCTCCCTTCTTGGCTACATTCGATTTTACGGACTTAGGGAATGAACGTCCACGCCGTCCGCTTATGAATCAGTTAAATCGAAGGTTTACTGTAATAAGGACAAGGAGACAAGGCCCAGCAGTCACTTAAGGCTATTTAGGCATAAGGCTTAAATTATGCTGAAACTTTTTGAATATAAACAGATTTTGGCCAATCAGAGACAGGTAAAACGACAATAACATGTACCTTGCCGCGGGTAACAAATACTCAGGAGTATAAGAAAATGGGGATTTTAAAGACCACGAGACAAAAAAAAAATATCTTAAGATCACAGAGATAACTATAATAAACATACCTGCCACGTTTATTTTTTAAAACCTGAAATTGACGCGATGGATGATTCATCTTGTATGATAATTTAACATTTGAATCTACGAGGGGAAGTCACTAAGTAACTCGCAAATGCCTGTTAAAAAAAACTGTGACAGTAATTTGAAAACTTTTAATTTTTGAACCTACATTATTCTCCATATTTCTCAGAGTAATCGCCACCAACATCGATGCACTTGTCCCATCGTGTAATCAGTGATGCAATACCCATTCATTCATTCATTTGCATGTCCCTTGCGGAACTTTGCCTCCCAAACAGCACTCCTGTAGGCCTCTCGGTTGTGAGCAAGATGACCTGCTGCTGATGCAATACCCATGGCTTAAAAATCGGGAGTCCGATTTTTGAACCATTTTTGTACTTCTGTTTCCACCTCTTCGTCACTCGAGAATCTTCTCCCGCCAAGGTGGTTTTTCAGTGGACCAAACAGGTGAAAATCACTTGGAGCTAAGTCACGACTATAGGGTGGATGTTCAAGAACTTCCCAACCCAACTGGCTAATTTTCTCTTGGGTTAACCGAGCCGTATGTGGTCTGGCATTGTCATGAAGGAGAAGCACACCTCTAGTCGGCAGACCAGGACGTTTTCTTCGAATTGCATCCCGTAAAATCGACAGAACTTCACAGTACGATACAGAATTCACACTGTCACCATACTTCTGGAACTTGGTTAACAACACTCCTTGATAGTCCCAGAACACTGTCAGCACAACCTTCCCCGCAGAAGGTGTAATCTTGAATTTTTTTTTTTTTTGTTGGGTATGGCGATGACGGGTGTTTCCATTGTATTGAGGCACGTTTTGATTCGGGTTGGTAGTGGTGCACCCAAGATTCGTCTCCAGTAATAATCCTTTGGAGTATGTCTTCACCTTCATATGCGTAATGAAAGAGATGCTGCAATGACAAACCAAATCGGTTCATTTTCTGTTCATCATTCAGATCTCTGGGTACCAAACGTGAGCAAACTTTCCGAAAATTCGATTGCTCATGCATTATTCTATAGCTAAGCCATGTGAACATCCGACTGCACTTGCTACACTGTCTATCGTTACTCGTCTATCAGCTCTGATAATCTCATTCACACATTGCACAGTCGCTTCTGTTGTAATCTGAACAGGATGGCCAAGTCGGACTTTGTCAACAATTTCGGTGTGTCCCTGAGAAAATTCTTTTACCCAGTTATAGACCGTTTTACGTAATAAACACTTTTCAGCATAAACTGTAATTATTTCCTTATGAATGTCCTCAACTGAATGTCTTTTTGCCTACAAAAATCGCATTACACTTCTCTGTTCTTCTTTAGTACACAATAACAACTGGGTAGCCATTTTGTTATTACTTTGCGCATGCGCACGTAACTACCAGCGCCCTCTACATACAACTATTATAAAGTTGGATGATGGTACTATCAAAGGATATATTTAAATACTACCTGATAACTGCCACTGATAAATATTTCAATTTGCGAGTTACTTCGTGACTTCCCCTCGTAAAAGGAAAAAAAAAGGAGGAACAAAACCTGAAAACTCTACAGAGATGGTTATTTTAACTGGATTATTGTGTATCAAAGTCGTAACAAAGTCGTTATCTGACGGTAAGAGAGAGACAAAGGGAGTTAATTTAAATAATAACAAAAGGGTATTTACCACCGGAATAATAATCTTTCCAATATGAACCGGTCTAGTAGCCGAACTAAGTATGTCAGTTACTTGAATGAACAAATAGAAGATGTTTTTTATCGCCTAAGATTCGTCTAACTTCTACTAGTTTTCATCTAATAAGCTTAACATCAACTAGTCTCCATCTAATAAGCTTAACATCAACTAGTCTCCATCTAATAAACCTAACATAGTCTCCATCTAATCAGCCTAACATCAACTAGCCTCTATCTAATAAGCCTAACATCAACTAGTCTCCGTCTAATCAGCCTAACATCAACTAGTCTCCATCTAATCAGCCTAACATCAACTAGTCTCCATCTAATAAGCCTAACATCAACTAGTCTCCATCTAATAGCCCTAACCTCAACTAGTCTCCATCTAATAAGCCTAACATCAACTAGTCTCCATCTAATAAGCCTAACCTCAACTAGCCTCTATATGATCAGCCTAATCTTCTCTAGCATCTATCTAATAAGCCTAACCTTCTCTAGCCTCTATCTAATAAGCCTAGCTTCCACTGGCCTCTAATGAGCCTAACATACACGACAACAGGCTTGACTGCTCTGCTTCTCTGTTTAATATATGTATCTACACCTAATCTCTTTCTTTAACGACCACTCCAGAAACTATCTAGCATGGACGCATCTACAAGAACTGTAACTTGTTCTCCTATTAAGAAGGAGGTAAAGTAATGTCAGTTGTTGCATGTTACTGTACTAGCCAGGGAAAATGACAGAAAATCTTAATAACGGTTTGTCAAAATGAAGTGAACACATCTTCGTGTGCTCAGAAGATTCATGACATCTCTCCAAGACGAGGAATGCAACATGATTAGCTAGGATTCATGGAGGAGGTGTGTCTCTTCATATAGATGGCTAAGCATGATTGGCTAGGATTCATGGAGGAGGTCTGTCTCTTTACATAGATAGCTGAGCATGAGACAGAAAGCAGCAGCAGCAGCAGCCGAAGAAAAAGAAGAAGATGAAGAAGAGAAAGAAGATGAAGATCTTGATTGAATGGTAAAGCGCTGGTAAATCTAAATACTTCGACACACCGCAACTAACCAATGAAATGTTCCACACAGAAACAAAACTTAGACACACTGCACCTAAACAAAACTTAGACACACTGCACCTAAACAAAACTTCGACACACTGCACCTAAACAAAACTTCGACACACTGCACCTAACCAGTGAAATGTTCCACACAGAAACAGTCTGAGAAAAATACCCAAGAAATGTAATCTGTACACCACATGACAAAAACACTACAAAAAGTTAAACGAACGAATACTTATTATATGAAGTTAGTTTCAGGTATAGTTTTAAGGAACAATTTTTTATAAATAGGAAACTATGAGGTTTTGGTACGGTAAAGTAAGAGAACAAATATTGTAGGATTAAACCTCGAAAAAATCGTAGACAAAGCACTTTAGTGAGACGTGAGAGAAAGAAAAATCACAAGAGAATTACTTGGGATTCGAACACGGACTCCGGTAGGACGAGCAGCCGTCTAGCCACGAGAGAATAGCGTACTAACGATTAACTAACTCGTACCTACTAAGCTACGGAATTTCTGTGTGTCACGACCTCGTTTCTTTCCGGGTGTCACGATCTCTCATGTCTGCTGAGCAGTTACTAAAGACTATGTCAACAAAACACCTTTTTTGGGGTGCTAGTTGGCTAAGTCGATAGTACGCTGTTCTCTCGTGGCTAGACGGCTGCTCGTCCTACTGGAGTCCGTGTTCGAATCCCAGGTAATTCTCTTGTGATTTTTCTTTCTTTCTCTCACGTCTCACTAAAGTGCTTTGTCTACGATTTTTTCGAGGTTTAATCCTACAATATTTGTTCTCTTACTTTACAAAAAGTTACCACTCCCATGTAAGTGACACATACAAACACATCTGTCCTGAACACAAACATCTTCTGTTGAGTCATAATGACCTTATTAACACGATGATGTTTCTGTCTAATATCGGGCACACAAGAAACAGAAAATACGGGGAAGATACAAGAGAAACAGTCACTTGAACAATCAAAGAAAAATGACTTGTCACAACACACTGTTTTGGGATGTTCCAGGCTGTTATTGTTATACAGAGGTCATCTAGCTGTGCCCTGCTGTTACATAACAGAAGCGCAACGACAACTGGTATCATCAAGCGCAGACATCACTGCTTCAGACTTAACAATAACACAGAATTTAGCACTGACCAACCTCCATTGCACACAGCACTGAGAAATGTGATAATCTAGTGCTGATAGGCTGTATAACGTTATGTTTGTATTGAATGGATGAACTTTGATGGAAGTAAAAAAGCTGTTAATCGTTTTGTCTTTTTGTCTTGTCTTGTCCTGTCCTGTCTTGTACCGTCCTGTTTTGTCCAGTCTTGTCCTGTCCTGTCTTGTCTTGTATTGTCTTGTCATGTCCTGTATTTTCCTGTCTTGTCCTGTCTTGTATTTTCCTGTCGTGTCTTGTCCTGTCTTGTTTTATCCTGTCCTGTCCTGTCTTGCCCTGTCTTGTCTTGTCCTATCATGTCTTGTCTTGTCCTATCATGTCTTGTCTTGTCCTGTCTTGTCTTGTTCTGTCATGTCTTGTTCTGTCATGTCTTGTCCTGTCTTGTTTTGTCCTGTCCTTTCTTGTCCTGCCATGTCTTGTCCTGTCATGTCTTGTCCTGTCCTGTCGTGTCTTGTCTTGTCTTGTTCTGTATTTTCCTGTCTTGTCTTGTCCTGTCATGTATTTTCCTGTCTTGTCTTGTCCTGTTTTGTCTTGTCTTATCCTATCCTGTCCTGTCTTATCTCGTCTCGTCTCGTCATCTTGACAGGTCCCGACAACTTGCTTCCTGAGATATTTAACCAACTACCTGGAGTATCAGTGAAGAGATACAACTTAAACAACTTGAGATCTGCTGGTGAGCACTCCTACTATAGCAAAGAGTAAAAAGAACTACAAGAACTGCTGGACACAGTAGTAAAAGAGAGTGAGAACAAGAGCCCTTCCTTGAACAAGAAGAAAACAAAAGTTATGGTCATCTCAAAGAAACAAAAAGTGATTCCTGAATCTAAAATAACAGTAAAAGGCACAAACAGGTGGACAAGTTCAGATATTTGGGGACACAACTGACCTCAGTAGGAAGATGCCTAAAAGAGATAAAGAGCAGAATAATGGACGCCAAAAATGTTGTAGAAAATAAAGAGCACTCTGTGTAATAAATCACTGTCTTTGGGAGTGAGGAAAAGAGTAGTCCAGAGCTACATGGAGCCAGTTTTATTTTACCGATGTGAGGAATGGTAAGTCACTAGTGAAGTACAGCGCCACTTGGAAGAGACTGAAATGTGGTTCCTTAGAAGAAAGATACGAACACTTTGGACAGCAAAGAAATCAAACATGAAGGTTCTGTGAGAGGCTGGAGAGATGAGACAAACAATAATACAAATCAGGAAAAGACAATCCAAATTCTCAGGACACGTTCTATGGCGAGACAAGCCAGAATATATTGTGACAACAGGAAAGATAGAAGGCAAAAGATAGCGAGGTAGACAGAGAGAAAATGCTGGACGGATTAACTAGATGGCACGGACAAAGAACACCAGCACAGCTTATAATCACCACTCGGAGCAGGGAGTTGTGGGAAAGCATGATAGCCAAGGACAGTCGGCAGGGCAATGGATGGATGGATGGATGGATGGATGGGTGAGTGAGTGAGTGGGTGAGTGGGTGGGTGGGTGAGTGAGTGGGTGGGTGAGTGGGTGGGTGGGTGAGTGGGTGGGTGAGTGGGTGGATAGACAGACAGACAGACAGACAGACAGACAGATAGATAGATAGATAGATAGATAGATAGATAGATAGATAGATAAATAGATAGATAGATAGATAGATAGATAGACAGATAGACAGATAGACAGATAGATAGATAGATAGACAGATAGATAGATAGATAGATAGATATAGATAGATAGATAGATAGATAGATAGATAGATAGATAGATAGATAGATAGATAGATAGATAGATAGATAGATAGAGATAGCATATTTAAGGCTTCTGTAATATTCTCCCCTCACCTCTACAAGAATTTAATACTGAAGAAGGCTGGCTAGTAAAGAAGATTAAACAGAGAAAACTTTAAAATATTTTGGACACATTAAACGTCATAAGAATTTAGAGAAGACCGTCTTGGAAGGGTACATAATGGGAAAAAGAAAGAGAGGAAGACCAAGGCGAAGATGGCTGCAAGACATCGTTGATAATCTGCGAATGGGCACATCTGCAGCAGGCCATCTTGCTTACAACCAAGAGGCCTACAGGAGACCTGTTAAAGAGGCAAAGTTCCACAAGGGACATGCAAATGACTGACTGACTGATTGCCTGGTGGTAGTTGTGTAACTTTGCCAAGACCATTTGACTTCTTGTTTCTGTGGTACGCTGTCTAGTGGTAGTTGTGTAATGTGGCCACACATTTGATTTGCTTTATCTAGATGTAGTGTAAATGCTATATTGAACCTATCTTGTTATATGGAAGTGAATCATGGACAATAGGCAAGTCTGCACAAAAATCATTGGAAGCAGCAGAAATGTGGTTTATTAGAAGAATGTTGCGAATCCCCTGGACAGCAAAAATAATTAATGAAGAATGTATGATAAGGGCTGGAGAGACAAAAAACCTTGTCAAAAAGATAAGAGAGAGACAATGTACTTTCATAGGACATGCAATGAGAAGAGGGGGCATTGAAAATATTATAACAACAGGAAAAATAGAAGGAAGAAGATCAAGAGGAAGACCAAGAGAAATGATACTGGACAGTCTGACGGGATGGTGTGAGAGGAGATCACCAACTGAGCTGATGGCCTGCATGAAGGATCGTGTACTCTGGAGAAGCATAATAGCCAACGCCAGTCGGCACGGCACATGATGATGATGATGAGTGTAGTTCTGGTATTACTCCAACCCTTGCCTTGATGAAATCATTTCTGGTTTGGTCTCTTCTTGTTACATTTAGTATTTTTTTTTTCAAACAGTTTCTGTCGCATTATTTCCCTTTTACTTTTAGCTGCTGAGTTTTAGCTGCCATTGATAGCACAGAGATGGCAGGTATTTGTTCTTCAGCGAAGGTGTCATGTGGCCAACGACCTGATTCGCTTCACTGCATCTATTCTCCGTCTCGGCATCGATTTTCTCAGAGGATGATATTGCACTCCATGGCGACACACGATGCAGTGTTGCTGTTAGGTAGGTGATCACACAAAACTACTTTCAGTACATAATAGTATCAACAAAATAGTATTCGCTATCTGTTTTAATGTAGTTATTGATATTGTTGCTGCTGTTGTTATTTTTGTTGCTGGTGTTGCTATTGTTGTTGCTGTTGTTGCCGTTCTTGTTCCTGTTATTGTTGTTGCTGCTACTTTTGTGTTGTTGCTGCTATTGTTGTTGCTGTTGCTGCTATTATTGTGTTGTTGCTGCTGTTATTGTTGTTGTTGTTGTTGTTGCTATTGTCGTTCCTGTTGTTGCTGTTGCTGTTATTGTTGCAGCTATTGTTACTGCTGTCGTTATTACTGTTGCTGCTGTTGTTCTTGCTGTTGTTATTATTGTTGCTGCTATTGTTATTGTTATTAATGTTGCTGTTGTTGTCGTTATTGTTGCTGCTATTGTTACTATTGTTGCTGTTATTGTTGCTGTTGTTATTATTGTTGCTGCTGTTGTTCTTGTTTTTGCTCTTGTTGCTGTTATTGTTGTTGCATCTGTTGTTATTATTGTTCCTGCTATTGTTGTTGCTGTTGTTATTATTCTTGCTATCGTTGTTCATGCTATTGTTGTTGCTGTTGTTATTATTGTTGCTGCTATTGTTATTATTGTTGCTGTTATTGTTGTTGCTGTTGTTATTGTTGTCGCTATTGTTGTTGGTGCTACTGTTGTTGCTGTTGTTAATATTGTTGCTGCTATTATTGTTGTTGCTATCGTTGTTACTATTGATGCTGTTATTATTATTATTTTTGCTGCTATTGTTGTTGCTGTTGTTATTATTGTTGCTGCTAATGTTGTTGCTGCTGCTGCTATTGTTGCTGCTAGTGTTTTTGCTGCTATTTTTGCTGCTACTGTTGTTGCTGCTGCTGCTGTTGTTATTGTTGGTGGGGTGGTGGTGTTGCCCGTATTGTTGCTATTGTTATTGTTACTGTTGTTCCTGTTGTTGTTGTTTTTGGTGGTGGTGTAGCTCTTGCTCTTATTGTTGCTGTTATTGTCGGTGGTGCTGCTTCTGCTCTACCTCCCAGAACTGCGAGGATGATGTCCTTTGCAACCAACGCAGTGAAAGTTTGTTTGGTTCCTCCCATCGTCTGTGATAAGTAGCGAGTTACAGCAGCTATCCTTCCCCTCCCCCCCCCCCCCCCCACAAAAGTCCGTGAGTGTAGCTAAAAAAAACTCCACCCCACCCCAATTGGGAATTACAGCGACCCCTGTCCCCGCTAGCCAGTTTAAGCCTGGTACTGTGGAACCACCAGCAGGAGCAGGGGAGGTGGGAGGGTCTTGACCGGCTATGGTCTGCTAACCCCGATACAAACATCCATGGGCAGCTGAGCACCGCTACATCAAACATGCTCCTTGGCACCGGAATATGTCAGAAATAAAACAAGGAATGTATGCAATACTTTCTCTCTCTCTCTCTCTCTCTCTCTCTCTCTCTATGTTTTAACTTCCAGTGATCCTAATCCAGAACGGCAGATTTTAAAACTGTTTAAAAAATCTGTTAAACGATTTAAAAAAACTGTTAAATGACTGTCATTATTATCATAACGGCCGGGACTTCCTGGAACTTATTAGGGAGGGCTTTGCTACAAACAGCGTCTCCAGTTATATAAGATGTCATATAGTTCCACATATAAGATGTCACACACTTCCACACATAAGATGTCATACACTTCCACACATAAGATGTCATACACTTCCACATATAAGATGTCATACACTTCCACATATAAGATGTCATATAGTTCCACATATAAGATGTCACACACTTCCACACATAAGATGTCATACACTTCCACACATAAGATGTCATACACTTCCACACATAAGATGTCATACACTTCCACACATAAGATGTCATACACTTCCACACATAAGATGTCATACACTTCCACATATAAGATGTCATACACTTCCACATATAAGATGTCATACACTTCCACATATAAAATGTCATACACTTCCACAACGCGTCCAGAAAACAAAAGAAATCACAATATCTTTAGTTTGAAAAGAAACAGGCTGTAGTATAAGAAACTGGCTGTAGTATAAGAAACAGGCTGTAGTATAAGAAACGGGCTGTAGTATAAGAAACTGGCTGTAGTATAAGAAACAGGCTGTAGTATAAGAAACGGGCTGCAGTATAAGAAACAGGATGTAATATAAGAAACAGGCTGTTGTATAAGAAACAGGGTGCTGTATAAGAAACAGGGTGCTGTATAAGAAACAGGCTGTAGTATAAGAAACAGGGTGCTGTATAAGAAACAGGCTGTTGTATAAGAAACAGGGTGCTGTATAAGAAACAGGGTGCTGTATAAGAAACAGGCTGTAGTATAAGAAACAGGATGTAATATAAGAAACCTCTCTCTCTCTCTCTCTCTTTCTCTTTCTCTTTCTCACACATACACACACAGAAGAGTGAATGTATTAATAAACTGTATATATAAACAGTGAAGGTGCTAGGATATTTGAAAACCAGTACATCTGTACGTGTCTTCCACCTTGCATGAAGTACTTCGTGACCTGCCCGTTTTCTCAGCGTTTTATATCTTTTTTTCTATGTCAAGTTAAACAGACTTTACAAACATGAGAAAGGGTTTTAACTTTCGGATGAATTTTTTTTTCCTCTCTCTCTCATCTTATTTACAACGAGATTTTAATCTTTACAAAATGCTCACATAATGAATCAAAGTCTAAACTGGCGTATTCTTCTTTATGTAAATTGAACATTATCAACCTTCTGGTCTGATTATCATCCAACAGAGTTCTCTGGTCGCTTTTTTTTAAACTAACATTTTGATAATGGGTGTGTGAGTGGCGAAGTGGTTAGTGCACTGGTCTCTCATGGCGAAGATCGGGGGGTTCGAACCCGGCCGGAGGCGCCCCAGTCACCCAGCTGTAGGAATGGGTACCCGACTTCTTCTGGAGTTGGGGAAGGAAAGGCGACCAGACATGGTACTAACCATATCACCCTCTAATGTGCTGACAGGTCAAGGAAAATATGGGCACTAACACCATATCCCTATGTGCCTCTAAGGCATGACAGTATTACCGTTACCTTTACTTTTGATAATATAAATCGGTTACAGTAACCGTTGACCTCCAAAAGTTTCTCTCTCTCTCTCTCTCTCTCTCTCTCTCTCTCTCTAATGTATATAAATATTTCTCTCTCTCTCTCTCTCTCTAATGTATATATATTTTTTCTCTCTCTCTCTCTCTCTAATGTATATATATATATATTTCTCTCTCTCTCTCTCTCTCTCAAGTGTGTGGGAAGAATGAAAGATGGAGTGATGAAGGGCAGAATGTAAGACGGGCCTGCGTGCCCAATTCTTTACCCTTGAAAAATAAAGATTATTCATTCATTCATTCATTCTCTAATGTATATATATTTCTCTCTCTCTAATGTATATATATATTTCTCTCTCTCTTTAATGTATATATATTTCTCTCTCTCTCTAATGTATATATATATATATATATATATATATATATATATTTCTCTCTCTCTCTCTCTAATGTATATATATTTCTCTCTCTAATGTATATATATATATTTCTCTCTCTCTCTCTAATGTATATATATTTCTCTCTCTCTCTAATGTATATAGATTTTTCTCTCTCTAATGTGTGTGCATATATATATATTTCTCTCTCTCTCTAATGTATATATATATATCTCTCTCACTCTCTAATGTATATATATTTCTCTCTTTGTCTATCTATCTATCTATCTATCTATCTATCTATCTATCTATCTATCTATCTATCTATCTATCTATCTATCTATCTATCTATCTATCTATCTATCTATCTATCTATCTATCTATCTATCATCTTCTCTCTTTAAATCAGTAATTTACCGGTAACTGCCAGATAACGCGATCATGGGTGAGTATATTGACAGAACCACAAAAATAAGATTTTTAAGGGCATGCATCTTTCCTATCGCAACATATGCCTGTGAGACCTGGACACTTAACAAAACAGCTGAGAAGCACATAAATGCCTTTGAATGTAAATGCTATAGAAGAGTTCTCCAAATATCGTGGACACAAAAAAGAACAAATATATCTATACTACAAGAGCTTAATATTGAAGAAGGCTGGCTAGTAAAGAGGATTAAAGAGAGAAAACTTAAATATTTTGGCCACATTAAACGTCATGATAATTTAGAGAAGACCGTATTGGAAGGATACATAATGGGAAAAAGAAAAAGAGGAAGACCGAAACGAAGATGGCTGCAAGACATCGTTGATGATCTGGAAATGGATGCAGCAGCAGCAGGCCATCTTGCTCACAACCGAGAGGCCTACAGGAGTGCTGTTTGGGAGGCAAAGTTCCGCAAGGGACATGCAAAGGAATGAATGAATGAATGGGTGAGTATATTACAAATTCTATTACTCATCTTCTACCTGAGGACAAACTATGCTACCTAAAGTGATTTTTATGTTTACTTTATCGCAAATACTCGACCTTTGTTCTTTTCCCCCAAAACATATTCAACCAGTTTTTTTTTCTTTCTTTCTTTCTCTCTCCTGTGGGTTCTTTGTTAATTGTTTCGTGCGAAGAAAATGAAAGTTTTTGCTGGACTTTGTTACCGAGTAACAGTGCTCTTCATCTGTTTCTTCCCTTGCTACTTTAACCATACATAAAGAAGGTGCAAGGGAGGTCATAACTTCTTGTCAAATTTTAACCATACATAAAAAAGGTGCAAGGGAGGTCATAACTTCTTGTCAAATTTTAACCATACATAAAAAAGGTGCAAGGGAGGTCATAACTTCTTGTCAAATTTTAACCATACATAAAGAAGGTGCAAGGGAGGTCATAACTTCTTGTCAAATTTTAACCATACATAAAGAAGGTATAAGGGAGCTCATAACTTCCTGTCACATTTTAACCATACATAAAGAAAGCATAAGGGAAGTCATAACTTCTTGTTACATTTTAACCATGCATAAAGAAGGTACACGCGAGGTCATAATTTCTTGTCACACTGTGTCTGATTACCATCAAGTCACAGACATCCTCTAGTCACATCTTAGTGATTTTTTTTTTTGGGTCGGTTTAGCCACTGCTGTCGTCATCTAAACACGACTGGATGCTCTTTGCGGCGACGTGAAGTTTATGAGGCGAAACAACGTGTCGGATGAGGAGCGGGCTACGGGCGGCTATTTTTGGTTGTTGTTGTTTCAGACCTGGAGTGTAGGCCAAAAAAAAAAAAAAACAACAACAACAACAGGCAAGAAGAGATGCAATGCTTCTTTGACAGAATCAACCGCCATGGAGATGATAGCGACCCCTGCTCTCCCCCTCCCCCGGCTGAATCTGTTACTATGGTTACCAACGGAGAGGTAGGACAGGTTCCTGATCGGCTGTGGTTCACACACCCTGACGCAAGCAGTTAGCCACGGATCACTGATTGCTACCTCGGGCTATCTCTACCTAACATAAAACGTTTCATACTATCCTCCACCAACAACAACAGCCTCTCAAGCATAGACAAAGCAGCGGAAGCCGAGGCCACTAACCTCAAGGATCCTGGGTTCACAACCCTCTTAAACCTCCCCCCCCCCCCTCAGCTACTTATTTAAAATGCTTTTTAACCAGCTGATGTAGGACAGTCATGATCTTGTAACTTCTTGTCTTTCGTGTTGTTTGTTACGTCTCTAACAAACAGTCAGGGGTTTGTTACGTCTCTAACAAACAGTCAGGGGTTTCATACGTCTCTAACAAACAGCCAGGAGTTTGTTACGTCTCTAGCAAACAGTCAGGGGTTTGTTACGTCTCTAGCAAACAGTCAGGAGTTTGTTACGTCTCTAGCAAACAGTCAGGAGTTTGTTACGTCTCTAGCAAACAGTCAAGGGTTTGTTACGTCTCTAGCAAACAGTCAGGGGTTTGTTACGTCTCTAGCAAACAGTCAGGGGTTTGTTACGTCTCTAACAAACAGCCAGGGGTTTGTTACGTCTCTAACAAACAGCCAGGGGTTTGTTACGTCTCTAACAAATAGTCAGGGTAAACAATTACAGTAAAAATCACATTTTCATTTCTTCTCCCGTCATTCTTGGCGGGGTTAAAGCTTGTACTGCGTATAACATGATGTCATGGTGTTTAAGATATAGTGACCGGTCATCCTGAATTATATGGAGAGTCCCGTATTTTATAGATTTGTCCCGGGAATTGTATTACTTCAGTAGGGATGCCTAAATCTTCCATACTTTAAAACACGTGTCCCGTATTGTCCCGTGTTCTCATCTTTGATCAGACCACACTGGGAAATAACCAGAACGTCATCTTGGTGGAAATGTTGCTATTCCGAAGACAATTCGCTGTGTAGAGATGTACAAGTAAGCCAGATTGGCACATTTGTTAGTAAATGTATAAGTCTAGCCTCTAATGTCCCGTAGCATTTGCATGGCGTAGTAAGGGTGTGAAGTGTTATTGCCTTCACATTTCTAGGCCACTGCAGCATTTGAGATAGGGATGCCAGTACCTTGCCTCGCTGTCTTTTGTTTTCCTAGGGAAGCCCCGGGTACGCACTTTTTGGGGCTGGGTTGACCCATGTACCGGTCAGTCTAAAAAAAAAAAAAATTCCACCCGAGGGCGAAATCGAACCAAGGACCCTTCCGATCGGCCGGCAAGACACTAACAACTATACCACCGCGGCACCCAAATCTAACTCACTGATTAAAATTTTTTGGTTAAAATTTACTCTTAGTGAGAGTTCATGTGTGCCCTCCCCCCACCCCCAGTTTTTCATCTATGTTCTTTTTCATTGGCGCCACGTTTAGGCCCTTCCTATGCCTTGAAAGGGTCTACACATTCAGATATTAGGGCCGAGGTTGGGTGAGAGACTGTGGGAGTTGGCTAATTAACTGACGCTGTAAAACTCTTCACAGATCCTGCGTTCTAGTACCTCTTTCAAGTTTACTGTAGTCATAAACCACTTAGATAACTGGATAGATACTTTTGGGACACAAGTTAAACCGGATTTCAGAAATCTCGCTTAACCAACGCAGAAATATTGCTAAATAACGGCTAAAAATACAAAGATATAATTTAGCGTTAGCGGGCAAGTCAGGATTTGAGACGACGGTAAACGTGGTATTTCTTGCTGACAAACAAATTAGACTCTTTTGAAAATAAATGGCTAAGGAAAATACTCGGTATAAAATACAAAGAATTCAAGAACAAAGTAGAGATAAGACAGATGAGTGAACAACAACTTGTCTCATGGGTGATCAGAAAAAGGAAATGGACATACGAGTATATCGGTCACGTGATGAGAAAAGAGGAAAAAAAAATACAGAATCCCAAAACAAGCTATCAAGTGGAACACAACAGGCTAAAGAAAAAGAGGTCGACCACGTGAAACTCTAAAGAGGACATTGTTAAGAGAGGCCAAATTTAGTAAGCATTAAAATCCCTTGATGAGGTTGAAAAAGGTCACTGAAAACAGGAAAACTTGGCCAACTTCCATGCGAGCCCCTATGTGACTTAACGGCACGGGAAGGATCTAAGATGCACCGCGGTGAACACGTATACAAGGGCATGTAAACAGGAACACGAGACAAGAGTAACCAACAAAATTCATTATGAAACGATAGGAAGATCAACAGTACTGAAAGTCTTAGTTATAAATGGCAGACAAAGCAGCCACCAAACATTTGTAATAACATCAATGGCTGTAACTGAAGAATAAAAAAAAAAAACATTACACACGACAATAATACGAAATACGTATTATTATACGACAGATTGTCAGTGGTTCTCAGCCTTTCTGAGTTTGCTGACTACTTGCATCCCTCAACAAATGATGCTGATAACTTTCTTTCTTTCTTTCTGGAACTGCGAGGTTCTTTCAAGACAATGAGATGAAGGTTTTAAGGCACAGCGTCGGATTGGGAGTGGGTTGCGGCAGCCATTTTTATTTTCAGTCCATGAGTGGAGCTACACAAAAAGAGTTCTCTTTACTTTTTTGTTCCTCTCTAGCAGACTCCACCACCCTGGGAACTATAGCGATCCCTGCCCCGGCAGCCAGGCTAAGCCTGTTACTGGGGGGTACCAAGGGAGGTGTGGGTAGGGTCTTGGTCATCTATGGTTCACCAACCCTGAGGCATGTATGTGAGCTATGTTCCCCCCTCCCACGCTTATTTGAAACTCTACCCCTTCCTCCCTCCCTCCCTCTCCCCTCCCCCTACACTGTACGCAATCCGAACTTGCTACTTCAATCATCACAATAACAGACAGCAAGAAAAATAAAACTTGAAGCAGTGACTGACACACAGCACATACAAGGACAGTTCCTACACGCGCAGCAACAAAACAAACTAAAAACCACATGTAACGACAACATATGACAAATACATAAAAACTGCATGTTACGACAACATATAATAAATACATAAGAACCACACGTAATGGCAATATTGAAGAAGGTTGGCTAGTAAGGAAGATTAAAGAGAGAAAACTTAAATATTTTGGACACATTAAACGTCATGATAATCTAGAGAAGACCGTCTTGGAAGGGTACATAATGGGGGAAAAAAAGAAAGAGAGGAAGACCAAGACGAAGATGGCTGCAAGACATCGTTGATGATCTGCAAATGGATGCATCAGCAGCAAGGCATCTTGCTTACAACCGAGAGGCCTACAGGAGAACTGTTAAGGAGGCAAATTTCCGCAAGGGACATGCAAATGACTGTCTGAACGACAACATATAACAAATACACAAAAGTTACATGTAATGGCAACATAAAACACGCACTTACCAAGGAAACTCGAACTCCAGAAACTCCGTTTGTGAGACCTGGTATATGCGCTCACTCTAAAATATCCTTAAGCTCACGCTGTTAAGTTTTTTCTAAAAGGCTCTCCCCTTTGGACTTGCACATACAAGCCACTCAAGCCTCCAAAATATGTCGTCTACACTCCCAAGACTCAGATTTTCAGACTGACTCCGCTAAATTCTGCTCGGCTGTTGGTCCAAGTGCCGCGTGTTTGAAAAGTAGTTCACCACATACACACGTTCTTTCCCAAGCTGAACCTTGTTGAATATGTTTCTCTCCAAAATCACTGATACGAAGCACGCAATTAGTAGCTGTTAGCAGCACACAGAAAACATGGCCAGCTGTGCGGCTGTGATTAAACACAAACCACTTAAAGGAAACGTGTTGAGATGATGTCCCCGCGCCTATAAGTATGTAAGTACGAACTGTCGGATCACTTCTTGCACGCTTTCCAAGTGCAGTAGAAAAGACTGCCCACACAGCATGTCTTTCAAGCTAAGCGCACTCGACCATAGCAGGGGCCTTTTCGAAGTGTGTCACGCTTCAGGTGACTTGCTTTATGATTCGTCATCCGTGCACGAAGCTGAAATTATTCAATAATAATAATAATAATAACAAAATTATGTTGCATGAGACGGTAAACAGAATTATGACTAAAATAACTCTGTTAGTAAATAACGATAACTCTGTTATGTCATGAGGAACAATTTTTTATAAATAGGAAACTACGAGGTTTTGGTACGGTAAAGTAAGATAACAAATATTGTAGGATTAAACCTCGAAAAAATCGTAGACAAAGCACTTTAGTGAGACGTGAGAGAAAGAAAAATCACAAGAGAATTACCTGGGATTCGAACACGGACTCCGGTAGGACGAGCAGCCGTCTAGCCACGAGAGAACAGCGTACTATCGACTTAGCCAACTAGCACCCCAAAAAAGGTGTTTTGTTGACATAGTCTTTAGCAACTGGTCAGCAGACATGAGAGATCGTGACACCCGGAAAGAAACGAGGTCGTGACACCCGGAAAGAAACGAGGTCGCGACACACAGAAATTCCGTAGCTTAGATTCATTCTCTCTAGCAGGTACCAACTAGACAAACATACACACGGTCTCCTGCCATGTCTGGTGCAAACTTGAACAACAATAACAAACGAACGAATACTTATTACATGAAGTTAGTTTCATGTATAGTTTTAAGGAACAATTTTTTATAAATAGGAAACTACGAGGTTTTGGTACGGTAAAGTAAGATAACAAATATTGTAGGATTAAACCTCGAAAAAATTGTTATGTCATGAAGGTGGCTAGTTGATATAGTGTTAACTCTGTTATGTCATGAAGGCGGCTAGTTGATATAGTGTTAACTCTGTTATGTCATGAAGGTGGCTAGTTGATACAGTGTTAACTCTGTTATGTCATGAAGGTGGCTAGTTGATATAGTGTTAACTCTGTTATGTCGTGAAGGCGGCTAGTTGATATAGTGTTAACTCTGTTATGTCATGAAGGCGGCTAGTTGATATAGTGTTAACTCTGTTATGTCATGAAGGCGGCTAGTTGATATAGTGTTAACTCTGTTATGTCATGAAGGCGGCTAGTTGATATAGTGTTAACTCTGTTATGTCGTGAAGGCGGCTAGTTGATATAGTGTTAACTTTGTTATGTCATGAAGGCGGCTAGTTGATATAGTGTTAACTCTGTTATGTCATGAAGGCGGCTAGTTGATATAGTGTTAACTCTGTTATGTCATGAAGGCGGCTAGTTGATATAGTGTTAACTCTGTTATGTCATGAAGGTGGCTAGTGCTAGTGGATATGGTGTTAAATGTCCATACTTCCCTTGACCTGCCGGCCACACGAGAGTGTCACGCTTGATCATCTTTCTTTGTCGAAGAACCCAGGCACCCATTTCTACAACTGGACGACCAGCGAGCCTCCAGACGGTTTCAGATCACTGACCTTCACCGTGAGAGGCTAGTGCACTAGCCGATTCGCCACTCAGGCGCCCCAACTTTGTTGAATTAATGAGTTGTTTTTGTTTTCTTCCCTTCTTTGATTTCTTATCTTCCGATGATTTCTTTTATCACGCTTGTTATCTTGTGTCTTATCGTATGTCTGGTATCTTACGTCTGTTGACTGTTATCCTACGACTGTTACGTCTGCTATTTTACGTCTGTTATGTCTGTTATCTTATGTCTTTTTTTTGTCTGTTAGAAGAAGAAAGAAAGAAAGAAAGAAGAAGAAGAAAGAAAGAAGAAGAAGAAGAAGAAGAAAGAAGAAGAAGAAAGAAAAAAGAAGAAGAAGAAGAAGAAGAAGAAGAAGAAGAAGAAGTTATCTGTAACGCGTTCGAGTATTAACTGTTAAACCTCAGCCTGTACACCTGTGGCATGTTGGACAAATTCCTGCAGGTAGAGGATATCAATTAATTATCGTCGTCCACATCAATCACCTCAGCATAATCAACGGCATCATTATCATCAATCATTATCGGTCATCATCGTACTTTTTTCTGATCTACTCTCTTTCCCTCTATCTCTCCCCCTCTCTCTCTCTTCCTCTTTCTCTCCTTCTCTCCCTCCCTCCTTCTTTTTCTCCTTCTCTCTCTCCCTCTCTTTCTCCTTCTCTTTCTTCTCTCCTTCTCTATCTCCCTCTTTCTCGTCTTCTTCTTTTTCTTCTCTCTCTTCCTCCCCCCTCCCTCTCTCTTTCTTCCTCTCTTCCAGAAAGCTCCTAAAATTGTCCCGGATAGCGTCCCGTATGTCCACAACCATTCACGTAATCGCGGCATCTCGTCCACCCTCACCACTAAGTAAATGGAAATATTATTTATAAAGAAAATGCGACAAGCAAAACCAGGAAAGAAAACCCAACAACTGATAGTATGGTCAATAAAGGAAAGAAGAGACGACGGACGCAATTTTTTTTTTAATATTAACATTAACAAGTAGTTAAGTGACTTACCCAGCTACATCATCGTGGAAGAACGCTATAGAGAAAGAAAAAGATAAAGAGACACGAGCCGACAGCGAAAGCTTCAAAGGCTAGCAATGGTCCGGGTGAGTAAGGTTTAATGTGTGAACAGCACAACAGCCTGTACAGATGGACCTTCACGTGAACTGGCAGAGCGGGCTGAGGAATCGTTACAGCAATCCTCCTCGGCGGAGGAGGAACAGGATGATGGTAGCCGGCCAGATATTAATAATTTAACGCTTTCACTCCAGATGTTAATAATTTAACTCTTTCACTCTAGATGTTAATAATTTAACTCGCTTGCTCCAGATGTTAATAATTTAACTCGTTCACCTCAGATGTTAATAATTTACCTCGTTCACTCCAGATGTTGATAATTTACCTCGTTCACTCCAGATGTTGATAATTTAACTCGTTCGCTCCAGATATTAATAATTTGACTCCTTCACTCCAGATGTTAATAGTTTTACTCTTTCACTCTAGATATTAATAATTTAGCTCTTTTGCTCCAGATATTAATAATTTAACTCGTTCACTCTAGATATTAATAATTTCAGTCTTTCACTCCAGATAATAATAATTTAACTTGTTCGCTCCAGATATTAGTAATTTAACTCTTTCACTTCAAAACAGCACTGGCAGTGTTGGTAGATCTTGCACGGTTAACGCTAGATAAAATTCAGTGCAATATTTAGACACTCTCTCATGGTCCCTGCGGACAGGCGTAGCATATCATGTCCTTCCACAACCTTCGATCCCGTGTGCATCTCAACAGGCTTGTCGCTGGGCATTTCCCGTGCCAGGATGCCAAACCATCAAACATCTTCTCTCTCTGTCTACCTCTGTCTCTTCTACCTTCGAGATCCCCTGTTGCTGTTAGGTGCTCTAGCCCGCCTCTCCTCTAAACATGCCCGACAAATTTGGATTATAGTTTTCTGATATTCGTTATAATTTTCTTTGTTTCTTGTGCCTCTTTCAGAACTTACTCGTTCGATTTTCTTGCTGTCCATGGTACCTTCGGCATTCTTCTTAAGGACTATATTTCAGCTGATTCCAGCCTTCTTTGTATCTCTTTACTACCTGTCTTGGCTTCGCATCCACAGAACAGGATTGGTTCAGTTTAGACGTAGTCTAAGTAAAATGAAAGACATCACATTTCTAACATAAACCAAGGGCTTAAACTACAGCGATGCTTCTTGCCAGTTTCTATCCACCAAAATTTATCAGCAGAGTTTATTCTAGCGTAATTCAGGAGCAAAAGAGTCCACGAAGAATCGGTCTGACCTAGCACAGACCTGTACTATAGCGTGTCCCAGACAGAAAACATTCAGGGCGAAACATTGTGTCACCTTGTCCTACATGTGAGACCGCTTTTTTTAAAAAATTCAAATCTGCCCGTTGTCTGTGTCGGTTGTGCGTGTGTGGGTGTGTATACATACATACATACATACATACATACATATATATATATTACATACACATACATATATACATACAGAAATATATTCTTATTTCGTATATCTTTCCCGTGCCGTTAAACGTCACACAGGGCTCGCAAAGTAGTTCGCAGTTTTCCTGTCTTCGGCGAGTCTTTCAACCTCATCAAGGGATTTTATGCCTGTTAATTTGGCCTCTCTTATCAATGTCCTCTTTAGAGTTTCACGCGGTCTGCCTTTTTTTCTTTGGCCTGTTGTGTTCCACTTGATAGCTTGTTTTGGGATTCTCTGATCGTTTCTTCTCATCACGTGACCAACATATGTCCATCTCCTTTTCCTGATCACCCATGAGACTGGTTGTTGTTCAGTCATCTGTCTTATCTCTGCATTGTTCTTGAATTCGTTCCACTTGATATATATGTATATACTTTACATACATACATACACACATATATACATACATATACATTACATACAAACATACATACATACAATCATACACGTATACATATAAATAATCATACATTAATACATACATATATACATACAAATAATCATACATACATGCATGCATACATATATACATACATACATACATACATACAAATAATCATACATGCATACATACATACATACATACATACATACATAATACATACATAGACATAATACATGCAAATAATCATACATACATACATACATACATACATACATACATACATACATACATACATACACACACACAAGCTCTATATATTCAAGCTATTGGCTTAGCTTCCTCGCGCCATTTCAGGCCATTTCTTCATATCTCAAAATTTCTCCCTTCCCCGTGTCACACACGACAAATTCTCTCTCTCTCTCTTCCCCGTGTCACACACGACAAATTCTCTCTCTCTTCCCCGTGTCACACACGACAAACTCTCTCTCTCTCTCTCTCTCTTCCCCGTGTCACACACGACAAACTCTCTCTCTCTTCCCCGTGTCACACACGACAAATTCTCTCTCTCTCTCCCTTCCCCGTGTCACACACGACAAATTCTCTCTCTCTCTCTCCCTCCCCCGTGTCACACACGACAAATTCTCTCTCTCTCTCTCCCCCGTGTCACACACGACAAATTCTCTCTCTCTCTCTCTCCCCCGTGTCACACACGACAAATTCTCTCTCTCTCTCTCTCTCTCCCTTCCCCGTGTCACACACGACAAATTCTCTCTCTCTCTCTCCCTTCCCCCTGTCACACATGACAAACTCTCTTACCTTTGCTTCTCTACAAACTTTTTATAGTTAGAACATCGATAATCCCGTACTCTTTCCCAGCCGTGCCGGATGAAAAGAGGTTATGGAATATTAACGGCAAAAAATGCACCTTTCAGGCTTCGGAACACAAAATAGCTACATCTTATATTATCTTATCTTGTCTTATCTTGTCTTGTCTTATCTTGTCTTGTCTTATCTTATCTTGTCTTGTCTCTTTCCTCGTATTGATTTCGATGTTGGGGGAACAAATAGACGTCTTGATAGGGCTCGAAGATTTGCTCCATATAATGAGATATTTAATGCTTCTGTAATTTCCTCTCTCCATCTCCAGCGTGGGCGGTCTCTTCCTCTGTTACCTACAAATCTTAGTGTGAATGTTGTCTGTGATATGCTGTCTGGTGGTAACCGTGTAACATGGCCAAACCATCTGACTTATTGTGTCTGGATATAGTGTAAATACTGGTGTTACTCCAGCCTTTACCCTGATGGTGTCATTTCTTATGTGGTCTCTTCTTGTCATATTTAGTATTCTTCTTAAACATCTCATTTCTGTCGTCATGATTTTTCTTTTGTTCTTGGCTGTTAGTGTCCATGTTTGACATTGATAGCGTAGAGTTGGGAGGAAAATTGTGTTGTACAGTGCTCTTTTTGTTTCAGTTGTGATGTATTTGTTTCTCAGTAAAGGATTCATTTGTACAGTGACCTGATTTGCCTTATTGCACCACTACCAACCCGAATCAAAACGTGCCTCAATGCAATGGAAACACCCGTCATCGCCATAAGCAAAAAAAAATTCAAGATTACGCCTTCTGCGGGGAAGGTTATGCTGACAGTGTTCTGGGATTATCAAGGAGTGTTGTTAACCAAGTTCCAGAAGTATGGTGACAGTGTGAATTCTGTATCTTACTGTGAAGTTCTGTCGATGCTACGGGATGCAATTCGAAGAAAACGTCCTGGTCTACTGACTAGAGGTGTGCTTCTCCTTCATGACAATGCCAGACCACATACGGCTCGGTTAACCCAAGAGAAAATTACCCAGTTGGGTTTTGAAGTTCTTGAACATCCACCCTATAGTCATGACTTGGCTCCAAGTGATTTTCACCTGTTTGGTCCATCAAAAAACCACCTTGGTGGGAGAAGATTCTCGAGTGACGAAGAGGTGGAAACAGAAGTACAAAAATGATTCAGAAATCGGACTCCCGATTTTTACGCCATGGGTATTGCATCACTGATTAGACGATGGGACAAATGTATCAATGTTGGTGGCGATTACGTTAAGAAATAGGAGAATAATGTAGGTTCAAAAATTAAAAGTTTTCAAATTACTGTCACATTTAGTTTTTGTTTTTTGTTTGTAACAGGGATCTGCGAGTTACTTAGTGACTTCCCCTCGTATTTTTTTCAGTCCTGGAGTATAGCCAAAAAAGCAGGGGGTTGTGCAATGCTTCTTTGGCAGACTCCACCACCATGGGAACAATCGCGACCGACCCCTGCCTCGTTAGCCAGGCTAAGCTTGTTACTGGGGATACCAACAGAGAGGTGGGACAGGGTCTTGGTCAGCTATAGTTAGCTAACCCTGACGCTAGCATGCCAGCTATGGGTCGCTGATTGCCTGATTGTACATCGTCTTCACCTCCATAACGCGACGATAAGAAAGAGAAAATGAATATCCGGCTAATAGCCAGGACTTGTGGATGGACTCAACTTCCTGGAGTCATACAACACTTGGCATCTTTTAGTAAGCTCTTCAAACTCATTATATCCCTTATATATATATCTCATAACCTGACATTCCAATGAAAGAATTCTGAGGGTACATCCCTAAAGATATTGAATTACTGTTTATCGTTTCTATGTCTTCCTCACGTATTCCTGCTCCGTTTTCTTCCTCTTTAAAGCCTGAAGTGTGGCCCGGGAGGGGGGGGGGCGGGGGCCCGCGAAGACTCTGTTCGATTTGGCATTCAGCGACCCATAGCTGACATGGCAGCGTCAAGGTTGGCGGACCATAACCGACTAAGATTCTGTTTCCACCTCTTAGTTGATGCCCCCAGTAATAGGTCTAGCTTGCCTAAAAGGGGGTTGGGGGGGGGGGCAGGGATCGTCATTGTCCCTGGGGCAGCAGAGTCTGCTAAAGAAGTACTGGACATCCCCTGCTGTTTAGCTCCACACAGTCAGTCAGTCATTTGCATTTCCGTTGCGGAACTTCGCCTCCCTAGCAGCTCTCCTGTAGGCCTCTCGCTTGTAAAGCAAGATGTCCAGATGCCGACGTGTCCATCTCACGATGTCTTGTATTGGTCTTCCTCCACTCGAGGACAGGGGAAAAAAACTGTCATAACCCGCTCTCCATCCGACACGATGTTGTGCTTCAACATCTTCACCGCATCGACTGCAAAGAATACCAGCTCGGAGTTCCAAGAATAAGATGAAAGAGGTGGAGGATGAGGAGGAGAAGAAGAAGGAGGAGGAGGATGAAGAAGAAGAATAAGGAGGAGGTGGAGGAGAAGGAGGAAGAGGAGGATGCAGAAGAAGAAGAAGAAGAAGCGAGTAGTCTTTAAAGAAAACGAAGGCAGAAATTTACGGCCAATCTGAAGATTTTTAAAAATACCCAGATAAAAAAATCTCTCCTGCTTCTCTCTCCCCCCCCCACACCCCACCCCCTCCAACCATCACCTCACTCTTGTTCTCCCCCTCCCCTCCCCATCCCACATATTTGATACAATATATTTTTTAATGCTTGACCGCGCCGAGAGGCCACGCCTGAATGACTTGCAAACAAAAAAAAAGAAGAAAAATATTCTCAGTCTACCTCATCTGTCACGTCCCCCCAACCGTAGGTCTAGAAATATTCCGCTATTCAATTATTCAAACCTGTACGTACGTATATTCTCTGCTATACTGCGGGCGCTTGCGTTTGAAGTGCCTGATAAATGCAGGGCACTGGGGAGGAACAGCTTCAGGAAAGCAAAGATTGCTGATTAAACAAGATAAGCTAATGAAATGTCTCCGAGTTATGTTTACACAAGGACATCAACGACATCTGAAGGCGAGATGTTGGCGAATATTTAGGGCTCCGGCTTTTGTAAATACTATGACACTTAAAACACGTTTTAAAAAAAAATCAGAGAGTTAAACATTCATATCATCAAGTTTCTGTTATTGCAGATTTCGTCCCTTATCATCATCATCATCATCATTCATTTATTTGCACGTCCCTTGCGGAACTTTGCCTCCCTAACAGCACTCCTGTAGGCCTCTCGGTTGTGAGCAAGATGGCCTGCTGCTGATGCATCCATTTGCAGATCATCAACGATGTCTTGCAGCCATCTTCGTTTTTGTCTTCCTCTCTTTCTTTTTTCCCATTATGTACCCTTCCAAGGCGATCTTCTCTAGATTATCATGACGTTTAATGTCCCTTATAGAAAACACATAACAGGGATTGTGGGACGGGGAATTAATTTGTGTGAACATATTTGACACAAACAACTGTAACTGTCTGTTCAGTGGAACATAACAGCATGAGGTAACGATCAGAGGTCGCATTATAGGACATGCAAACTGACTGCTATTACAGACGTTTAAAAAAAAAAGATCGATGATTCAGCTACAAGGTAAGAATGTAGGGGGTTGAAAGGGGATAGCAGGGGAATGACTTGGGTTGTAAATACAGAAAGCAGCACTGAGAGTAATGTACCATGTGTATGCGTGTGTATGGAGGTGTGGTGTGTGTATGTGTGTGGGGGGACGGCGCGCGAAGACGCTGTCCGCTCTGGCAGCCAGCGACCCATAGCTGACCAAGACCCTGTCTCACCTCTCCGTTGGTACTCCCCCCCCCCCCCCCAAATAACAGATCTAGCCTGGCTAACGGTGCAGAGGGTAAAGATGCCAGCGTGATTATCAGGGCCAGCAAACTTAGACCTGAGGAAGATCCTGTCTTCTTCTTCTTCTTCTTTCTCTTATCTGTCTGTTTATGCTATTGGAGTTGCAGGGAGTTTCAGACATCTGCCCAGAGCAAGGTGAGAGGTCTGCGTAGCTGTCATGTTATATGTTTCCTCAGTGTGTCTTTCACCCCATATATCCACTATTGTCCTGTCAGTGACGGATTATCCATTAGGTCAAATAGGCGTAAGCCTAGGGGCCGGAAAGGAAGGGCCAGGTGTAAAAAAAGGGGGGGGGGGGAATCTGCAAATACAGTGCGTTCCGAAAATAACTGTGCACTAATTCAGTATCGATTCCGGTATCGGAATGATATGTTAATGACCGCGGTATCTAGCCATATCTACCTGCGTACGTTAGCGTGTTGAACCCTGCAGACTATGCACGGGGCATTGCAGATTACGAGCGTCCTTGCATCGTCTCAGCCTGTCACATACCTCTGACTGCACATGGGAAACAGGTACTAAGGCTCCAAAACACATGTTGCAGCTCTAGCCCCTCTACCAAGAACCCCGAACCTAGGTCTGGCCCCTCTATGAAGAAGCCCAAACCTAGATCTGGCTCCTCTACCACGAAGCCCGAACCTAGATATTGCCCCTCTATGAAGAAGTCCAAACCTAGATCTGACCCCTCTATCAAGAAGCCCAAACCTAGATCTGGCCCCTCTATCAAGAACCCCGAACCTAGATCTGGCCCCTCTATCAAGAAGCCCGAACCTAGGTCTGGCCCCTCTATCAAGAAGCCCGAACCTAGGTCTGGCCCCTCTATCAAGAAGCCGTAACCCAGCTCTGGCCACTGGAAGAAACTTTGGGGCGCAAAGCATGACCTATACCAAAATACTGCACAATTTATCTGGACAACATAGCTGTTTGATGTTCGGGAAGAAGAAGTCCAAAGTTAACGCCATGCACCAACACATCCACACTGACAGCGTCAACATTTACGCCAATCTGGCTTCCCTGCTTATTCACAGCTTAACAACCGCGAGATAAAGGTCGGCCCTGCCTGCCCTCGCCATCGAGCTTGACACTTGCACAAACAGCATAACCTTTGACCTTCTTAACCTCTGAGCCCAAAAGTCACACTTGAGGACGCTAGTAAAGCCCGTTTTCAGTATTGGGACTTCCCCCACCCACCCACCTAGCCTGCGCCTGGGAGCTCTGTGAATGTTTTATTCATGTAAGCTGTTATTATTGGGATAAAAGGGGGTTGGGGTGGGGGGGGGGGGAGGTAAAGAGAGAGAGAGAGGACAAATTATTACTGTTCTTGTTGAGGGAATAAGTGCCAGAGGATAAAAGGGGATAGCAGGGGAATGACTTGGGTTGTAAATACGGAAAGCAGCGCTGTGAGTAGTGTACCATGTGTATGTGTGTATGGAGGTGTGGTGTGTGTGTGTGTATGGAGGTGTGGTGTGTGTGTGTGTGTGGAGGTGTGGTGTGTGTGTGTATGGAGGTGTGGTGTGTGTGTATGGAGGTGTGGTGTGTGTGTGTGTATGGAGGTGTGGTGTGTGTGTATGGAGGTGTGGTGTGTGTGTATGGAGGTGTGGTGTGTGTGTATGGAGGTGTGGTGTGTGTGTGTATGGAGGTGTGGTGTGTGTGTATGGAGGTGTGGTGTGTGTGTATGGAGGTGTGGTGTGTGTGTATGGAGGTGTGGTGTGTGTGTGTATGGAGGTGTGGTGTGTGTGTGTGTATGGAGGTGTGGTGTGTGTGTATGGAGGTGTGGTGTGTGTGTGTATGGAGGTGTGGTGTGTGTGTGTGTATGGAGGTGTGGTGTGTGCGTGTGGGGGGGGGGGCGCGCGAAGACGCTGTCCGCTCTGGCAGCCAGCGACCCATAGCTGACCAAGACCCTGTCTCACCTCTCCGTGTCTCTCCCCCCTCCCCCCAATAGCAGGTCTAGCCTGGCTAACGGTGCAGAGACCGCCAGTCCCTCCAGTGGTGGTGGAGTCTGCTAAAGAAGTATTGCACACCTCCACCCCCTGCTTTTTTTTTTTTTAGCTCTACACAGGGACTGAACCCCCATGCCAAAACCAGCTCCCTATCCGACACGATACTATGCCTCAACACATTCACCGCATGGGCTGCAAAGAGCACCAGCTGGCAGTTCCAGCGAGATAGAAGAAGAAGAAGACAGAATGTACTTGTGTACAAGGCTGCCTAACTTCTTTCACTACCGTGAAACAGGAGCATGATCTGTGTACTGAGCTAGCGTACTGAGCTGTGTACTGAGCTAGCGTACTGAGCTAGCGTACTGAGCTGTGTACTGAGCTAGCGTACTGAGCTGTGTACTGAGCTAGCGTACTGAGCTGTGTACTGAGCTGTGTACTGAGCTAGCGTACTGAGCTGTGTACTAAGCTAGCGTACTGAGCTGTGTACTGAGCTAGCGTACTGAGCTAGCGTACTGAGCTGTGTACTGAGCTAGCGTACTGAGCTAGTGTACTGAGCTGTGTACTGAGCTAGCGTACTGAGCTAGTGTACTGAGCTGTGTACTGAGCTAGCGTACTGCTGGAGGATGCATGTATGAACTGTGTACTGAGCTAGCGTACTGCTGGAGGATGCATGTATGAGCTGTGTACTGAGCTAGTGTACTGCTGGAGGATGCATGTATGAGCTGTGTACTGAGCTAGTGTACTGCTGCAGGATGCATGTATGATCTGTGTACTGAGCTAGCGTACTGCTGGAGGATGCATGTAAGAGCTGTGTACTGAGCTAGCGTACTGCTGGAGGATGCATGTATGATCTGTGTACTGAGCTAGTGTACTGCTGCATGATGCATGTATGAGCTGTGTACTGAGCTAGTGTACTGCTGCAGGATGCATGTATGAGCTGTGTACTGAGCTAGCGTACTGCTGGAGGATGCATGTATGATCTGTGTACTGAGCTAGCGTACTGCTGGAGGATGCATGTATGATCCGCTATGGTTCTTTTGTGCGCACAGCTACAAGTCAGGCGTAGAAATGAGGGTAACAGTTGGTACAGTTCTCTGCTCAAACACTGATTCATGTCCTATAGTACTGCACTTTGTAAATGGTACGTTTATGTGAATGCTACATTGAGCCTCTTGTCTTGTCTTGTACTTGTACGAACTCCCTGTAACTGCGAGCTGTTGTTCTTTGCAGCCGATGCTGTAGATGTGTTGAGGCACAGCATCGTATCGGCGTGGGAGAGGGTTATGGCAGCTATTTTTTTTAGTCTCGGAGTACAGCTAAAAAGCAGGAGGTGTGCACTGCTTCTTTAGTAGACTCCACCACCATGGGGAATATGAGGATCCCTGCCCTGTTAGCCAGGCTAGGCCTGTTACTAGGGGTATCAAAAGAGAGATAAATATTTATTTACTACACTATGATCCGTATTTCCATCTTGTTAGTAAAGCTATCATACTTGAACTCTCATACTTGAACTCTCATACTTCCACTATCATACTTCCAATATCATAGTTAAATTCTCATACTTGAACTCTCATACTTCTACTATCATACTTTCAATATCATAGTTAAATTCTCATACTTGAACTCTTATACTTCCACTATCATACTTTCAATATCATAGTTAAATTCTCATACTTGAACTCTCATACTTCCACTATCATACTTTCAATATCATAGTTAAATTCTCATACTTGAACTCTCATACTTCCACTATCATACTTTCAATATCATAGTTAAATTCTCATACTTGAACTCTCATACTTCCACTATTATACTTTCAATATCATAGTTAAATTCTCATACTTGAACTCTCATACTTCCACTATCATACTTTCAATATCATAGTTAAATTCTCATATTTGAACTCTCATACTTCCACTATCATATTTTCAATATCATAGTTAAATTCTCATATTTGAACTCTCGTACTTCCACTATCATACTTTCAATATCATAATTGAACTCTCATACTTTCAATATCATAGTTAAATTCTCATATTTGAACTCCCGTACTTCCACTATCATACTTGAACTCTCATACTTCCACTATCATACTTGAACTCTCATACTTCCACTATCATACTTGAACTCCCGTACTTCCACTATCATACTTGAACTCTCATACTTCCACTATCATACTTGAACTCTCATACTTCCACTATCATACTTTCAATATCATAGTTAAATTCTCATACTTGAACTCTCATACTTCCACTATCATACTTTCAATATCATAGTTAAATTCTCATACTTGAACTCTCATACTTCCACTATCATACTTTCAATATCATAGTTAAATTCTCATACTTGAACTCTCATACTTCCACTATCATACTTGAACTCTCATACTTCCACTATCATACTTGAACTCTCATACTTCCACTATCATACTTGAACTCTCATACTTCCACTATCATATTTGAACTCCCGTACTTCCACTATCATATTTGAACTCTCATACTTCCACTATCATACTTGAACTCTCATACTTCCACTATCATACTTGATAATTTATCACCACTATTCTTCCCCCTGTCTCCCCTCCCTGTCCTATTTATCTCTCCGTGCTATTCTCCATTTTACCTTCCCTCCACATACGCCCACATACAAACATTCATCCTTTCTACTAAACCACTCGAGCGAATCTTACAGGAATCTATTCATTTCCCATCTTCCCAGAAATAAAAGATGTTATGTGAATGATAACATTTACTTACAAAGATACACACTGCCTGTACTTATACGTACACTTATGATGCATATGTACATGAACATGTACATGCAGGCATACAGAAATATGCATAATATATTGTACGCATGTGTACACATTAGAGATAAGAGAAATGACTGCAGTAAAACTGTTTCTAGTAATAAAGGTGTATTGTGGAGTATGGATCAGTTTTATAAAAAGATAGAAAGAGTGAGGAAGGTGGATAGAAACAAGGATAGCAGAAAGTAAGAAGAGCAGGTGTAAATAAAGAACATACAACACTCCAATATTTCGGCAAAAGCCTTTTTTTCAGGGATCATGGGTGTCTGAGTACCGAAGTGGTTAGTGCACTGGTCTCTCATGGCGAAGGTCGGGGGTTCGAGTCCGGCTGGAGGCACCCCAGTCACCCAGCTGTAGAAATGGGTACCCGACTTCTTCTGGAGTTGGGGAAGGAAAGGCGACCAGACATGATACTGACCATATCATCCTCTAGTGTGCTGACATGTCAAGGAAAATATGGGTACTAACACCATATCCCTATGTGCCTCTAAGGCATGACAGGATTACCTTCACCTTACATTTTAATAAAAACAACATATATAAACAACACCATAAAAAACAAGGTACATATTAACGGACATATGAAAAGGGTAAACAGACTTAGAGAGAATGATTACACTTACATAACGGTGGACAGAGGATACATAGGAAGGATAAGACAGGACAGACACAGCGACAGTCTTGTCTTGTCTTGTCTTCTATCTCCCTAAAGCTGCAAGCTGGTATTCTTTGCACCCGATGCTGTGAAGGTCTTGCACAACATCGTGTCGGATTGAAAGTGGGTTTCCAGTCCCTGAGTGCAGTTGAAAAGAGATACTTCTTTAGCAGACTCCACCCCTCCCCCCCCCCCCCCAAGGGGGCTATAACAATTCCTGCCCCGTTAGCCAGCCTAGGCCTGTTACTGGGGGTACCAATGATGGGGTGGGACAGGGTCTTGATCAGCAATGGTTCGCCAACCCTGACTCTAGCGTGCCAGCCATGCTTCTACCTCGCCATCCAGCGATAAAGAGACAGGTAAACTAACAGGTTCATATGGATGGATGGATGAACGGACTTACAAATGGAAGAGATCGTTGAAGGGACGGCCATGTATCAAAACATACACTGCAGGCACACATGTATCAAAACATACACTGCAGGCACACATGTATCAAACATACACTACAGGCACACATGTATCAAAACATACACTGCAGGCACACAACTCGAACATGAAAGGGAGACAGAAAAGTTTGTTTGTTTTTTTCTAGTTTATGTAAGTGGAATACGGTATATGCGTGACGTCACTCCTTCCCCGACACAGATGTCCGGCACTTGTGTGTGCTTCCTGTACACCAACGGTTCCCAACCTTTTCACATCCAGACAGCTCTTTGTCAACTTCACGTGGTTTACAGACAGCAACCTTGTATATAATACCGCAGTGTTATAACCCTTTGATTACGTGTATTCATCAGATGGAACTTAGCATCAAACAGATAACGCAGCAACGGACCACATGATAGTGCTCCAATGATCTTTTGTGGTCCGCAGACACAGATTTAGAACACCTGCTTTTAGGCTGCGATGTATAAGGTCAAATGTTTCTCAGACAACTAACACTGAATCTAGCCATGTTTACAGCCAGCGCTGAACATAACTGACACAAAATATAGTCATCTTTACAGCCAGGGCTGAACAGAACTGAACTCTCATACTTCCACTATCATATTTGAACTCTCATACTTCCACTATCAAACTTGAACTCTCATACTTCCACTATCATACTTGAACTCTCATACTTCCACTATCATACTTGAACTCTCATACTTCCACTATCATACTTGAACTCTCATACTTCCACTATCATACTTGAACTCTCATACTTCCACTATCATACTTGATAATTTATCACCACTATTCTTTCCCCTGTCTCCCCTCCCTGTCCTATTTATCTCTCCGTGCTATTCTCCATTTTACCTTCCCTCCACATACGCCCACATACAAACATTCATCCTTTCTACTAAACCACTCGAGCGAATCTTACAGGAATCTATTCATTTCCCATCTTCCCAGAAATAAAAGATGTTATGTGAATGATAACATTTACTTACAAAGATACACACTGCCTGTACTTATACGTACACTTATGATGCATATGTACATGAACATGTACATGCAGGCATACAGAAGTATGCATAATATATTGTACGCATGTGTACACATTAGAGATAAGAGAAATGACTGCAGTAAAACTGTTTCTAGTAATAAAGGTGTATTGTGGAGTATGGATCAGTTTTATAAAAAGATAGAAAGAGTGAGGAAGGTGGATAGAAACAAGGATAGCAGAAAGTAAGAAGAGCAGGTATAAATAAAGAACATACAACACTCCAATATTTCGGCAAAAAGCCTTTTTTTCAGGGATCATGGGTGTCTGAGTACCGAAGTGGTTAGTGCACTGGTCTCTCATGGCGAAGGTCGGGGGTTCGAGTCCGGCTGGAGGCACCCCAGTCACCCAGCTGTAGAAATGGGTACCCGACTTCTTCTGGAGTTGGGGAAGGAAAGGCGACCAGACATGATACTGACCATATCATCCTCTAGTGTGCTGACATGTCAAGGAAAATATGGGTACTAACACCATATCCCTATGTGCCTCTAAGGCATGACAGGATTACCTTCACCTTACATTTTAATAAAAACAACATATATAAACAACACCATAAAAAAACAAGGTACATATTAACGGACATATGAAAAGGGTAAACAGACTTAGAGAGAATGATTACACTTACATAACGGTGGACAGAGGATACATAGGAAGGATAAGACAGGACAGACACAGCGACAGTCTTGTCTTCTATCTCCCTAAAGCTGCAAGCTGGTATTCTTTGCACCCGATGCTGTGAAGGTCTTGCACAACATCGTGTCGGATTGAAAGTGGGTTTCCAGTCCCTGAGTGCAGTTGAAAAGAGATACTTCTTTAGCAGACTCCACCCCTCCCCCCCCCCCCCCAAGGGTTCTATAACAATTCCTGCCCCGTTAGCCAGCCTAGGCCTGTTACTGGGGGTACCAATGATGGGGTGGGACAAGGTCTTGATCAGCAATGGTTCGCCAACCCTGACTCTAGCATGCCAGCCATGCTTCTACCTCGCCATCGAGCGATAAAGAGACAGGTAAACTAACAGGTTCATATGGATGGATGGATGAACGGACTTACAAATGGAAGAGATCGTTGAAGGGACGGCCATGTATCAAAACATACACTGCAGGCACACATGTATCAAAACATACACTGCAGGCACACATGTATCAAACATACACTACAGGCACACATGTATCAAAACATACACTGCAGGCACACAACTCGAACATGAAAGGGAGACAGAAAAGTTTTTGTTTTTTTTTTAGTTTATGTAAGTGGAATACGGTATATGCGTGACGTCACTCCTTCCCCGACACAGATGTCCGGCACTTGTGTGTGCTTCCTGTACACCAACGGTTCCCAACCTTTTCACATCCAGACAGCTCTTTGTCAACTTCACGTGATTTACAGACAGCAACCTTGTATATAATATCGCAGTGTTATAACCCTTTGATTATGTGTATTCATCAGATGGAACTTAGCATCAAACAGATAACGCAGCAACGGACCACATGATAACGCTCCGATGATCTTTTGTGGTCCGCAGACACAGATTTAGAACACCTGCTTTAGGCTGCGATGTATAAGGTCAAATGTTTCTCAGACAACCAACACTGAATCTAGCACTGTTTACAGCCAGCGCTGAACATAACTGTCACAAAATATAGTCATCTCTACAGCCGGCGCTGAACATAACTGTCACAAAATATAGTCATTTCTACAGCCAGGGCTGAACATAACTGTCACAAAATATAGTCATCTTTACAGCCAGGGCTGAACATAAATGTCACAAAATATAGTCATCTCTACAGCCGGCGCTGAACATAACTGTCACAAAATCTAGTCATCTCTACAGCCGGCGCTGAACATATTCATTCATTCATTTGCATGTCCCTTGCGGAACTTTGCCTCCCAAACAGCACTCCTGTAGGCCTCTCGGTTGTGAGCAAGATGGCCTGCTGCTGTTGCATCCATTTCCAGATAGTCAATGATGTCTTGCAGCCATCTTCGTCTTGGTCTTCCTCTTTTTCTTTTTCCCATTATGTATCCTTCCAATACGGTCTTCTCTAAATTATCATGACGTTTAATGTGTCCAAAATATTTCAGTTTTCTCTCTTTAATCCTCTTCACTAGCCAGCCTTCTTCAATATTAAGCTCTTGTAGTATAGATATATTTGTTCTTTTTTGTGTCCACGATATTTGAAGAACTCTTCTGTAGCATTTACACTCATAGGCATTTATGTGTTTCTCAGCTGTTTTGTTAAGTGTCCAGGTCTCACATGCATATGTTGCTATGGGAAAGATGCATGCCCTTAAAAATCTTATTTTTGTGGTTCTGTCTGCTCCTCTCCACAGATTCTTTATTTGTTTTACTTTCTGAAGAGCGATAGATGTCCTCCTTTTAATTTCCCTCATTGTATCTCCATTATTAGTTAGTAGTGATCCAAGATATTCAAAACCCTCCACTTCTTCCAGTTTTTCCTGATTGATACATAACTGAACATAACTGTCACAAAATATAGTCATCTAGATAGATAGATAGATAGACAGACAGACAGACAGACAGACAGACAGACAGACAGACAGACAGACAGACAGACAGACAGACAGACAGACAGATAGATAGATAGATAGATAGGCGCAGGCACGAATGATAACTCAACAGTTTAAAACAAAATTCCCCGATAGGATTTTACTCCGACTCATCTAAATATAACCGTGACCTAGATCTTGTGAGAACTTCATGAAATCGAGCGGGGGTAATTCACTGACTCACGCCGTGACTCACTCACGGGAAAGGCCGGCCACCCATTTGGTGAGCGCTAGTACTTGTCAGACTGCGCTAACAATTTTACTGGCTTTAATGGCCACGTTTGGCTTGGCTGCCTCCTCTCTCTCTATCTCTCCCCTTCATTTACATCTCCATATATTCCCCCCCCCCCCACCTTTTTACGAGATCGACAGTTTGTACTCGATGATTCAGCGTCTGTCAGATCGATACTTTTACTACAAAATTCCCCATCTGGGAATTCCACGTTCTGTGTTCATTGTTTTTTTTTTGTTTGTTTACGTAGATCGATTGTAGGCTCGTAGGTATTGGCAGTTTTACAACTATCTGGGGTTTTACAATGCTGGGTACTTTCAAAGCAGAGTTCATTTGTAGGGACGATGTCATAGTATCATGATTAGACATTTCCAAACGGAGGTTGTCGAGCGTCTTGTCTTGTCTTGTCTTGTGCTATTGTGATGAATCTAGCGTCGCGTCTTGTCTTGTGCTATTGTGATGAATCTAGCGTCTTGTCTTGTCTTGTGCTATTGTGATGAATCTAGCGTCTTCTCTTGTCTTGTCTTGTCCTATTGTGATAAATCTAGCGTCGCGTCTTGTCTTGTCTTGTCCTATTGTGATAAATCTAGCGTCGCGTCTTGTCTTGTCTTGTGCTATTGTGATGAATTTAGCGTCTTGTCTTGTGCTATTGTGATGAATCTAGCGTCTTCTCTTGTCTTGTCTTGTGCTATCTCCCCCTAACTACGAGCTGGTGTTCTTTGCAGCCGATGCTGTGAAGTTGTTGAAGCACAGCATCATATCGGCGTGGGAGCGGGTTATGGCAGCTACTTTTTCAATCCCGGAGTACAGCTAAAATGCAGAGGGTGTGCAATGCTTCTTTAGCAGACTCCACCACCATGGGGACTACGGCGATCCTTGCCCCGTTAGCCAGGCTAGGCTTGTTACTAGGGGGTACCAACGGAGATGTGGGACAGGGTCTTAGTCAGACTTGGTTCGCTAACCCTGACGCTAGCACATCAGTTATGAGTCACCGATTGCCTCATCGGATTCTGATGAAAAGAAAAGGAAGGAGGACGAGAGAGAAATGTGTGGAGAGTCCGACCAAGTGGCACAGGAGGAGAAAGGGCGATAGATCCCAGTACAGACCAGTGAAGGATGGAGAAGAATGGCTGCCAATCTGGGATAATGTTACAGCAGGGAGACCGAAGTCCAGGGCATCTTCACGATTACTTCTCCTTCTGTCGTGCCTGGAGAATGTTTTAAAACGCTGTTTAGGCTAACTCCTGCCTTAAATTGCTCTCGCATTCACCAGTCATAACGGCAGGACATGATGATGATGACGATGATGACATTATTTCCTTTGCTAGCAGTCTCTCCTAGCAACATTCACATCTTTCCTAGCAACATTCACATCTTTCCTAGCAACATTCACATCTTTCCTAGCAACCTCCACATCTCTCCTAGTAACATCCACATCTCTCCTAGCAACATTAACATCTTTCCTAGCAACATTCACATCTCTCCTAGCAACCTCCACATCTCTCCTAGTAACATCCACATCTCTCCTAGCAACATCCACATCTCTCCTAGCGACATCCACATCTATAATAGCGACATCCACACCTCTCCTAGCAACATCCACACCTCTCCTAACCTACATCCACATATCTCCTAGCAATATCCACACCTCTCCTAGCAACATTCACATCTCTCCTAGCAACATTCACACCTCTCTTAGCAACATCCACATCTCTCCTAGCAACATTCACACCTCTCTTAGCAACATCCACATCTCTCCTAGCAACATCCACATCTCTCCTAGCAACATCCACATCTCTCCTAGCAACATCCACATCTCCCCTAGCAACATCCACATCTCTCCTAGCAACATCCACATAACTCCTAGCAACATCCACATCTCTCCTAGCAACATCCACAAAGTGTAATGCTTCCCTGCCGACACTGGAACAAATCCACTATCATCATGTGCCGTGACTACAGTTAGTAATGCTTTTCCCGCTTAATCACTCCCCCCCCCCAGAACATTACCATGTCAAGATATCCTCTACATAATCTATTCCTAGTTTTTTTTGGTTCCTGGTGGGGCAAGATGGGGGGGGGGAGGAGGGGCAGAAGTGCTGCTGCGAGGCCCGAATGTTTTAAGGGTGGGCCCTTCAGTGAATGAAAATATAAGCAGGTGAGCGGGGGGGGGGGGAGGGGGAGACAGTTTTTTCACCGGGTTTTTAAATTTATCATGGCGGCCCTGCTACTTTATAATAAATACAGCTCCTTGTTACTTTGTAATAAATACAGCTCCCTGCTTATCTTATCTTATATCCTTCCCGTGCCGTTAGACGTCACATAGGGCTCGCAAAGTAGTTCGCCAATTTTTCCTGTCTTCGGCGAGTCTTTCAACCTCATCAAAGGATTTTATGCCTGTTAACTTGGCCTCTCTTAATAATGTTCTCTTCAGAGTTTCACGCGGCCTGTTGTGTTCCACTTGATAGCTTGTTTTGGGATTCTCTGCTCATTTCTTCTCATCAAGTGGCCAACATATGTCCATCTCCTTTTCCTGATCACCCGTGAGACTGGTTGTTGTTCAGTCATCTGTCTTATCTCTGCATTGTTCTTGAATTCATTCCACTTGATGCCGAGTATTTTCCTTAAACATTTGTTTTCAAAAGAGTCTAATTTCTTTTCTATTTCTTTAGTTGTTTTCCAGCTTTTGCATGCAGAAATGAGGGTGGATATTACATTTGAATTGAATAGTCTTAACTTGGTTTTTGTGCTTATAACTTTTGAATTCCATATGTTCTCAAGATTCTTGAAGATTGATGCTGCTTTTGCAATTCTGATTCTAACTTCCTTTCTAGTGTCACCATCCTGGTCTATGTAGCTGCCAAGGTATGCAAATTGATTGACTTCTTCAATATCTGTCCCTTCTATGTGTATTTTTCCATTTTGATTGATGGGAATTTTCATTATTTTTGTTTTGTTTTTGTTAATTTCAAGTCCTATTTTGCTAGCCAGTGAAGATAGGCTATCTGTTTTTTCTTGCATGGAATTCACATTATTACTGATAAGAGTTATGTCATCAGCAAAATCAAGATCTTCTAGTTGGGTCCCATGTACCCAGTCAATACCTGTGTTACCTGTGCAGTTTTTTCATTATGAAGTCTATTGTAATCCCAAAAAGTAAAGGAGACAGTATACATCCTTGTTTCACGCCTGTTTCAATCTGGAACCATTCACTCATCCCTTCTTCTGTCTTGACTGCACAACCATATCCATTGTATAAGTCCTTAATGATGTTGACAATTTTAGATGGTATTCCATATAGACATAAAATTCTCCATAATGAATCTCTGTGTATGCTATCAAATGCCTTCTTAAAATCTATGAAATTCAGTATTAATGGTTTCTGCTTTTCAATATGTTCTTCAAGTATTATTCTGAGAGTAAAGATCTGGTCGAGACAGCTTCTCCCTTTTCGAAATCCTGCTTGTTCTTCTCTCATTGCAGTATCCACTATATCTTTGAGTCTATTCAAAATGACCTTGCAAAATACTTTTGACACAACTGATATTAAGATTACTCCTCTCCAGTTGTTACAGTCACTAAGGTTGCCCTTTTTTGGTATTTTAACAATGATTCCCTTCTTCCAATTAGAAGGGACCTTTTCTTCTTTCCAAATCTTGTTAAACATTCTCTGTAGTCGTCTCATGTTGTCACTATTGATAGCTTTTAGCATCTCGGCTGTTATTTCATCTTCACCTGCAGCTTTGTTGTTAGCCATTAAATTCACTGCTGTTTCAATTTCATTTCATCTAGATTGACATTTAGTTGTGGGGCTGGTAAGTCAGTCTCAAGGTTTAACAATTCTTTTGGGTGTGGTCGATTGAGTATTTCTTGGAAGTGTTCAGCCCATCTTTGCTTTTGGTCTTTATTTGATGTTAATAGTGTTCCCCCCCGTGTGGTACCCGGGATCTGCAAAGAATAGGACCACTGTACCCTACCATGCATGTTCGTAAAAGGCGACTAAGGAGGGTTCAGCATAGGGCCAGCAACCCTATCTGGTAAAAAACTATCAGACTGCTACAGAAACAGAAGCAAGGGAAAAAGCAAATGCAGGTGGAAGGAGAAATGCGTATCAGGAAACTGAGCCCATGAAGGTTGTGGATGAAAGCCAGCCACTGGAAGTCCCCAGCCCGACTGCAGACCTCCTGGAACCTAAACAAAAGATGCAAATAGGCAGCTGGAATGTAAGAACACTAAACCAGACTGGAAAACTAGCACAAACCATCAAGGAAATGCACAGATACAAACTAGACATACTAGGAATACAAGAAGCAAGATGGACAGGACAAGGCAGAAGGAAATTAACAACACAGCACACAGAAGATACAATAATATGGTCAGGTAAAGAAGATCTTCATGAAGGAGGAGTAGCATTGATTATAACAAAAGAAGCATCAAGAGCATTGCTGAAATGGACCCCAATAAATGAGAGATTATTATATGCACGATTCAACTCAAGATTCACGAAGCTGTCTATTATAGTTTGTTATGCACCAACAGAAGCAGCTGAAGAGGAATTAAAAGAAGATTTTTATAACAGCCTCCAAGCCACAGTAGAAACAATACCCAAGCATGATATGCTACTCATCTTGGGCGACTTCAATGCAAAAGTAGGTGAAGGAAATGAAGATAGAAGAAGAATCATGGGAAGAGAAGGAATCGGAGAAATAAATGAAAATGGAGAAAGACTGTGCAGTTTCTGTGAAGAAAACATGATGACCATCGGAGGGACAATTTTCCAACACAAAAACATCCATAAGGTGACTTGGAGGTCACCAGATAAAACCACAGAAAACCAAATCGATCACATACTAATAAACAACAAGTGGAAACGGTCACTACAAGATGTGCGAGCAAGGAAAGGAGCAGATATAGGAAGTGATCACAACCTTCTGGTAGCAAAAATAAAACTAAAATTAAGGAAAGCCAGAATCGGAGATCACAGAATATACATTTTGATACAAGAAAACTGATAGACCAGCAAACAAGAAATGAATTCTCAATAATTCTTAAGAACCGCTTCAGTGTCCTACAAGACGAAGCAGAAATGTCCATATTAGAGTTCAATAAAACACTACAGGAAACAGCAAAAGAGGTGCTGGGATATCGGAAAAGGAGAAAAGAGGAATGGATAAGTGAGACCACATGGGAAAAGATAGAGCAAAGAAAAGAAATCAAGAAAAAATTACTGAACACCAAATCACAACGGCTTAAAGAACGAGTTTTAAGTAATTATGCACAAAAAGACAAAGAAGTGAAGGAATCATGCCGTCAAGATAAACGTCAATATTATGACAACTTAGCAGAAACAGCAGAGAAAGCAGCATATACAAATGACATGAAAACCATATATAAAATCACAAAGCAGATGACAGGTAACTTCAATACAAGATGTGAAAGTGCAGTAAGAACACAAAATGGACAACTGGTCAGTGGAGAAAGAGAAAAAATTGAAAGATGGAGGGAACACTTTAACACCCTACTAAACAGAACACAAGCAGCACAAGCAATAGATATACCTGAAGCAAAAGCGGAACTAAACATCAATACAGGACCAATAACAATAAATGAAGTAAAAGAGGCGATAAAGATGCTAAAATCAGACAGGGCACCAGGTGAAGATGAAGTGACTGCTGAGATGTTGAAAGCAGAAGAAACAGAAACACCAAAACAACTTTGCCGGATATTACAACAAATTTGGGATTTAGAAAAAGCCCCAGAGGAGTGGAAAACTGGTCTTATAGTAAAACTACCAAAGAAAGGTGACCTCAGAGATTGCGGGAACTGGAGAGGCATTACCCTACTGCCACTCACTAGTAAAGTATTTTGCAGAATAATCATCAACAGAATTGTACCAACACTTGAGGAAAAACTTCGGAAAGAGCAGGCAGGATTTAGGAAAGGAAGATCATGCATAGACCATATATTTGTACTTAGACAAATATTAGAACAGGCAAATGAGTGGCATAGCACAACATATGCATTATTCATAGACTTTGAGAAAGCCTTTGACAGTGTCAACAGAGATGCACTGTGGAAAATCCTAAGATGGCATGGCCTCCCCCATAAAATAGTTAATGTAATCAAAGCCCTATACGAGGGTTTTCAGTGCAAAGTTATCTGTGGAGAACATACCTCCAGCAGCTTTAGGGTACAAACAGGAGTGAAACAGGGATGTGTACTATCACCAACATTATTTATCTTGGCAGTAGACTGGTTAATGAAGGAGGCAACATCAGACAAACGCAGAGGATTACAATGGACCCTTGACACAGTGCTGGAGGACCTTGACTTTGCGGACGACATTTGTCTATTATCAAGCAGTCACAAAGATATGCAAGATAAAATAAACAAGTTAACACAGAATGCAAACAACATAGGACTAAAGATCAACGTAGGAAAGACAAAGTTAATGAAGCAAAATGTGAACAACAGAAATGTACTCAGAGTAGATAACAAGTTAGTGGAGGAGGTTAACGAATTTGTATACCTTGGCAGCAGAGTAGTAGAAAATGGAGACAGCACAGAGGACATCAACAGCAGACTTACTAGAGCAAACCAGGCTTTTGCAATGCTACAGAATATATGGAAATCAAATAAACTAAGCATAAATATGAAAATCAGGATATTTAAGAGTAATGTTCTAAGTGTACTACTCTATGGAAGTGAATGCTGGAAAATCACCAAAACCATAGAAAACAAGTTGAATTCTTTCCAGACTAAATGTTTACGTAGAATTAAAAAAATATTTTGGCCAAACACCATAAGAAATAACATCTTATTGGCAGAAATGCAGATGAAACCACTGACAACAATTATTGAGGAAAGACGCTGGCGATGGTTGGGACATGTGCTCCGAATGACTGACAACTCACTACCAAAAATAGCACTAAGATGGACACCACAGGGGAGCAGAAGTAAGGGTAGACCAAAAGAGACATGGAGAAGAACAACAGAAAGGATGTTGAGCAATAGAGGGCTCACCTGGGCAAGAGCAGAAAAAAAGGCGAAAGACAGGCATTTGTGGAAAACCCTTGCGGAAGCCCCATGTGCCCTGGGCACTTAAGGTTCAGAGAGAGAGTGTTCCAGTTTTGCTAAGGATTGGTCTTTCTTTAGATGTAATAGTACCTGTTAGCCTCTTTTGTATGTTATATAAAGTTTTGCTGTCTCCTGTTTTTGCTGCTTTTTCTGCCTCTTTCGCCATATTGTCTATGTAGCTCCCTGCTACTTTATAATAAATACAGCTCCTTGTTACTTTGTAATAAATACAGCTCCCTGCTACTTTATAATAAATACAGCTCCTTGTTACTTTGTAATAAATACAGCTCCCTGCTACTTTATAATAAATACAGCTCCCTGTTACTTTGTAATAAATACAGCTCCCTGCTACTTTATAATAAATACAGCGCCCTGTTACTTTGTAATAAATACAGCTCCCTGTTACTTTGTAATAAATACAGCTCCCTGCTACTTTATACTAAATACAGCTCCCTGCTACTTTATAATAAATACAACTCCCTGCTACTTTATAATAAATACAACTCCCTGCTACTTTATAATAAATACAACTCCCTGCTACTTTATAATAAATACAACTCCCTGCTACTTTATAATTAATACGGCTCCCTTCTTTTCTTATTAATTCTCATCCTCTGTTCAATGAACTTTCAATAAATAAATAATCAATCAAACGATCTCACTGCAAATGTGTGAGTATGGCCAATATCGATGCGGTTACCGAACACAGATACAAACAAGTTAAGATACAAACAAGCTCAGATACAAACAAGATCAGATACAAACAAGATCAGATACAAACAAGCTCAGATACAAACAAGATCAGATACAAACAAGCTAAGATACAAACAAGCTAAGATACAAACAAGCTAAGATACAAACAAGCTCAGATACAAACAAGATCAGATACAAACAAGCTCAGATACAAACAAGATCAGATACAAACAAAATCAGATACAAACAAGCTAAGATACAAACAAGCTCAGATACAAACAAGATCAGATACAAACAAGCTCAGATGCAAACAAGCTCAGATGCAAACAAGATCAGATACAAACAAGCTCAGATGCAAACAAGCTCAGATGCAAACAAGATCAGATACAAATAAGCTAAAATACAAGCAAGATCTGATCCAAACAAGCTCAGATGCAAACAAGCTAAGATACAAGCAAGCTCAGATACAAGCAAGCTCAGATACAAACAAGCTCAGATACATACAAGCTAAGATACAAACAAGCTCAGATACAAACAACCTCAGACACAAACAAGCTCAGATACATACAAGCTAAGATACATACAAGCTAAGATACAAACAAGCTCAGATACAAACAAGCTCAGATACAAACAAGCTCAGATACATACAAGCTAAGATACATACAAGCTAAGATACAAACAAGCTCAGATACAAACAAGCGAGGCACACCACAGCCTCCTTGATGATGTAGCTTAGTAAAAGCGCAGACATACAGGATTTCCTCACTTGTAATGACTAATGAGGTTGACATGGTAAAGAACTTTGGTAAGTAAGTTCAGCGGTCACAACACGCTAAGGCACGCGTGGGATAGCGCGTCTAGCGATGTGACCCAGCAGGAAATCACGGATTTGACACCAGCGGAAAACGAACTTCTAGTTCAGCGGATCTAAAACTTTTTTTTTAAATGTTCCCATACAGTTGAACCCAGGACCCTTTGCAAAAATAGTGTTTCCATATATTTAAGCTGGTTACAGTTATGACAGTATTAAACATTAACAAATAGTTAATGTGACAGCTTGTGTATAACTTTAAAAATGCGGGCGCAGGAGTGGCGAATTGGTCAGTGTACTAGCCTCTCATGGTAAAACTTGCTGGTTCGAGTCCCAGTCACCCAGCTGTAGGAATAGGCACCCGGCTTGTTGTGGAGCTGGGGAGGGAAAGGCAGCCAGGCGTAACACTGACAGCATTACCTCTCTAGTGTATGGAAAGGCCAAGGGAAATATAGACACTAAACATATCCACTATGTGTCTCCATGACATAAACAGGTCAACGGAAATATAGACATTGAACATCATATCCCACTAGGTGTCTCCATGACATAAACAGATCAAGGGAAATATAGACACTAAACATCATATCCACTATGTGTCTCCATGACATAAACAGATCAAGGGAAATATAGACACTAAACATCATATCCACTAAGTGTTTTCATGACATAAACAGATCAAGGGAAATATAGACACTAAACATCATATCTACTATGTGTCTCCATGACATAAACAGATCAAGGGAAATATAGACACAAAACATCATATCCCACTATGTGTCTCCATGACATAAACAGATCAAGGGAAATATAGACACTAAACACCATATCCCACTAGTTGTCTTCATAACATAAACATTCATTCATTCATTCATTCACTTGCATGTCCCTTGTGGAACTTTGCCTCTCTAGCAGCATTTCTGTAGGCATCTCGGTTGTGACCAAGATGGCCTGCTGCTGATGCATCCATTTTCAGATCATCAACGATGTCTTGCAGCCATCTTCGCCTTGGTCTTCCTCTCTTTCTCTTTCCCATTGCCTACCCTTCCAAGACGATCTTTTCTAGATTATCATGATGTTTAATGTGTCCAAAATATTTAAGTTTTCTATCTTTAATCCTCTTTACTAGCCAGCCTTCTTCAATATTAAGTTCTTGTAGTATGGATATATTTGTTCTTTTTTGTGTCCATGATATTTGAAGAACTCTTCTGTAGCATTTACTTTCAAAAGTATTTAACATAAACAGGTCAAGGGAAATGTAGACACTAAACACTATATCCACTAGGTGTCTTCGTGACATAAACAGGTGCAGAAACAGAACTGTCCAACATACGAGGTGCAGAGACGGGACTGTCCAACATACGACATGCAGAGACGGGACTGTCCAACATACAAGGTGCAGAGACGGGACTGTCCAACATACAAGGTGCAGAGACGGGACTGTCCAATATACGAGGTGCAGAAACGGGACTGTCCAACATACGAGGTGCAGAGACGGGACTGTCCAACATACGAGGTGCAGAGACGGGACTGTCCAACATACAAGGTACAGAGACGGGACTGTCCAACAAACGAGATGCAGAGACGGGACTGCCCAACATAAGAGGTGCAGAAAAACAGATGTGAACAACGCCTACATCAGTTCAAGAGAAGTTATAATGCGCTGTACACCATTTCCAACTGACCATAAAGAGAAGTTATAATGTGATGCACACCAGTTCCAGGTGACCATAAAAAGAAGCTATAATGTGATACATATTTCTAGCCGACCATCGATTACTTAAAAAGTCGAAGTCTGAGAATGATCAAAGAAGAACAAGAAGAAGAACAAGAAGAAGACAGCAAAAACATAAACCAGGCATACGCTGTAAGAAACACACTCAACCGAGGTCGGTTAATATTGTCAAGCTCCATTCAGAAAATTCTAGAACTTTCTAGATCTTTCTATAACTTTCTGGATCTTTCTAGAACTTTCTAGATCTGAGTGCCAGATACGTGGAAAGCAGATAATCTGATATCTTCATCCAGGAGTAAACTCCGGTCCCAGACCACAGTAGCCAGTCTTGGGTTATAAAAGGGCTAACGTGCGGTAAAGTATGCAAAATATTTCTAACAGTTGATAGTGAGAGAGAGAGACTGAGAGAGAGAGAGAGAGAGAAAGAGAGATGGGGGGGGGGGGGATATGTAAAAAGAGACAGAAATGGAGAGAAAGAGAGACAGACAAACAGACAGAGAGAAGAAAAGGGGATACCAGAACCTTACACCAGATTTGGGAAGGATCACTAAACACAAGAGATCGATCGGTAATACTTTGCGATAGCAATCCCTAGTACACACGTTTTCCCGCAGCGTAGACTCTTTAACATTTCCGTGCACTCAACGCCTTCAATGAGTGCTTTACGTGCTTATTCCCTGCACTACTGTCTGCTTGTTATTGCTATTATATTTATTCTCCTCGTGCACAGAGGCCAGGATGGATAGCTGCAGTTAATACAGTGAAAATATATGATAAAAATCGCATAGGAAATAATCTCTTTCTCTCTCTGAACCTTAAGTGCCCAGGGCACATGGGGCTTCCGCAAGGGTTTTCCACAAATGCCTGTCCTTTGCCTTTTTTTCTGCTCTTGCCCAGGTGAGCCCTCTATTGCTCAACATCCCCTCTGTTGTTCTTCTCCATGTCTCTTTTGGTCTACCCTTACTTCTGTTCCCCTGTGGTGACCATCTTAGTGTTATTTTTGGTAGTGAGTTGTCAGTCATCCGGAGCACATGTCCCAACCATCGCCAGCGTCTTTCCTCAATAATTGTTGTCAGTGGTTTCATCTGGCATCTTTGCCATCAAGATGTTATTTCTTATGGTGTTTGGCCAAAATATTTGTCTAATTCTTCGTAAACATTTAGTCTGGAAAGAATTCAACTTGTTTTCTATGGTTTTGGTGATTATCCAGCATTCACTTCCATAGAATAGTACACTTAGAACATTACTCTTAAATATCATGATTTTCATATTTATGCTTAGTTTTTTAGATTTCCATATAGTCTGCAGCATTACAAAAGCCTGGTTTGCTCTAGTAAGTCTGCTGTTGATGTCCTCTGTGCTGTCTCCATTTTCTACTACTATACTATAGGAAATAATGTATGATAGATATTTGATAGGAATGAATGTAGGGTAAACATCAAGTAAGAAAGAATGTATGATAAACATCAGATAAGAAAGAATATATGATAAACATCAGATAAGAAAGAATGTATGATAAACATCAGATAAGAAAGAATGTATGATAAACATCAGATAAGAAAGAATATATGATAAACATCAGATAAGAAAGAATGTATGATAAACATCAGATAAGAAAGAATGTATGATAAACATCAGATAAGAAAGAATGTATGATAAACATCAGATAAGAAAGAATGTATGATAAACATCAGATAAGAAAGAATGTATGATAAACATCAGATAAGAAAGAATGTATGATAAACATCAGATAAGAAAGAATATATGATAAACATTAGATAAGAAAGAATATATGATAAACATCAGATAAGAAAGAATATGCGATAAACATCAGATAAGAAAGAACGCATGATAAACATCAGATAAGAAAGAATATATGATAAACATCAGATAAGAAAGAACGTATGATAAACATCAAACAAGAAACACTATATGCTATACAAGTAAGGAAACTGACAACAAGAGCGAGACTTGAAGAAACACTTCTCGTACAAAACAATACATTTCTAAAGTGCTCAGTTACTGCAACGTTAGCAACTACCACAAATAATGCAAACAGCTACACAACCCCTCATATTATCACTGTAATAAAAGCTCCAAGTATTACTTCCTCCGTTCCACCCCGGTTTTTCCCACGATGCTGTATAACAACCTCACTCATTCATCTCTTACTCATTCACGCACTGGATTACTCATCACACTGTCTTCCCGTCTTGCTCACACAAAATGTCGCCACAAATGCCAGCGCGCAGGCACCTGTTCGTTATGCGCCAGGAAATGTATGGCATTAAGTCAATGTTAACCAACAGGTGTTTTTTTTTTTTTTTGTTCTAAAAAATTAGTGTTCTTTGATTTTTTTTTTTAACAGTTAACATTCTGAACTGAGAATACAATCATTGTTTGTCCTAGTAGAATGTCATATGTTAAATTTTACTTATTTCTGTGGATTCATTCACATGTTATCAAGAATGTCTTCAATCATACAGCTACTCACCTCAAAAAGTCTTACATCTTACAACTACTCACCTAAAAAAGCCTTACATCTTGCATCTACTCACCTCAATAAGTCTTACATCTTACACCTACCCACTCCAGTCTTACATCTTACACACACCAGCATGCCACGTCATGCAGGTAGATAGCCTCTGAGGTCAGTTTTTCCCAACACTAGATGTGCTGGGTACCCAATTTTACACCTTCACTGTGTTTTTTCATAACAAATCGGCTGATGACCGTAGTGGTCTCTGGCATGTAGTAGAAAAGCAAAGAAGGCAGACACTGGACATTACTTACCTGTAATGTTCTCTCTCACCTGGCAGTAACGAGGCTGGTCAGAAAAATTCGGCTCACAACAAAGAAAGTGCAGAGAAGCAGCTTTATTCACAATCACTCCTGAGAGTTTGGAGAATACAGTCTTGGAAGGGTACATAACGGGGGAAAAAAAGACGAAGACCAAGGCGAAGATGGCTGCAAGACACTGTTGATGAATTGTGAACAGATGCATTAGCCAGCAGCAGGGCATTTTGGCTACAACCTAGAGGCCTTCAAGAGAGCTGCTAAGGAAGGCAAGTTCCACAAGGGACAGGCTAATGAATGAATGAATGTGTTTTTGGCGCCAATGAACCAGCAACTTTTCAGGTGATAAGACAGCTCAGTACTTCTTTTCTCTTCTTCGTCATTCGCTCAAACATCGACGCCAATCTCTCTCACAAGCGCGGCAGTCCGTCTCGGGTTTTCAGCATCAATGTAGAGTTGGGGGGGGGGGGGGCTGAGGTCAGGTCAGGTCCTTTGCCTGAGTGAGCCGTGTAGCTGGGAGCTCTGGAGGACGTGATGTGACATCTTCTGGTATAGATGATGCCTCAGCCTGCAATGTCCTGCTCTTAGCCTGAAGATTACAGCTCAGTACTGACCAGCCTACTCGAGCCCCCCAGCCCTAGCACGTTACGTGGGCTCCTCCTCCATCATGTCCTGCCAGTCTTGTTAAGCTACTGTCTCCCTAGGTTGAAGTGTCCAAATCCTTGCATGAACTCGCGTCAACAATTACTACTAATACTACCACCAGAGCTACAACTACAACATGTACTATCATCACCACAGCCTCTACTACTGCTAATACTACAACTATAACTTTTACTATTACTAGTAACTTTCACTATTACTAGTACCACAACTACTACTACTACTATACCTACAACTATTACTACTACTCCTGCTCATCATTATCATCATCATCATCATCATGTGCGGTCTTCAGAATGAAGGTTGGCGGTGATGAATCTCCAGCTTTCCCGCTTCCTCGCCTTGATGGAGCACTCAGCCAGACTGTGTCCTGTCCTCTCTACCATGTTATCTTCCCGTCTACATCTCTGTCTTCCTTTTACTCTTTTTCCTTTCACCTTTCCTTTTAGTATGCTCTTCAGTTTATTCTTATGTCTATTACTACTACTACTACTATTACTACTACTACTACTATTACTACTACTACTATTACTACTACTACTACTACTACTACTGCTATTACTACTACTACTACTACTGCTATTACTACTACTACTACTACTGCTATTACTACTACTACTACTGCTGCTGCTATTATGTTATTACTACTACTACTACTACTACTACTACTACTACTACTGCATCCACTTCAACTCCACCCAAAACAGAGACAGCAAAAAGTAATTTAAACACACACACAGCTCAACGACACAAGATTTATTGAAAACAAAAATTGTCCTACACATAAATTCAAAATATTGTTAAATTAATGGAATCCATTGTTGTTGCCATGATAAATCACTATGTTAATGGTCATGACATGTTCTAAGATAATACAGTACTGTGGCCATATGAAAAAAAAACATAACATACCGAAGACCTTCAGTCATTTGCATATGTCCTTGCGGAACTTTGCCTCCCCAACAGCTCTCCTGTAGGCCTCTCGGTTGTAAGCAAGATGCTAAAGAAGACTGTAATAGAACGAAAAGTGAAAGAAAAAAAGAGCAAGAGGTAGACGGAGATGTAGATGGGAAGATAAAAAAACATACAAGGATGATGGGCAGGACAGTCTGGCAGTATCAAGGCGAGGGAAACAAGACATTACCACCAACCTTCGTTCTGAAGACGACACATGATGATGATGATGACGACGAATAGCAACTGCGAACGAAAGACTTTTGTTCCATCCATATTTCTGCATTAAGAGAACTGACAAATCCCCCCCCCCCCCACCTCATGACTAATCCTACCAAGTATCGGGTTTTCCTAATCAGTCAAGGTAACAGTAAACAAAGACTTGCCAGTCCTCGGTCTCCTGTCTGTCTGTTTTGTCTTCAGCTTTTGGTCTTTGTTTTACCCCTTACACACGACACACTGCGTACTTAATACAGTCCGCTTTCCAGTTGCTGCATACAATACTGAGCTAGATCGTTAAGCACACTGTAACAAACGCTGCCTGCTGGTCTGACTACACCAAAAATAAATCATGCTAGTACAATTATTTTTAACCGTTAAATCATGACAACAGATAATATAATAGACAACAGATAACGTTTGATTTTATAAAAAGCATTCGCACCAATTGATAAATGATATCCTGTAATGCACGTGTTCACTGATTTTAATAAAAAAAACAAACAAACACATACGTGTGTACAGATAACAGATATTTGCTTTACAACTAAGCCAGATGTAGAGACTTAAGACAGACAAACCTTGTAACTCCGGTCTCTCTTTAGACTCAACGCCAGCCAGAAATGTCACTTTAATAATACCCGCCTTGTTCTCCAATCGTCCAAAGAAAATATGCACTCAAAGAGAAACATAAAGAATCTAAGATCAAAACCTGAAGTCAAGTCTATCGCATGAACATGTCCTTGATGACGAGTCAAAGTGTTTGTAACAAACGCACAAAGGAAAAAAATTATCGCCAAGAGAATTCGCTGGATGGTTGACAATCACCGCCACTGTTTTGATAGTAGACGTGGTCACGTGACGAAAGGAATTCCAGCGGTCATCCCCCGTCATTCCAGGGATCTGATTGGTTGATCTAAATAAAGCCACCATTTGGATTTGAAGGGGTGAAGAGTAGGCTTAAAAAGTTTAACCACCGCGGATCACTAGTGAGAAATGTACAAAACAAAAATCAACTAACCCTGAGAAAAATTTCAGGAATAATTTAATCACGAAGTGTTCAGAGCAGGAAAAGTGCAAAACAAAATACATAAAGACACTGAAAATGTGAAACAGAAATGCGAAGAATATGCCATGTGACGGTATATTCTTTAGTTTCATCCACAAGACAAGTGGTTCCATGGTGTAATGGTTAGCACTCTGGACTCTGAATCCAGCGATCCGAGTTCAAATCTCGGTGGAACCTGAATTTTTTTTTTTTTTAAATCTTTATTGCCTGATTTATTTCTACAGCTGTGGGAAAAAAAAATTGTTGAAATCATGAACTATTATAATTATACATTTAATAAATAAATAAATGTAATAAATCGTGAAAGATTTTTTAAAAAAATAACACCGCTCTGTACACATCTGTGTATGATAAGACGTTCACATGTTATTATTGTACATATGTGTGAACATTTAACATACAAACAACACTCAATGTCGTGAATTCTTTTCAAGGACAAGCTTGAACATGAACCTTGTTTCCGTTATACAATATAGAGTAGTATTTCAATCTATTGCACTATATGTTATTTACATTTTTATTGTATCAATGTATTATACAGTATTATACGTAATATTAAGTTTATATTTGTCTGCTTGTTTTGTTAAGTTGTCATTTAGCGTCAAGTATCCAGGCGAAGAAGGCTGCAAGACATTGTTGATGATCTGTGAATGGATGCATCAGCAGCAGGGCATCTTGCTTACACTGAGAGGCCTACATGAGAGCTGTTAGGGAGGCAAAGTTCCACAAGGGACATGAAAATGACTGAGTGATCCAGACCTAAAAGTGGGTGGGGAAGGGTGCAACCATAAGCGTTTACCTGCTTTAAGGGTGGGTCCGGAGGTGTTGGAGGAGGGGGTTGTAGTGGATGAAAGCACATAAGGTCGGGGAAAGGGGAAGGGAGGGGGAGAGAGAAAGACAAAGGCAAAGAGAGGAACAGAGAGAGAGGTTGGGGGGGGGGGGAACAGAGAGAGAAAAGAGAAAGACAGAGAGAGAGAGAGAGAGAGAGAGAGAAACAGAGAGAGCGAAAAATAGAGAGAAAGAGAAACAAAGAGAGAGAAACACAGAGAAAAACAGAGAGAGATAAAGAGAGAAACACAAAGACAGAGAGACACAGAGAAAGATACACAGAAACAGAGGGAGAGAGAAGCAGAGAGAAGGAGAGAGAGAAAAGAGAAAGACAGAGAGAGAAACAGAGAGAGAGAGAAGCAGAGAAAGGCAGAGAGAGAGAGAAACAGAGAGAGAGAGAGAGAGAGAGAAGCAGAGAATGACAGACAGAGAAACACACAGAGAGAGGAGCAGAGAATGACAGACAGAGAAACACAGAGAGAGAGAGAGAGAAGCAGAGAAAGGCAGAGAGAGAGAGAGAGAGAGAGAAACAGAGAGAGAGAAGCAGAGAAAGGCAGAGAGAGAAACAAAGAGAGAAGCAGGGAAAGACAGAGGGAACGAAAGAGAGAGAAAGAGAAGCAAAGAAATACAGAGAGGGGGAAACGATAAACAAAGAGAGAAACAGAGAAAGACAGAGAGAGAGAGAAACGAGAAACAGAGAGAGAAATAGGGAGAAACAGAGAGAGACAAGCAAAGAAAAGCAGAGAAAGAAACGAGAAACATAGAGAGAAACAAAGAGAGAAATAGAGAGACAGAGAGAGAACGAGAGAAATGCAGAGAGAGAAACGAGAAACAGAGAGAGAGAGAAACAGAGAGAGAGAAACAGAGAGAGAATAGAGAAAGACGGAAAGAGAGAGAGAAGCAGAGAGAGAGAGAGAGAAACGAGAAACAGTGAGAAAAACAAAGAGAGAAACAGAGACAGAGAGAGAAAGACAGGGAGAGAAATAGAGACACAGAGAGAGATTGATTGATTGATTGATCTTTATTTCAAAAGGGTTAGGAGAAACACAGAGAGAAACACACAGAGAGAGAGAGAGAGAGAGAGAGAAGGAAACAGAGAGAGAAACAGGGAAGATTTATGCACCGTCTTACAAGATATCTCAATGAGTCATCTGTCTGTACAAAATATCGTGGTAGAAAGGAACTGTTTGAGAAACAAGTACCGTAAATGCTATCACTGGTATAGTTTGGTACACACCGGCGCACTCCAGTGCACTCCTCTCCTAGCATCAGCCAGTAGGACGCTGAGATTTAGAGCGTAGCAACCCTACTACGACTTTAATATAAAGTTTATAAAGGAATGGAGCGACAGTTCTAAAACGCTGCTTTCAGCCTATCCCACAGTATGACGGCGAGTCTCGGCCAGTGAACAGATCTATGCAGAGATCACTAGAGACAACAGAGATGAGGCTTCTTAGAAGAATGTTAAGAGCACCACGGGCAGCTAAGATAACAAACAGGGATTGTCTAAGAAAAACAAATATTGAAAAGAACCTAATTAAAAATCCATGAGAAAACAATGGCCGTCATTCATTGGATAGATAATGAGAAGGGGAGGGGCTTGAAGATGTCACAACAGGAAAAATAAATGGAGAGAGAGACAGGGGAAGACCAAGAGGGACAAAAAATCACGGATAGTCTAACGCGGTGGCACAATAGACGATCAGCAACTGAGCTGGCGGAATCTATGGAAAAGTGTGACCTCCAACGCCTACTAGCACGGCTCATGATGATGATGATGATGCCAGCAGAAAATATTCTCCACAGCTCTCATATATATCTTCGACTACAGTATATCAGAGTATAGCACAATAGAAAAAGGGTATAGTATATCAGATACAGCACAACAGAAAAGTATACAGTACATCAGGTATAGCCCAACAGAAAAGGGTACAATATATTAGAGTACAGAACAATAGAAAAATGGTACAGTATATCAGATACAACACAACAGAAAAGAGTATAGTATATCAGGTACAGCAGAACAGAAAAGGGTATAGTATATCTGGTATAGCACAATAAAAAAGGATATAGTATATCAGATACAACACAATAGAAAAGGGTATATATCAGATTCAGCACAGTAGAAAAGGGTATACTATATCTGGATCAGCACAGTAGAAAAAGGGTGCAGTATATCAGGTATAGCACAATAGAAAAATGTACAGTATACCTGGTACAGCAACGATACAGCAGAACAGATAACTGTTACAACCAGGCGTGGCCAATGTTAAGAGCTGCTGTAATTTCTTCTTCTTCTTCTTCTTCTTCTTCTCGTTCGCTTCTGCCACCAAGACCGCCCCGTGATCCTACTGAATTTACGCCTGTGGTCCTCGTTAAGGCCCGTGGTTCCCCGTGTGGTCCCCGAAAGGACCATACGAGATCCCCGAGAGGACCACAACAGGTTCAGAGTATCGCAGGGCTTGAGCCTATATTCTCGGTGGGTCTCAGAAGCGGGATTGCGTGACACCGTGGTTTTCGTTGCACCAGTTTAGTCTAGAGTTGGACTTTCTCATGTAATTTATTGAACTTAAAATTAAATTTTAAAAAACCTGTTTTTTAAATGTTCGAGTTAGACCAAAAGAAAAATACTTGAAAGATTTACGACTCCGTGGAGCTGAAAAACGCTGAAAGTGAAAGAGAACTATTCGGCTGATCTGAAGAGCCACTTTCATATCTTTTTCTAAGTAGCCCTGGAAGAAAGAACAGAGAGAGAGAGAGAAAGACGAACAGAGGCAGAGAGAGGCATAGAAAGACGGACAGAGACAGAGAAACGGACAGAGCCAGAGAGAGACAAAGAGACAAAGAAAGACAAAGAGACGGATTGAGACAGAGAGAGACACAGAGATGGACAGAGACAGAGAGAGATAAAGATATGGACAGAGACAGAGAATGAATGAATGAATAATCTTTATTTTTAAAAGGTAAAGAACTGGAGTGGTTAGAGCACTCGTCTAGCAACCAAATGGTCGAAAGTTCGAATCCCCAGCTGAGCGGGATTTTTTTTTTCCGACCAATACGGCCCCGAGGTCGACCCAGCCTCGTAAAATGGGTACCAGAGAAAATCTGGGAAGTAAAGGCAGCGAGGAAAGGAACTGGTCACCCTACCTCATACGCTGATGACCCAGCATAATGAGGTCTCTAACGCTTCACCCCCTACGGCATTTGCTATGGGACTATCTTTACTTTTTTTTTTAAAGAACTGGGCATGCAGGCCCGTCTTACATTCTGCCCTTCATCACTCCATCTTTCATTCTTCCCACACACTCGATTTAATACAAATATACACATCAAATTAGGAAAAAACATATCAAAAGAATGTAAGATTTAACTACTACATTCAAAGTAAAAGAGAAGAAGTAATTAACTTAATAAAATAGCTCAACGCACACATACATACGCAGACATATACATAAACAAAAATACACTGTAAATACCGATCTTCTAACATATGTTTTTAACAAACATTAAAATAATATCTAACAAGTTACTTTTCGAACTATGTCATTTTAGTACGTGATGGTTGGCGAGTCAGGTGTTGAGAGAGTGTTGGTTATTCTATGAAGGTATATAATTACAAGCACGTAAATAATGAAACAGAAAGGATGAAGTATTACCAATGGATTGTAAATGGTAGGGGAGGGTGTTCCAGAGCTGTGCTGCAGAGTATGCAAGGCTTTTATTGTACAGATCATTCCTGGGTTTAGGAAGAGGAAAGTTTTTTTTAAAAACGCTGGCTATGTTTAGTGTTATACGTAAACAGTGACCACAAGTAAGGTGGAGAATTGTGCGACATAATTCTGTGAACAAGTAAGGTGGAGAATTGTGCGACATAATTCTGTGAACAAACTTAACTTTGTTAAAAATGATTCTATATTTGAGGGGTAGAATTTTGAGTTGTTTGTGTTGATCTACAGTCTGTACTGGGTGTTTGTCACAAATCAGATTTAATGCTCGCTTGTGAAGGGAGTGGAGCCTTTTTGTGTTTGAGCATCCATCCCAGACTGTGGAACAGTAATCTAAGTGTGTTTGCATGTGTGATATGTAGTATATATTTCTTGTGTCTTTGTCGATAAAGTGTTTAATTTTGGCTAAATCTATGAGAGAGACAAAGAGCGGACAGAGAGAGAGAGAGAGAGAGAGAGAGAGACGGATAGAGATGATATAGACAGAGACAGAGAGAGACGAGAGAGAGACGGAAAGAGACAGAGAGAGACGATCAGAAATAGACACAGAGACAGAGAGAAACAGAAAGAGATATAGACAGAGACAGAGAGAAAGAGATTGAGACAGAGAGAAAGAGATAGAGACAGAGATAGAGACAGAGAGAAACAGACAGAGATATAGACAGAGAAAGAGAGAGAGAGAGAGAGAGACGGACAGAGATAGAGACAGAGAGAGAGAAAGAGACGGATAGAGATGATATAGACAGAGACAGAGAGAGAGAGAGAGAGAGAGAGAGAAAGAGAGACGGACAAAAACGAGAGAGAGAAATGGGCAGAGACAGAGAGAATAATAGAGACAGAATTATACACACTGCTAATGGGTATAATACCCATTCATTTAAGGATGGGTGGGGCCATACTCTCATTTTTTTTTCTTGTACAGTTATTTTCTTCATGCTGTTATATTTAGATAAAGTTGACACATGCAGTCAACCTGATACATACAGTCAACCTGACATATACAGTCAACCCGACACTTCTGTAAATACTGGAATAGCGGCCCGCAGTCTACTGTTGCCTATAACTGTTGCTCTAGGCAACAGCCTAAGAGTTAGAGGGCACTTGATCAGATCTAATTTTATCGCGTTTTTTAATAATATACAACCATTATTTCAGAAAGAAAACATACACCAAGAAAGAGCTACAAATTTAAGTTTTAAAATGCTACTTTCGAGTGTACTTAATCCTGTGAAAATAAAGTATAAATAAAGTATGTTCTGTTATCTAAAAACCTGTTTTCACTGTTAGTTTATTTTTAGCATTCAGTTATTGCACAAACATAAGATTTTTAAGGGCATGCATCTTTCCCATGGCAAACTATGTCTGTGAGACCTGGACACTTAACAAAACAGTTGAGAAACACATAAATGTCTTTGAATGTAAATGCTACAGAAGAGTTCCTCAAATATCATGGACACACACATACAAAAAGAAAAATATATCTATACTACAAGAACTTAATATTAAAGAAGGCTGGCTAGTAAAGAGGATTAAACAGAGAAAACTTAAATATTTTGGACCCATTAAACGTCATGATAATTTAGAGAAGACCGTCTTAGAAGGGTACATAATAGGAAAGAGAGGAAGACCAAGGCGAAGATGGCTGCAAGACATCGTTGATATAAATGCATCAGCAGCAGGGCATCTTTCTTACAGCCAAGAGGCCTGTAGGAGAGCTGTTAGGGAGACAAAGTTCCGCAAGGGACAAGCAAATGACTGAGTGAGTTACTGCACGCAGCTAACGGTGTTGTAATTTTTACTGTCAGTTGTTGTTGTTGTTGTTGCTGTATATCATTGAGTAAATTGTATTAAAACTGCTAAATATCATGACGATTAAAAATGTTGTAAGCTTGAACAGAGTTTTGATGCGTATCTGTCGGACAATCCCTACAAATGTACGCATATACCGCACTGGAAGGAGTCCCTCAAAGTTGCCTATCCACCGCGACCTCTCTTCCTTTCCTGTAACCGAAGGAAATCACCGTGATATCCACAGGGACCCACAACTGAATCTGGACATGCGTGTTTCGTGTGTGGCGAAGCTTTCAAAGCTCCTATAGGGCTAGGCTGGTCACCACGGACACATCTCACACTTCACCCTATTTAGACCTAGATGAAGCTGTGGTCATCATCGAAGACAATGGACGAACAAAGGAAAAACAGTCGGGAATTTAGCCAGGATTGGTCAGATCGTTAGCGGACCTGCGTCACGTGACTTGGGTCAGCGTACAGCGGTTGTGAAATTAGTTCGACTCTCAATGTCATGTTGGATATACTTAATTAAAATCTGACGTATTTTGTTTTGGGTGTAAAAACTTGTATAACTAATAAGCTTGATACTAGATAATGCATATTCCCTTCTGTCAGCAGACACAGTGTTTCAATATGAAAATTATGAACGAAATAACAGCCTGACCTGCAGTATAGTCCCATCTTCCAGGAAGGGAAATACCGCAAGACATTTTATGAACAAAAATATAACCAGACAGTCTTGATCTGGCCTGAAAGAACTAAAATGTATTGGAAACGCAAAAAATCAAGCAACTAAAGTTTCCAGTCAAGAAACAATTATTTTGTGGACAAATTAAAACATTGTCATAATATAAACAAAATAATTTTAGGTCAAAGTTTTCGTAGACACGGTACTCAATTCAATTTTTTTTGGGGGGGTTTCTAATTAATTATTTATAAATCAGGCAGTGTATAACACGTGTGTGTGTGGAGGGTGGGTTCTGTCGATGCATTGTTTCGGGGCCAGGAGGGTTCCCCTGTTTTAAAGGTGGACCCGGAGGGTTCTTCTGTTTTAAGGGTGGTCCCAGAGGGTTCCCCTGTTTACAGGTGGTCCCAGAGGGTTCCCCTGTTTAAAGGTGGGCCCGGAGGGTTTCCCTGTTTTAAAGGTGGGCCCGGAGGGTTCCTCTGTTTTAAAGGTGGCCCAGAGGGTTCTTCTGTTTTTAACGATGGGCCCGGAGGGTTCCCCTGTTTTAAAGGTGGGCCTGAAAGGCTCCCTTTTTTAAAGATGGGCCCGAAGGGTTCCTCTATTTTAAAGGTGGGCTCGGAGGGTTCCTCTGTTTTAAAGATGGGCCCGGAGGGTTCCTCTGTTTTAAAGATGGCCCCGGAGGGTTCCTCTATTTTAAAGATGGCCCCGGAGGGTTCCTCTATTTTAAAGACAGGCCCGGAGGGTTCCTCTGTTTTAAAGGTGGCCCCGGAGATTTACCTTGTCCATGCTGGACTGGAGATGCAACCACTTCTCACCCGGCGGGGATATACTGATATCCAAAACACGTCGAGGTTTTCTGGTGAGAAAGTCCAACTCTAGATTAAACTGGTGCAACGAAAACCACGGTGTCACGCAATCCTGCTTCTGTGACCCACCAAGAATACAGACGATACTCTGAACCTCCTGTGGACCTCTCGGGAGGACCACGGGACCACAGGATTCAGTAGGATCACGAGGCGGTCTTGGTGGTAGAAGCGAACGAAGAAGAAGATGGTGGGCCCGGAGGGTTCCCCCGTTTTAAAGGTGGGCCCAGAGGGGGTCCTCTGTTTTAAAGGTAGGCCGTAATGAATGAAAACAGATAAGTCGAAGCGAAGAGATTTTTTTTTTAGGGGGGTGATATTTGTATCGGCTTATAAACGTTCTCTCGTGTATGAGTGAGGCCAGGATTGTCTTGGCTGATGATAACGACTTGGTCAAGTCTACCCTATCTCTTTGGCGGTGTCCTCGAAAGGGGCTAAGTCCTGGCTAGACAAACAGGACAAGGATAACAGACTCGGTGGTTTCTGAGGGTGGCTTTACTCGCACTTTAGGTCTTCAAGCCTTGTCTTGTCTTGCCTTATCTTGTCTTGTCTTGTTTTGTCTTGCCTTATCTTGTCTTGCCTTATCTTGTCTTGCTTTGTCTTGTCTTGTCTTCCCTTGCTTTGCCTTGCCTTGTTTTGTTTCGTGTTGCCTTATCTTGTCTTGTCTCGTCTTGCCTTGTCTTGTCTTGTCTTGTCTTGCTTTGACTTGCCTTGCCAAACCTTGTCTTGTTTTGTCTTGCCTTGTCTTGTCTTGTCTTGTCTTGTCTTGCTTTGCTTTGGCTTGCCTTGTCTTGCCTTGCCTTGCCTTGTCTTGTCCTGTCTTGCCTTGCCTTGCCTTGTCTTGCCTTGTCGTGCCTTGCCTTGCCTTGGCTTGCCTTGCCTTGCTTTGTCTTGTCTTGCCGTGTCTTATGCTATCTCCCTGTAACTGCGAGCTGTTGTACTTTGCAGCCGATGCTGTGGAGGTGTTGAACCACATGATCGTATCGGCGTGGGGATGGGTTATGGCAGCAATTTTTTCAGTCCCGGAGAGCAGCTATAAAGCAGGGGGTGTGCAATACTTCTTTAGCAGACTCCACCACCATGGGGACTATGGCAATCCCTGCCCTGTTAGCCAGGCTAGGCCTGTTACTGGGGGTACCACGGGGAGGTGGGGCAGAGTCTTGGTCAGCTATGGGTCGCTGACTGCCTCATCGGACAGCACCTCCACTCCCTGGGTCTTCAAGCAAAACACAGAAAAGAATCACCCGGTGTATAACAAGATGCCCGTGTACCGCCATCTTCGCGACGTTCTCTGTTCTGAAAACATCCTACCTGCAGTTATACAGGGATAAGATAATAACAATAATAACAACAATAATTACGTGTAATGTAAATATCATTCACTTATGTTCATTTTCATACTTCTTCATGTTTTCCAGGTTTTGGTTCATTAATATATTGCCTGGAACGCACAAAACTTTTAGGTTAGTGATCCTTATTATAGCACTGTATGTGCTGTAACATACATGATATTCTCTTATGTTGTTAATTCCTTCGTCAGTGCTAGAGAATACAGAATATACGTCACTTATTTCATGTAAAACTGCTAATTTCGAAGTCTGTGTACAAATCATAAGGTCACTCCAGTTTACTTTAACATTTTAAAGCGTGCTATCTATTTACAGTACTATATACTATGACATGTGCTGACGTCTCACTATAAAAAATAACACTAAGATGGACATCACATGGGCCACCTCCGCTCTAGAGGTCGGTCACGTCCGATATACACCCATACTGATGAAATATGCCTAAACCGTTCATACCAAGGGTGAATCTTGAGGGCTACACATGTCACGGTACCTCTGCTCTAGAGGTCGGTCACGTCCCAAACCCCGCCCATACTGGGATAATATGCCTAAATCGGCTCAACCCAGGGGCGGAAATCACTAATGGCGAGGATTCGTCCTCCTGGAAAAAAGCTCCATCCTGGTCACAACTAGGAAGGGTAGCGGCCACGACCGCAAAATGCTAAAGTCGGAGACACTGGACCAGGGCAGTCTAGATAGGCAACCACCTCTCACCCGACGGGGATGTTTGCGTATCCTAATCACGCTGATGTTTTCCGGTGAGAAAGTCCAACTCTGGACTGGATGGGCAACCACCTCTCACCCGGCGGGGATATACTGATATCCAAAACACGTCGAGGTTTTCTGGTGAGAAAGTCCAACTCTAGATTAAACTGGTGCAACGAAAACCACGGTGTCACGCAACCCCGCTTCTGAGACCCACCAAGAATACAGGCTCAAGCCCTGCGATACTCTGCAAATTTTTGTGGTCCTCTCGGAGATCTCTTGTGGTCCTCTCGGGGATCTCATGTGGTCCACACGGGGGACCACGGGACTTAAGAAGGACCACAGGCGTAAATTCAGTAGGATCACAGGGCGGTCTTGGTGGCAGAAGCGAACGAAGAAGAAGGAGACACCACATGGGAACAGAAGTAAAGGAGGACAAACGAGACATGTAGAAGAACAACAGAGAGGATGAGATAGGCTCACCTGGGCAAGAGCGGAAAAAAAAGCCAAAGGACAGGCGTTTGTGGAAAAACCCTTGAGGAAGCCAAATGTGCCCTTGGGCATTTAAGGTTCAGTGAGAGATACTGGGACATTCGTTTTCCGAAAGGAAGACCAGGGCTTAAATGTTATGGCACGGACATGCCCTGACAAATTCCTGCCAGGAAATGGCATGATGCTTCTGACGCCGACTAAAGACAAATATCATCAGAAGTAACTTACATAAGAATACCACAGAGAAAGCTACCAGCCTCATTGAATGCTAAGTTCCTAATAATGATATTTTATGAACAACAGTCTGCAACAAACTAAAAAGAAAAAAATAAGATTATGAACATGGAATGTAAGAAGTATATATAAGGGAAAGTATCAAATACTAAGCGATGAGATGAAAAGAATGTGGATACACATTTTGGGGATCTGCGAACATCGATGGAAAAGATTAGGACACTTCAAGAGCGAGAATGATAATATCTTTATATACTCTGGTGGAGAATTAGAGGAAAGAATGTATAGCTTTTTACTTGGACAAATCAACATCAAAAGCATTACTAGGTTACAATCTAGTAAGTGATAGAATCTTCACAATCAGACTTAAGGGTACTCCTAGAAATGTAACAATTATCCAGATATATGCACCTACATCAGCAGCAGAAGAAGAGAAACTAGACGAATTTTATAACACACTGCAAACGACGATAGACTATGTACGGAAAATGATATTGTATTAATAATGGGGGATTTTAATGCAAAGATTGGTACAGAAAGAGCAGAAGATGAAGGACATGTTGTAAGGACATTTAGCATAGGACATAGAAATGAAGCAGGAGACAATCTAATGGCTTTTTGCATGGAAAATGAGCTAATGATTGTTAACACACTTTTTAAACAACATCCTAGAAGACTTTACACATGGACATCACCTGATGGGAAAACCAAAATTCAAATAGATTACATTTTAGTGCAAAGAAGGTGGAGATACAAGTATAACATCAGCAAAAACTTTACCAGGTGCTGATTGTGACACGGACCATGAGTTATTAATAGCAGACATGAAGATAAAGATAAAATAGCTCCTCATACAATGCCACCTCTGCTCTAGAGGTCGGCCACGCCACATATACACCCATACTGGTGAAATATGCCTAAATCGGCTTAGCCCAGGGGTGAAACTTGATGACTACTCATTTCACGGTACCTCCGCTCTAGAGGTCGGTCATGTCCTAAATGGTGGGATAATACGCCTAAACCGGCTCAACCCAAGGGTGAAACCTCCTAGTGGCGAGGATTCCTCCTCCTGAACAAAACATCCGTCCTGGTCACAACTAGGAAGGGTAGCAGCCACGACCACAAAATGCTGAAGTCGGAGACACTGGACCAATGCAGTCTAGATAGGCAACCACCTCTCACCCGACGGGGATATATGCGTATTCTAATCACGCTGATGTTTTCCGGTGAGAAAGTCCAACTCTGGACTGGATGGGCAACCACTTCTCACCCGGCTGGGATATACTGATATCCAAAACACGTCGAGGTTTTCCGGTGAGAAAGTCCAACACTGGATTGGATGGGCAACCACTTCTCACCCGGCTGGGATATACTGATATCCAAAACACGTCGAGGTTTTCCGGTGAGAAAGTCCAACTCTAGACTAAACTGGTGCAACGAAAACCACGGTGTCAAGCAATCCCGCTTCTGTGATCCACCGAGAATACAGGCTCAAGCCCCGCGATACTTTGAACCTCTTTTAGCCCTCTCGGGGATCTCTTGTGGTTCTCTCGAGGACCACAGGAGCATTACAGGAGCACCGATCAATGACCACAGAACCAATCAAAGACCACAGGAATAAATTCAGTAGGATCTCGGGACGATCTTGTTGGTAGAAGAAGAAGAAGAAGAGTTCCCCCATAAACTTCGCTTTACTCAATCTTACTCAAGAAGAAGTAACTTGCTCCCCCACAAACTTCTCTTTACTCAATCTTACTCAAGAAGAAGTAACTTGCTCCCCCACAAACTTCTCTTTACTCAATCTTACTCAAGAAGAAGTAACTTGCTCCCCCACAAACTTCGCTTTACCCCACCTTACAGAAGAAGCAACTTTCTCCCCCACAAACTTCGCTTTACTCCATCTTACAGAAGAAGCAACTTTCTCCCCCACAAACTTCGCTTTACTCCATCTTACAGAAGAAGCAACTTTCTCCCCCACAAACTTCGCTTTACCCCACCTTACAGAAGAAGTAACTTGCTCCCCCACAAACATCGCTTTACTCCACCTTACAGAAGAAACAACTTTCTCCCCCACAAACATCACTTTACTCCACCTTATAGAAGAAATAACTTTCTCCCCCACACACTTCGCTTTATTCCACCTTACAGAAGAAATAACTTTCTCCCCCACAAACTTCGCTTTACTCCACCTTACAGAAGAAATAACTTTCTCCCCCACAAACTTCGCTTTACTCCACCTTATAGAAGAAGTAATTTGCTCCCCCCAAAACTTCAAATTTCTCTCCGTCATCTTCGGTGGATTATCTGTTAACGCTGAACTGGCTTAAAATCTCGATCCCGGAAAGGGAAAGGGCCCCAAGTGCTACGAAAGAATAAACAAAGCTCTGCAAATATAGAATATGGTTTTATTATCAGGAGATGAACTGTGATGGGTTGGAGTGTGGGGGGGGGTTGAGATGGGGGGGAGAAAGTGGGCCCTTATTAAATTTGGCCTAGGAACCTGGCTGGTGGGTAATCCTCCAATGTTCGTTTTGTAATTTCAGTTAATAAGGCCAGTTCCGGGCCTTTTGCCGGCATCTAGACCAGGTTGCCTACAAGTCCGGCTAATCTTCATGAAACTCGCATCCAGAAGTTAGTACTCTGTCCCTCTGTAGTACTCTGTCCCTCTGTGATCTGCTGACTAAGGGGGTGGGGAGCAACCGTGGAGCAGGCCCAGTGGTAGCACTGTGTATTGATCTCCTCTGCTGCTGTAACGTCCCTCATATTAAATTTATTTACCCGGGTCAGACCGAACTTTTACACGGTATCTCACCGCAGAAAAAAAAAAGTTCCGAGGAGACGAAAGAATCCCTGTACAGAATGGACAGAACTGGAGAGAGGAAGAGGTGAAACGAAGCTGACGGTGATAGGAAAGATTGCTGCAAGCCCACAGTAAGAGCTGGAGGATTGGCTGGTGGCCCGCAGTGCAAACCCATAGTCAGAGATGTAACTGGGGTTGTTTGGCTGACAGTAGAAACCCATTGTCATAAATGTAACAAGGTTGGTGGCCCGCAGTGCAAAGCCATAGTCAGAGATATAACTGGGTTTGTTTGGCTGACAGTAGAAACCCATTGTCAGAAATGTAACAAGGTTGGTGGCCCGCAGTGCAAACCCATAGTCAGAGATGTAACTGGGTTTGTTTGGCTGACAGTAGAAACCCATTGTCAGAAATGTAACAAGGTTTGTGGCCCGCAGTGCAAACCCCAAGATATAACAGGGGTAGGGTCTTATCCTTCTTGCGCCTCTGTCTACTTTAGTCGCCTAGAAAGAAAATATTTGAATATTTAAAAGTTTGACTTGACAGACAAAAGTAATAAGCCCTTGTGCGTGTATGTATGTATGAGAGAGAGAGAGAGAGAGAGGTTCTTAATCGCGCCCGTAAATCGGCACGGCACACGATAGTGAAGCTTAGGGGAACCCCCGGGAAAAACCAGAATTGCTAAAAATAGACCAACACCTCCGCTATGTAAACCAGGCCATGTTTCTCGGTTGTCAGAAGCTACCTTGTCACTCTCCTCCAGGTAACCTGAAATGTTTACGAGGCCGTCACATGACGCGGGCTTTTTGAAAGCACGTCTAGGATTTTAAAATTTAATTTTGAATGCAGGAGTCAGCCAGTATTTGTTTCGTTTATGGCCAAGCGTGGTTCTATTTTTTAAAATCGTTTTTATGAACGAAGAATAAAAATGCCTGTTTGTTTATATACGTTTATGTTAGATATTTATAGTTCATCATCATCATCATATATATATTTTTTCTTTTTTGTCTGTAGAGTCTATATTTTGTCAGTATGACAAAATAAATAAAGAAATAAAACACAAATGCAATAAAGCTAAGGAGAAGTGGCTAAATAAGAAATGTAATGAAGTAGAGACACCATCAAGGAAACGCAAGAGATATGTACAAACAAATAAAGGAGGAGTTAACAAACAAAAGGGCATACCACAAGACTGGTTGTCTGAAGTCAAAGGAAGGGCATACAATAATGGACAGAGATGAAATAATGACAAGATGGAGCGAATACATTAGAGATCTCTATAAGGACAATAGAAGTGAAATAGATATACAAAATAATCATGAAGGGCCTCTCATATTAAAAGCAGAAGTGGAAGAAGCCATCA